>ML677388.1:5961319-6338379 GCA_007922305.1 Dermatemys mawii
TGGTGAGAGGAGGTGGATGAATGGGGGGATGGTGGATGAATGGGGGTGGTGAGAGGAGGTGGATGAATGGGGGGAAGGTTGATGAATGGGGATGGTGGGTGGAGGTGGATGAATGCGGGGAAGGTTGATGAATGGGGGGATGGTGAGTGAAGGTGGAGGAATGGAGTGAGGGTGCTGGTACATGCTGCAAGGGATGGGGAAAGATGCCAGAGCAGGGAGCAACATGTCTTCTGCCGGTAACCTGACCAGGCTGACTCGGGGTCGGGGGTGTGAGGTAGAGGCCTGCGTTATTCCCCTGCCCGCGGTGAGTTCGGACTCTGCCTGCCCCATGGGCACAGGCTGACACTCCCTTTCCCCGCTTCTCTAGCGCCCTACAAAGAGCCAAAAGAGAGGTGAAGCCCCCCCACCGATTCTGGGTTGCGTGGAGCCCCTTGCGGGCACTGGCTCTACAGGGGTCCCAGGAAACAAGGCAGGGGGCATGAGGGACAACCAGCCCCTCGGTACTTTAGAGAGTGCTCCGTGCCCGGGGAGCCCCCGCTCCGTGCCAGGGCCGAGGGTGTGGGGAGCCCCCCGCCCAGTGCCAGGCCGGGGAGCCCCAGCTCGGGGGTGTGGGGAGCCCCCCCGCCCAGTGCCGGGCCGGGGTTGTGGGGAGCCCCCGCTCCGTGCATTGGCTCCCGGGAGGGGCGGGCAGAGCAGGGGGCGGTGACTGCGCTCGGAGCGCGGAGAGGGGCTGGGAGCGGCGATGGGCTGCACACGCTCGGATGCTCCTATTCTTTCGGGGGATTTATTTCCTCCATCCTGCCCTGGCAGCGCCCCGGAGCCAGCCATCGCCGGGTGAGCGCCCCAGGGGCCGGGCGCGGAGCCGGGAGGCCGCTGCCGGGGTAAGTCCTGCGGGCGGGCTCCGTTCCTCGGCCGGATTCAGGGCAGATGCTCGGCGCCCCGGGGCACCTCTGGCGGCCCCTCCCCGTGCCAGCGAGGAGCGGCGTTTTCAGGGCTCTGTCCTTCGCCGCCGGGGACCGGGAGATCGATGGCTTTGCCCTCGATAACGTGCAGCTGGCGAGACTGGGGAATGGGTGGGGAGGGGGCTTTCGGCAGAAGCAGCCGGTCCCCTGGCCCGCTCTTCTCGTGGCATGCACCGAAACCATTGCAATCCATGCACACGGCTCCCCTCTTTGCACCTGCTGGATTGCCTGAACACATCAGATCCATGGTCGCCCCGCTGGTCCACTGCTAAGCCCCGCTACCGCCTCACAATTTCCTCCCAGGAAAGCAGCCTCGTTCCCCCTGCTAGGCTTTCAGTCCCTATTCCTGGCTGCCCAGCCCCTGCTGTGGGTGTGTTCCCAAGAAAAGGGGGAGAAGAGACATTTTCCCTCTATTTCTCTTAGCATGACACATGCAGGCAGACAAGAGATACGTCTGCAGCTTCATATTTTAGAGGATAAACAGCTAATTTTTTCTTTTGCTTGTCATTGGGAGGTGAATCGCTCATGACATTATTTATTTCTCTTGATTTTTTTTCCTCTTTGTTCCTGTTTCGCTGATTACCCACTACTACTACTACTACCACTGTCCTCGCTGGAGACAGCGGCTCCTCCATTACAGATTTTAGGAGTCAGGCACGTTTCTTTCCCAGTGGTTCTAGAGAATGAAATGTGAGTTGTTTAAAATAGGTCTTCTTGCAAAGTGCTTATGTGCTCTCTGAATGTACGTTGCACAGAGTCACGCGCTACTTAGGATAGGAAGCTGCTACCAATTTCTTCCTAGAATGTTTAATAAAGTGGATTTTTACGGCTGCTCCCACTTTGGGGAAGATCGGGGACAATGGATATTTCTTAGTAGTTTAGATTTTAAGCCTTCTTATTGTCAGATTTTTTTAAAAAAATCTGAATTTGCTTTGTTGAACTGAGCAAGGTGCCTAGAGCTCCAGTGATACCAACTTATATTTTGGTGGCCAAGACAAGCTGATGCTATTGTACGTCCTATTGGATGGAAGTCATCCTGTAACAGAAAATGGGAAACTGAGGCAATGGTGTGTAGGGCACTGCTGTGAGAAAGAGCCCAAGGCTGCTGTTCTAGTTAGCACTGACAGGCCACTGTGGCTGTCTAGGGGGAAGTTCATAGGCCAGGAATTGTAGCTGGCACTTCTAGGGCAGGGTTGTGAGTATGTTCACGTGGTGATTGTTCTGTGTAGCACTGCAGGGCCCTGCTGTGAGGCCGTTCACACTGGCAGACTCTAGTTGGCACTGCTGTGAGGAAGCTCACGCTACTGGAATTCTGCCTGCTCTCAGCAGCTTTCTGCTTTGGGGAAGCTGTCGTTCCAGCTGGCGCTGTCTGGACACGAGTGTGAGGGCCCTCAAGTGGTTGCTCTCCTGCCTGGCTTGGGGGCAGGTCTGTGCTGGCAGGCACTTTTGGGGGTGTCATGAGCGTTAAGGAAGGGTGAAGGGCTCTTCATGCCCAGAGCAGACACATCACATGCAATAGCAGTGTAAGCTTCCACTCGCACTGTCCTGCCTTAAACCTGCCCTGGAGTGACATCTCCTTTCCCTTAGGCCGCTGGACAGCCAGTCTATTATAAGTGCTCTGCACTCATTACCTACCCATGTCAAACTAGAACAGGTGGCTTGGACCGGGAAGGATCCTCATTGCACTGCCAACCCCCCGAGCCACCCAGTGGCCACGTATTGGTAGGACCGCTTGGGAAATCAAGAGAAGGTTGCCAGGATCTTCCCATGGAGCTGAACTTCACGTGCTGTGTTATCCACCCACAGATTGCTGTCACTGAAGAGTAGCTCGTCCCTCTCGTGTGGGCCATGTCGTCCTCCGACGAAGAGACCCTCAGCGAGAGGTCCTGCCGGAGCGAGAGGTCGTGCCGGAGCGAGAGGTCCTACAGAAGCGAGAGGTCGGGAAGTCTATCTCCTTGCCCCCCGGGCGACACCTTACCCTGGAATTTACCCCTGCACGAGCAGAAGAAGAGGAAGAGCCAGGATTCAGTGCTGGACCCAGCAGAGAGAGCCGTTGTCAGAGTAGCTGGTAAGGAAACATGCAGTACCTAGGAATTAAAGCCGTGTCTCTATTGTTCCCATTATAATTGTCCCCTGAATTTCGGCATGAGGCCACCATACTTCCAGGGAAGGTCAGATATGCCTTCTTTTAGAGCTCATCCATGCCGCTCCTTGCGTCAGCCCAAAACTGCTGCCTAAGAGCCATCCCAAGTGCCCCACTCCCATAGGACGGAGCATGCTTCTCTGTAGCTGTCCAAGCCTTCTGCAAGTCCTGAGAAGGAGGGATCCAGATTCAGATTTGTGCTGCCACTAGAGCCCTGGACCAGCCTATCACTTGAATGAAAGGTAGTGAAACCTAGCTGCTGTCAGTGGTAGAGCCACAGCGTAGGGTGATACAAGAGGTCCATGTTCATGGCCTGAGGTCTCTCAAACCTTCTGTGCTCTGGAAAAAATGGGACCCTGTAATTCACCATCTGTGCAGTTCCACCACCAGTAGAAGCCATACTGTAGACAGGCCACCGGCATCTTTCCCACTGTGGGGTGGTGTCAGTGGTGGAAGATATAGTGTACCCGGGGCTCGAGTACTGCCACTACAAAGCCAGTTTAGATAATTCAGTGCCTGAGCCTCATGTGTCCCCATCTACCCTCTGTCTTCCACCATTTCTGTCCCTGGTGTAACATCTCCAGTAGGGAATCCTGTATCCCGTTGTTTGCCAGTGTAGACACAGCTTCAGTGCTGTGGCTGGTCAGGTGCTTGAACTGTAGAGATGCTAGGAGATGGTGATGGTCCTTCAATGCCCCCACTGTTTGGAAGAGTCCTTCCACTCTCTCCTTCAGCCCTGGGCCATGAGTCTGGTGAGGAAATGAAATGAACAGAGGAGTTATGGAGGAAAAAATGCTGTTTTTTGGGACAAGGTGGCCACCAATCCCTTCATTTATGGGAGGTTCCTGATTTGCACGGGTCTGCTCCATCTCCCGCGAGCTGGGCTTGCATGGCCATTCAAAACCCCAGTATTTGAGCCAGCTTCCTCCACAGCTCAAAGACCCAGCCTCTGAGATGCTGCATCATGGTTTCCTGACAATTACTTGGTTTGCCGGGTCACCCGCAGCTGGGTGTCCATGGCAAGTGAATGTGGAATGAAATACCAGGGGCAGGTTTGAAGTGTTGCGATTCTCTTGCTCCTGCTGTGGTGCCTAGTTGATAATGTTCTTGCAGAGCCATTTGCAAGGGGATTGGAGGAATCGAAACATTTGTAGTGGCTCAGGGGGCATCCTTGGGGGGTAGTGGTGGAAACAACCCGCCTATCAGTGTGGGCAAGGGCCTTGATGGCTGTCCATCTGAGTGGGGGGATACTGTGGTTTTCCCGCTGGCTGGTTCTCTATGGGCAGGGTTAGTTGCTGTTTTGTTTGAATCCTTTTGACCATATGTTTAATTGGTGGCAAGGCACCAGGAGTGTTTCTCTTGGTTTAAGTCCAAATGAGTAAATAAGCAAATAAAGGGCCCAGTGGATCCCTGGTGGAAGGGCTCCCCTGAAGTCAGTGTCCTGACCCCAGGGAGGGGTTTGTGGTTCCGAAAGTTTCTGATTTGGTTCCAGTTTGATTCAGTTGTGGCTTCTGCTGTGATCCTCTGGCTCCTTTCACCTCCCCGGGACACTGTGTCCCCTGGGGGCTGGTCCCTGGTCACCCAGCTATTGCACCCGATGGAGCCTGCTGGCTGGTCACACGGCAACGGGCACACTGGCCAATGCAGCCTGTGGGCTGATTGCTTGTCATTCAGACACTGTCCAGTACATTTGTGCAGGTGCCTGAATTTTTGGCCCTAATGTCACACCCACGTCCTGTATCCTGGAGGGGGTTCGAGCAGGCTGGGGAGAGGATCTGATAGGTCTGCTTCTTCCTGGAGCTTCACTGAGGACAGATACAAAGCGCCAGGGTCAGGGATGGCTCACTACGGGGGTAACTTTTACATTTTGCTTTCAGGTGTTTGTGGGGGACCCTGCTCCACTCCTGGTCTGAGGATTAAGCCCCTGCCCCCCTGCTGCTGACGTTTGAGAGGGAGCCCCCTAGTGTTTTCTCACGGCAGCAGCAGGAGGGAGGCAGCTCAGCAGCTGAAGAAGTTAATCCTACAGCAGGAGTGGGGCAGATGGAACTAGCACCTGCCAAGCTGGGAGGGGAGTGAATAGGGACAGGACCATGCTCCCCACCCCCAAGTTAACACTAATGGGGGCAGAATGCACTCCTGAAACGTTCCTGCCCCACATTCCCAGGAGCAATGGAAGTACCTTCCCACCCCTACAAAAAGAGATGCAGATGGGGGCAGGGATATAGGCCTTTTCCAGATGTCTGCCTGCTGGGGAGTGGTGCTGGGGGTAAACAACCCCTCCCCCAGTCCCTGAGCTGTATGGTGCGGGGGATGGTTTCATTGCCTGAGGAAAAAAAGAAACAGCTGCCAGAGTCTTTGGTCTCCTGTCCCCTCCCTCCCCCAGGGGCAGGGTAGGTGCCAGGTTCTCCCCTTCCTGCTGGATGGTCCTTTGATCTGCTATTGGAAGGGGGGAGAAGATGGAGAGTAGGACTGAGATTGTCCCAAGTGATGGGTGATTTTGGAGCACCAAACTGAGACACCTCAAGGGGTTTGCTTTGAAGGAAGAGCTGAGCACCTGCTCCTGAGAACAGGCCCCTTTCAGGTGTCTCAGGTTGGGCGCCCAAAGCCAAAAGTCCCTTTGGTTTATGTCTGATTAGCCCCACCCTCCCCCAGCCAATCCTTTCTCCCTAGTCCTACCCACCTGCCCCCACCTATCTCTTGGGGATGGGGAGGAACAGGAGGGGTGCTTAGTGCTGGGTATCTCGGGGGTGGGGGGTATCACAGTGCCCCCAGGTTGGCCTTAAGGGTCTGCTGCTGATTGTCTCCCTGAAAATAGCAGCTGCCATGAGGAAATCCTAGGGGACTCCCTCCTTGATGTCATTAAAAAGGGGGTGGAGCTTATTCCTCACATCCAGTGAGGAAGGGTCTAAAATACCCCCAAGTTAAAATAAAACCACTTCCAATTGGCTCTTGCTAACCTGGCCCCTGTAAGGCAAAGTGGGGTCCAGGCGTGACCCATGCTTTACTGTCAGCCTTAGATTGTAGAGACTTTGGAGCAGAGATCATTTCTGCACAATGCCTAGTACAATCCAGCTCTGAGCATGACTGGGGCTCCTCGGTAGAGCTGATTGGAAGATTTTTGTTTATTGATTTAGACAAAATTTCCCTTGGAAAAAAAATTGAGTAGGAAAAAATGGGAAATGTTGTTTTGAAATGAAAATTTTATCCTGAAATGAAATTTTGATTTTTTTTCCTCAATGAAATTTTGCAAGAAATGAAAAAATAAATGCACCTCTCCATTGGGTGGGAAATATCAAATATCAACATTTCCTGCCAAATGAAAATTCCTTGTTTCGACCATCTGGACATGGTGTTACTGTAATACGAATAATAAACGATGATACTAAACAGCCTCAGGGGACCAGAAAGCCTTAATCCATCTCTGTGCTGGGGAGAGAGATGCAGCCTGCCAATCAGGGAACCCCCAGCTCCACTTGGAAGGCTGCTTCATGGTGTGAGTTTGTCGTTTTGTTTGCAAATGCAGTTCAGGTGCCTGGGGGTCCCCGGGCAGGAGGAATCAGCTGATTTAAACGGTAATTCTTAAAAATGTTCTGCCTGGGACTGGAGGGAAAATCAAGTGGCGGGGACGTGGGAAAGCCCTGTCCTAGAAATAATGGGCCTTGGAGGCTGGAATCTGAAAATGGCTGGAAGAAAGGCTGCAAAATGTGGCCCTGATTCTGGGGGCACTGAGCAGCCACAATTCAGTGAACTCAGCACCGCTCAGGATTGGATTCTGCCTAGCGCTGTGTTCCTGATCTGCTTCCTTACAATGTGAACTAAAAGCCTGGTGTGCTGATCCCTCCTGCAAGATGATGAGCACCTGCCATTCACAGTGGACTTGAGGGTTGCTCTGATTTGGGTCCCAGCTGAAGAGATGAGAAATGCTGCTATTTCCCCGGCTGTGAGTTTGCTCTAATCTTTCCTTCCATTCTGTAATGCCGGGGTCTGTCGTCACGCTGGCTAGATCCAGCCCGTGATTAAAGGAAAGGGAATGTCATATAATCTGCTTTTATGCAGATTTCACTTTAAAAATAACTTGTGAGTTGCAGCTAGACTGCACTCAGCAGGGAAGAAAGAGTCGGAAGCAGTTTCATGTCACCGAATTGGAAAATGTGTTGAAAGATTAATATGGGTTTTACATTATTTATTGGGATCTTTGCTGGAGGCTGCACCAATGCACGAGGAGGTGTGACCTCCACATCTTCCTGGGATGGGTGCCAGTTTGGAATGGGGTCAGGCGCCTGGGTTTTCATCCACACTCGGGGCCAGGACCTGGGGACAGATATCAGAGGGAATATTTTTTAGTTATTTCAGTGAGAATGAGCACCTCTTGGTACAGTCAGGGTGGCGTGAACACCACATTACTACAAAGACAGCCCATGTTCATTTCACAAGGAGATTACTGGTGCCAGGATGCGTCTCTGTCCCGATCTGCCCCCACCAATGACTGAGATCCCTGGACTGGTCCTTTGAGGAGGGGGAGTTGAATCAGCTCCCTGAAATACAGAACTCTCTCTCTGCCTTTGTATGGATTGCCCTCCTTTAGTCTGCCGACAGCAGCTTGTACTCATCGCCAATGGGATAAGTATACCCTGAGCCGCCCAAGAGAGCACAGAGACAGTGGGGGTGTATTACAGATGTGATGGGTCACAAGATGACAGCAGAATTGTCCGGATCAAATACTGGACGCTGTGGATTTCCCAGGTGATATCAGCAGGGAGTGAATGAGTGTCTGGGCCAAAAGAATTTCTGGGTTCAGAGACCACACAACTACTTGCTACTTGTGTCCTCTTGCCTTCTCTCTCCACCTTTCCACCTCCTTGTTTCTGAAGGTGATGAGCTTTCAGGCTCTCACCTGGCATCATCTGGTCCCATAAGTGTCTTGTAAACCTTAGCACCCACCCATTGCCCCCAAGAGCGGGAAGTAGAGTAAAGGATTCTGGTACCTATCTGTGGAGGTGTGGCTGGGAGTGGCTTCATGTGGGTTCTCCAGACGAGACAGGTTTAGAGTCTAACGTCCTTTACAATTAGCTCCTGTGGCCCAGGCTGCTCTGTCTTGCTTTAGTGGCTTGGCATGGTCTTGTGCTCATGGCAGCAAATGCCCTACTTCGGACTGAAAAGACGCTTTGATCCAAAACCTGTTTGGACTTGCTCAGCCCATGGGCCATATTCTGATTTCAGGTTTGCTGGTATCAATGTGGAGTAACTCTGGATTTACACTGGACTAAGTGGGGGCTAGAGACATGAATATACTTAGGGCCTAACTGCCTCCTTAGGTCCGAAGTCCAACACTCAGGCACTACTGACAGTCTCAAAGCCACTGCTCAGCTGCTGCCTGAAGTCCTCTGGTGCCTAATTTTCTGCTGGTAGGAGTGAACAAAACTGCCCAAGTCCTGACTCTGCCCCAGACAGCTAATGGGGGCTATGAAAGAGGTCTAAAATCATGAATGGTGTGGAGAAAGTGAATAGGGAAGTGTTATTTACTCCTTTACATAAAACAAGAACTAGTGATTACATGATAAAATTAATAGGCAGAAGGTTTAAAGCAAACAAAAGGAAGTACTTCTTCACACAATGCACAGTCACCCTGTGGAACTCATTGCCAGGGGATGTTGTGGAGACTAAAAGTATAACTGGGTTCAAAAAAGAATTAGATAAGTTCATGGAGGACAGGTCCGTCAACAGCTACTAGCCAAGATGGTCAGGGTTGGAACCTCATGCTCCAGGGGTCCCTAAACCTCCAGCTGCCAGAACCTGGGATTGGATAGGAGGAGATGGCTTACTTGATAAATTGCCCTGTTCATAAATGCTCTGTTCATTCCCTCTGAAGCACCTGGTGCTGGCCATTGTCAGAGACAGGACACTGGTGTATATGGACCATAGGTCTGACCCAGCATGGCCACTCTTCTGTTCTGACTCTGGGATGAGGATTGCACGAGGTGGCAGGAGCACCTGGGAGTTAGGAGTTGCGGTGATGAGCACTGAATGACCAAAGCACGTTTGTGAATCTAGCCCGGAAAGCAGAAGGTAGCCCAATATCTACGTGAAGGGAGTGGGGCTGGGATTGAGAAGACTAATCTTAAAGACAAACAAGGGCAGTAGTCGGACAGATACACGAGAGGCACTGCTGGCATTTTCCAAGGGTCCATGTTTCATCCATGTTCACAGTGACATTTGGGCTCCTTTGTCATTCAGAAATTCAGTTTTAATCTTTATCTGAATGACTTGGTCAAAGCCATTCCAATACATTCATCTTCCAGTTAACAAACATTAAAGAAACTAGTTTGAATGCGAATCCCAGGGATGTGGGAATAAACCTGATTATTCTTTGCTGGTTGGTGAGATGCAAATTCTGTCTAGCGTTAGGGAGATGGCAGCTTTTGAACAGGTGCAGGATGCCCAAGGAGGAATTAAATAAGCCAGGTAGTAAGCAAAGGTTTTTCCTTTCCTTGGGACTGGTTTTAATTCAGTTGTCTATAAATCTATT
Source organism: Dermatemys mawii (assembly GCA_007922305.1). NCBI lineage: Eukaryota > Metazoa > Chordata > Testudines > Dermatemydidae > Dermatemys > Dermatemys mawii. The sequence continues at coordinate 5,970,951 of ML677388.1, forward strand.
TCCATATACCTCTTTAAAATCAGAGCTCGCTTTCCGATGGGAGGCAAACAGCAAATCTGGCCTCTCCTAAAGGGACAGACGGTCTTTCCCGTTCCTTCCTGGGAGTGGCTGTGCGGAATGAACGAGCCAGGTTTCCACAGGCAGGGAGGGAGAGAATTCATATGAGAAGTGCTGATATTTCTTGTCTCTGCTGCGAGCAGCCAGAGGAGCTGGTTGAAATGAAAATCTGTTAGGGTGGTGGTTATTTTGCTTGCACTGGAGGTTGTCTTATTTCATTACTCAGCGGGCACACAAGCCGTTCAGAGATTTAGCTGCAAGGATGGCAGCACCAATGCATGAAGAGCTGCCTCGTGCCATCATAAGCTCCTGAATTTAAAATCACCTCCCATGTGGGAGGCACGGCCATAAACGTAGCAGTGCACAATACCGGAATAGTGTTAATTGCCCTCGCTGATTAAAGCACTGAAGTAAAGCAAGCTTTTAGTTAGCATTATAATTTGCCTGCCACGGCCCATGTGCTTTCAAAGATGAACTGGAAAGGTTCTTAAAAAAATTAAGGGCCTCAGATTTTAGGGGAAGATTCCTTAAGAGGAAAACAGATCTACAGAGATTACAGCTGAGTGAAATTCACTTAGCTGTGTTCAGACTCCACAGTCCTATTTTGGGTCCCAGTGCAGCAAAGCACTTAAGTCAGTGGTCCCCAAACTTTTCCTCTTGCATGCCTCCCCCCTCCCCCTGCAGAATCTGTCTGTGCCTCCCTGGGCTGGGAGCGGAGTCTTGGCCGGGAGCGACTGGTGGGGGCCAAGAGCAGGGGCCGGGGGCTGAGAGTGGGAGCTGCAACTATGGCTGGCGGTTGGCACTGGGGGTGGGACTGCAGTAGCCTGCCCACCCTCCAGGATTGTCCTGGAGTCTCCAGGAATTTAAAGAGTAACCTTTAATTAAAAATTATGTCGTGTGATAAAACCTCCAGGAATACGTCCAGCCAAAACTGGCAACCCTAGCGGAGCGGAGCTGGGGGCAGAGCAGGCCTGGATGGCGCTCCCACCCCCTCGGGAGCCTGGCCCAGGCCCTGCTGCGGCCCTCTGGACATTTCTCTGTGTCCCCTTGGGTGGGCACGCCCCACAGTTTGGGACCCACTGACTTAAGCACATATAACTTTAAGCATAGGAGTACTCCCATTGACCTCAATGATCTTAATTTTAAGCATGTGCTTTACGTGCTCTGCTGCATTTTCAGAATTTTGGATTTCAACACGTCTTTCCAGTGAAGACTAAAAAGCCATAAGCTTGCATGTTTTGATGTGAAAACTGCCATTTTGCAAGGGGCTGTTGATGCAAATAAATAAATAAATAAAATTGGGTTACTGTAAAATCTGCACGAGAGAAGACTCATGTCTGTGATTAATATTTTGCAAGGAAAACACAGAAACCATTTCTTAACAAAATCCATCCAGCTCTATTTTTCATTCTGCAAATGCAGACACACCCAACTTCCTGTAAGGGATTCTGGGTAACGTAGTCGAACAATCATGGTCTGTTCTAAGCACTGTAATTGGAAACTACCACTAGGGAGCAGATTTACTGTACACTAGGCTCAGACTGGAGGAATCTGTGTAGGCACAAGTGCACCCTTCCTCTGCTTCTCTTCCTCCCCTATGTGTTCTGTGGAGTACTGGAGGATTTAGTCTCTCTGGCTAATGAAGATTAAGTTTTAGAAGCAATTGCATTATTGAGTGGGGCTTGGAGATTACACCCGTCAGAGAGGTGTGCTCTGGGGCTGGGATCTCCAGGGCTCTTTTCTCAGCTCTGCCGCTGGCTTGCTTGTGTAACCAGGGGCTAGTCAGGTCCTTGCTCCATGCCTCAGTTTCCCCATCTCTAAAGAGGCGTTGGCAGGGATAGGGCTGGGTGAGGACTCATTCGTATTTCCGAAGTGCTCTGAGGACACAGCATTGTTGTTCTTTCAGCTGGTTCAGGGACTGATGACTAAAGTGCTAGGGGCGTTGCTGCTTTGGAGGTTTTGTGCTGGGTTTAAGCCTCCAAGCGGAGGCGTGTATTTGGGAGCAAGGGAGGGATTACAGGGCACCCAGCTCTGCGAGGGAAGGATTAGCGCACTTGGAGATGCTCCCTGTATGGCAAACACAGAAAGCAAAAGGAAATTGTCTGCTATGTGACTTAAAGAGCCACAGGGATTGAAGTGGAAGGTGGCTTTTCTTGTTGCCATGGTAACCCAGATGGCTGAGTAACCATTCTGCTGGTTGCCAGGGTTACAGAGCCCTTGAGCAGGGAATCTCTCTCCGGGCTGCTTGCCCCCATCCGGGACACCCGGCCACAAGGTGTGCGTGCCTCTGACAGGCGAAGGCCAGATCTTACAACGGCAAAAAAACCAACCCACCAGGATTTCTCCAACTCCCAGCTCTGGGGCAGTAGGGTGACCAGACAGCAAATGTGAAAAATCGGGACAGTGGGAGACCTGGGATCAGGAGCAACTTCAGGGTGGATCGTTGTCTGTGGAGCTGCCTAGAAGGGGCACAGACTTGGCCACAAAGTGCCTGTCCACAAGAGAAAGGGGTCAACAGCCCAAAAGGCACCGTCGCAGGTTCACGAGGACGAGTCCAGACCAGAGATTATCTTGCATGTGTGTGGAAATAGGCAAAAGAGTCCCTGGTACCCAACAAAGGGTTTGGGAAAAGCTGCTGAGGTTCCTGCCCCAAAGAGCTTACAATCAGCCCATCAGACAAGAGACAGCAGAGCCCGAGAGACAAATGGGGGAGTGCAAGGAAACCGTGAAATAAATCAAACTAGCTGTAAAATGATTCTTGATGCATTTATGAAGTGGGTTGTGTGATGGGGTTTCTTGCATTAGCATTGGGCTGGACTGGGTGCTTCCAGTCCTGTGTCCTGAATGGGCTCATCTCATTCTATGCCCTAGATATTACCTTGAGCAAGTGATGACAAGCAACTTGCTTCAGACTTCCTGCTAGCAGGGCCGGATTAAAGAATGTCGGGGTCCTGTGCACTAGGGCAATTGGGGCCCCACCTTCCCCGCTCTGGGGAGTGGGTGGCTGGCAGGCCTGGGAGAGTGACCCCACCCTGCGCTCACCCTGCAGCGGCTCCTGTCCCATGGGGTGGGGCTGGCTTGGTTCCTTGCTTGGGCCTGTTGGCTCTGGCCATAACATGCAGGCACGGCCCTCCTCCTGTGATGCCCTGCCCTGCTCCCTTCCTGGGCCTGAGTTGTTTTTGTTCCTTTGTGTGTGGGTGGGTCCCCCATGGTTGCGACCTCCCCTTAGATAGGGGCCCTGTGCAAGTCAGTGCACATTGGTTAATCAAGACCTACCTGCCAGGGTGAAGAGGGAACTGGATTACATATTTGTTTGGCCAGGAGAGGAGGGTGTGTGTGAAATCTCATGTTTGGCTGCCAAGGAACGGTTGTGGGAGCTGATCTTTCTGGGGGATGGGATGGGGGCTGGTGGTGTCCAGGAAAAGTGGGAGTAGATCCTATGTCTAGCTGCCTGGGTTCATTCTATTTTCTACTGCAAGGTGTAGGAGGAATATCATTTACTTTACAGTGCAAAAACTCAAGAGCATCAGGAAAAAGGGAATGTGGGATCCAGTGAAGAAATCCCTCAACAATCCCCTTGTGCCCTGGCTACGTTTCAGTGACAACCCTTCTGAATTGTCAGGCTGTCTCCCGTAATCCCCAGTGACCTCTGATGATTGTAACTGCCCCTCTTCTACATTCACTCCTGCTTCTCCAGAGAGCAGGTGGTGGTTGAGTGAAGATTAAAGCCTTGGGTGGGTTTTCTTGCATCACCCAACTTTCCCCACTAGGTGCCACTCGAGCTGCATTTCCTTTCTTTCCACACCTGCTGAGTTAGTCAGAGGGGATGGGGAGAGAAGCATTGTGACAATAACTATGTTTCAGAGGTTTGCAAGCGTGCTTCAAAAAACAGCCACAAGGAACTCGGAGATCCTGCGACTTCGGGGTTTTGCTGCATATTAGACTATTCTAATTAGGCTGTGGGACAAAACCCAAAAAATTAATGTGGAGGTTTTGCATCAATGATAATATGGCCTGGATTCACGCCCCACCCTGGTTTTTGATTTTGCAAAATCAAAACTGGACTGACGAATTATTTCAAAATCAATCCCAGACCGAGGAGGTTTTGCAAAACCAACCCTTCTGGTGTTTTTCCCATTGCTAGTGTGTACACTATTTGGTTACACAAATAGCTTCCAAGACTCAAAGATAAATAATAGTATCAGCAACAAATCTGACCTCTGCCTACCCATTTACTTTACAGAGGTGTTAATTTCAAAGCCTACCTGGACCATTTAGATGCTAATGTTATTACTACCAAACAAACATTCAGCTGGAGTTAAAGCACTTTGAAAATCATTGATTATATGCTGCTTGTTTTTCCTCCAGTCCTTATTTTTCAGTGCTGGGTTCTCAGCACACCAGCCATCCCAGACAGGATTTACATGACACACTGCTTATTTAATATGAAACCCTCTGCTGGTATGATACCTGATCTATTAAACTATCTCCTGACAAATATGCCCTATTACTGTCACTTACACTGTGGCAAGACTTGTAGAATATGTAATGCCAATACAGGTGTTTTGAGTTGATAAGGCATATGGGTATTGCTTTTAGCTTAAGTACAAACCATCTGGAAGGGGTTGCTGGGCAGCACATGGCTACATTTTCACAGCTGGCCTCTAATGTTTGATGTCTCACTGTTTTGGGGTGATGAAATTTGAGGCACCATGGGACTGATTGTTGAAAAGGTGCTGAGCACCAACATAGCCCATTAACTTCAGAGGAATGTTTGGGTGCTTAGCACTCTTGAAAGTTAGACCCAAGTTATCGCAGTTTGGTTATCACCCAAAACGGAGGCACCCAAAATTGGTGGCCTCTTGTTAAAGTTTGCAGAGAAGCACTGAGCTAGGGAACAAAAAGCCTGAGTCCCAGTTTGGTGCATGAAGTGTGCTAATGTTTAGGCATTCATGCCTGCTAATGTGCCATTAGCTTAATTTGAATATACCTGAAAAACTGGCTTAAACTTCCCTGTTCTGTCAAGGTTAAAATGTCACTTGAATGATCCACAGATCTGAGGTGCAAAATATCACCAGAATCATCATTTTTCTGTTTAATTCAAGTGGTTCCATAATCCTGAAAGTAAATTTGAAACAAACGGCGGCAGAATAATTTCATGGAAAACAACTACACCATTGGTGCAGGTATTATTTATTTGCGAAGCACTGAAAATGTGGCCAGCGCTGTACAAACATATAGGTCAGAAGGTCCTTACCCAAAGAATTTTCCCAGTGAGTAATTCCAGTGAAATCAATGGGAGTGTTGTCAGGGTGAAATCCAGGATCAGTTGCAGTCAATGTGGCTTTTGCCATTCTTCTTAACATCTGCGCAATGGGCATCAGATGATCAGGATTCACACCAAATTTGGTCTGCTGGTTGGATCATTAGCTTCCCTGGCTTGGGCCGGGTTACTGATGGGGAATGAAGTGTGAATGATGATCCATGCCCCTCACTTTTGCCATTGACTGCAAGGAAGTCAGAATTTCACCCCCGGTATGTAAAGTTAAGCATGTTTATGTCTTTGTAGGATCTCTGATCTGCATGGATGACTTGTGCCCAGGCACCAGACTCTACCTACATGGATCTGAACCCAAGTTCCTCTGGGGATTTTCAGCAGACAGAAACTCTGTCCCAGTATGATGCTAGGATCCTGTTCTTTGTTCTGTCCCAGCTGCTGACCCTCAGATTTCAGCCAGGCTCCCTTTAAAGTACTCCTGTTTCTCAGGTCAAACTCACGGGCTCTGACCTTAATTCAGAGTTTGTTCTTTTCTCCTTACCCCTCCTCTCTGCTTCTGCATCCTGTTCTGGTCCATGCCTCTCTCATCATGTCTCCTTAAGCCTCCACTGTGAGTCTGGATGCTCACAGTGCTTGTCAATCTAAGGTGTGTTCTGTTCTGTTCTTATATGGCTGCAGTTCCTTCTCTGGTTCTGTGCTGTATGTTCCGGCTTGGTTCCAGTACTTACCCCTGTGACAGCAGCTGGATCTTGGTCCAGTTCTCTCCCATCTCCATTTCTGATTCCAGAAGTGGAGTCCCCCTAAGTTGGGTTCCGATCCCTTTGTCTCCTTCCTTCCCTCGGATCCCCTTCACTCTCCTTTTCAAGGCCCCGGCCCTTCTGTTTTTGGACCTGCAACCCTCAGGCTCTGGTACCGCTCCTTTCTTGGATTGTGATCCAGATTTGGTGCTGTCTCCTCTCCCCTGTTCTGATCCGGATTTGGTGCCTCTCTCCTCTCCCGGGGTTCTGATCCGGATCTGGTGCTCTCTCCTCTCCCCTTTTCTGATCCGGATTTGGTGCCTCTCTCCTCTCCCGGGGTTCTGATCCGGATCTGGTGCTCTCTCCTCTCCCCTGTTCTGATCCGGATTTGGTGCTCTCTCCTCTCCCGGGTTCTGATCCGGATCTGGTGCTCTCTCCTCTCCCCTGTTCTGATCCGGATTTGGTGCCTCTCTCCTCTCCCGGGGTTCTGATCCGGATTTGGTGCTCTCTCCTCTCCCCTGTTCTGATCCGGATTTGGTGCTCTCTCCTCTCCCGGGTTCTGATCCGGATCTGGTGTCCTTTCCCGGCCCGTGGGCACAGCAGCCGCCCCACTCCCAGCTTCCACCTTCCTGGGCAGCTCCCCCCAGCTCCGCCGCCTCCTCCTGCCTCTGGCCCGGCCTTGCCCCCGCGTTTCCCCGGCCGGCCGGCAGGTGTCGCCGCCGCTCGGGCCCGGCGGGGGTGGGCCGGGGGCTGGGGCCGAGCCGCGGCTGACAGCGGGCGCAGGGAAGAGGCGAGGCGGAAACGGGAGCGGCGGATACCGGCCCTGGCCGCTGCAGCGCGCGGAGCCGGGCCGAGAGCGGGACGGAGCCTGCCCGCAGCCAGGCCCGGCGGGGGAAGCGCCATGGCCGGCTACGTGCCCGGGCTGCTCCCGGCCAACCGCAGCCAGGAGAAGGAGTTCGTGCAGGCGTACGAGGATGTGCTGGAGCGGTACAAAGGTAGCGGGGGCGGGAGCCCCGGGGCTGGGGGGTCCCGGGGGCGAGTGGCTTGGGCCAGTGCGGGGCAAGGGATCCCGGAGCCCGAGGCGGGGGTGCAGCGGGCCTGGGCGGTGCCCGGTTCCCCCCACCCCGAGCGGATGGGGAGCCCCCCCCCCGGCCGGCTGCAGCCTTGGCCGCCGGCTCCCGCAGGCTCAGTCGCGCCGCGGCGGGGACACGGATCAGCGTCGCCGTTTCCGCCGGTTGCTCAGCCTGCCCCTTGCCCCGGGATGGGCCGGTCCTAGCTGGGAGGATCCACGGGAAAAGGCTGGGTCGGTTGGGGGAGGGGGAGGGGGATGTAGACCCCCGCTCGGCCCCTCCCTCCTAATGGTTTGACGTCCCCCCCACACCGTAGTAATGGGTATTTGGGGGGCTCCCCCCCGTCTGGATCTGTGTCTCCTTTTATCATTCACCCCCCCGCACACCGTCGCATCAGCGGGAGGTGGGCGGTGGACGCTGGCCCCCTGAGATCCGCCTTTCTCTTGTAGGCTCCCACACCTCGCAGGAGCATCTCCTAGGAGGTGATGATGGCGCAAAGCCAGGCAGAGACTTGTCTGTGGGAACCTACAGCCATAAACCCTTGGGACTGTTATAAACAGGGTCTCCCTTTGTGTGGCCTGGTCAGTTTGTTTATCAGAGATAAGCTCTTGGATGCGTTCCAGCAAAGATGCTGTAGATGTGGCACCGGTAACCCCAAATCATTTACTTCCCACCCAGAAGGGCTGTTACTAAAGTAGCTTCCTTTGAGGGCTCTTTAAAAGGAGGGGTGTTCTCCCTCCCCACACAGTGGCCGGTGAGTGTGTGGAGGCTGGTGTCAGGGCTGTGGATTTCTGAAGCTGGTGCCTGCATCTTTTAGGCAGCTGCTGCAGATGTGTGGCACGGGCAGTGAGTGTTCAATTTTGATGTTGATCGTTGGCCTCCTTGTGCGTGTTTTTTATTTTTTTCCGCAGAGATAGACTTGTCTGTGAGCCCAGAATTCTGCCCCACAGGGCTCCTATCACAGTGTTTCTGTTTGGTAAGTTTCGCCGCCAAGTCTGTTGAAATGGGGACTGTCCTGGCCAAGGGAGCCAGGCATTAACAGCGTACGCTTCCGTTTCCTCTGTGCATGCTGAGGCTGGGATATAATTGATTCTCCAGTCCTCCAATTTGAGGGATGCCATTCAGAAATTCCAGAGGTGAGGAAAACGCAGCTCCAGTGTCTGTGCTTCACAGGGCCCCGGGAATAAAAGCCTTGTGCAGTGTCTGGCAATATCCTCCCAGGAAGGAGTTTAATAATGGAATCTGTGGATCTCAGTGAATTACACGTATTCATTAATAAAGCCCTGCAACTGCAGTGAAGTAAATGCAGTGAACTGTTCGTTAGGTAGAGAAACTGAGGCCCAGAGAACTTGTTCGGTGTTGCAGAGAGCCAGCAGCAGAACTGGGAATAGAACCACGAAGTTTTGGCTTTAATTTGAATATACCCCCATACCACTTTGTACAGACTATTATGTTGCAAAGGGAAAATAAAATCACAAGGCTACCTCCGCCTGCTCTAGTCTGACTCAGGCCTGCTAGGGAAGGTTGATAATCCAGGGATGGGCAACTGCTCGCCCCACCCTATTAATTAGCTCTCCTGATCAAACTGTAAATTGCTCTATTTAGTGGATATCTGAGACTTTTCTGACAAAGGTGAAAGTCCCACTTAGGCTAGTGTGGTTGGCTTGCTGGCTAATGAATGCCAATAGCTACCTCGGCTGAAATTGTCAGTGGTGGGAAGTGACCGAATTCGTGTGAGAAGAATCCTGTTTATGATGCCTGCTCAGTGAAGGGAAATTAATGTTTAAACTGTAACATGGCCTTTTTTCAACATGGCTTTCAGTGCTTGCCTGTGGGGGCTGGGCAAGAGAATGAAATTCAGGCTGTTACATTCTCACTGGAGAGTGGTAGGGCCAGTTCTCTCACTTCTTTCTATTAAACTCCTCTTTGCGATAAACAGTTCAGCTCCTCCTGTCCAGAACAAGTTTTCCACTAGCCCCTTCCTCCAGCGGAGACTTCTTGATGAATTGAGAGTATGAATGTTTGAGAGGGGACGATTCTAGAGCATATTTGAGGTGGTTCTGTGTCATCTGGTCTGCAGGGTGGAGCAGCTGATGAGATTAGAGTTCTGGAGAGTAAGTTTGGTAAATTTCAGAACAGGCTCTGACCCCCACGGGCCCTCGTTTTGTCTGGGAGCAGCTGACCCCGCCGTTCAGTGGCAGTGATTCTTCTCCTTGGAGGGCAGGGAGGAAGGACACCTGGCATGGTTCAAGCTGACAGCCTGTGTGAGAATGTAAATGCCGGGTTGAATCACTCAGAGAAATCTTTCATAACAGTGAGGTCCTTTAAAAACTGCTAGTAAAATTAATCTCAACCACGGCACTTTCTATTCAAGGAGCAAGACTGAGCAGGCCTGGGTGCAATGAGACCTGGCGTGCAAAGGGTCCCTGTGTGCATGTACCTTCCCTGGGATGGACGTTTCAGGTGCTTTCGTCCCATTACAACCCTCGCCTTATCTGGGTAGCTTGGGTCCATCGGATTGCAGTTGCTGTCATCTGTTTCTTTACATGCCTTTCATTGTAGACTGATGAAAAGAGCTCACATGGGCAGATCTAAGCCTTGTTGGCACTGGCTTTTTGCTTCCCTAGTAACTATGCTACTCCAGTGTACAACACTTTTTCGCTAGGGTTTGCACCAGTGCCTAAAAATCTAGTTTACACGACAAGGCGTTAGTCTGTGAGCACGCCTGATGGGAGGTGACATGATTTGCGCTGCGGGTTGAGTCAGTCGAGTCAAAGCCGTGCTGGATCAGTGGCCGGTACCGCTTTAACCTGCTTCTGATTCCTGTTGTGCTGTGGGGGGTGGGATCCATACAGTAGTGGGGAAATGTTTGATTGAGCGGAGGTGTGAACTGAAGGCGTTCTGATGACTAACCAGCAAGGGTGGTTAGCCTGCAGCATGGCAGGTGGGAGTGTCGAGGAGGGGAAATGACTGGCAGGTGATGACAAGGTCCAAGTTCCACCCTGCTGTGCTGTGTATGTTACCAAGCTGTTCCCATTACTTTAGTCCTCTTGTGTACTGGCATCCCAGGGCTCTGGATTCACAGCTGCACCTTTGAAGCCAGTCACCCTCTATTAGAATGGTCCCAAAGGTCTCAGCCATTGAGGAATAGCCCATAATTGGCCATAATTGAGAATGAAAGCCCTGGGACTCAGACCAGTTAAAAGTCTGCATGATACTTAAGGGTGAGTGACTTGCCTAACCCAGAGGTGCCAATACGTTGCCCAGTGGAGAGCTGCGTGGGTGATTTCTCAGGAGCCCCAGGACCACACCTAATATGCACAGGGTGGGGCAGATTTCAACCACCCTTGTCTCATTGCTTGGCTCCCCACATCAAGAAGGGCCACTACATGCTGGGGCGTGTGTTGGTTATAATGGTGAAAGCAGCTCTGGGCTGCTTTATGGAGCTCCATGTGTTACACCCCTGAGCCAAGGCATTGAGAGATGTAGTAGTTAGCGAACTGCCTTTGGATGCGGATACCATGAATCTGAAGTGGCATAGAAAACCAGAGAGGTAGTTTCCAGAGAAAAGGGGAGTTTTGGCCAACTTTCTGCTGATAAATAATAAAATAGTATGCATGTGTGCTAGGCAGCATCTGCGGTGAGCTGCTGCTGCAGTTTAACCAGCCAGAAATGAACTATTCCAGGTGATGCAACACAAATGTACGAGTGCAGAGCAGAGTGGGTTCTGTGTTCTGATTCAAAATCAGTCATGCTGATACCAAAATGTTATCATGAAAGCCTAGAAATGTAGGGTTGGAAAGGACCTCAAGAGGTCCTATAGTCCATTACCCTCACATTAAGACAAGATTAAGTATACCTAGGCTACCCCTAACAGATGTTTGCCTAGCCCTTACTCCTGGGGAAATTCTGCGCCACTGCATGTTTTCAGAATTCTTGGCCCCCGCAAATTTCTTTGCATCCCCGCAGAAAAATTACTTTCTGACTGGGAAGCTGCAAGAGCAATCATGCAGCACTCCCTAGCTGTGCAGGTACATCATTTCAGGCAGCCGTAGGAGAGGTAAATCACCACAGGGCTGGGACATCCCAGATAGTGGCTCCTACCCTGAGGCAGGATCAGATGCTAATCCCAGCTGGGCTGGAGGCAGGAGAGGATGGGATTTCGTCTTCCCCTGGAAGGAGTGGCTGGGTCTGTGTCAAACCCACCCGCAGAAACCTCCCCCAGCTGCATGCAGTTCAACATCATCCCCTGCTTCCGGCCCTCATTGCTCCTCAGCTGCGGGGAGAGGGTCACTGTATGGGGAGCTACTCCCCCATCTACCCAGCCACCATGCATCCAGATCTCCATACCCAGACACCGCCACCAAGCCTCACCCCATACACCCAGAACCCTCCTGGGCCTCCATATGCGAACCCCATCCCATTGAACTTTGTCCCCTGCACCCAGACTCCCTGCCTCTTGAACCCCACCCCTGCATCCAGACCACCCCCCACTAAGATCCCTGCACTCAACCTCCCACACTGATGAGCTCCACATCTCTGCACCGCCCTGAACCCCGCCATGCCACCAACCCCAATTAGCTGCACTCAGGCCCCCACCCCACCAAGCCCCATTCGCCGAGCATCCAGACCCTCCTGCTGAGACCCCCTCACCCAGACCCCTCTGCTGACCCCTAAACACTTTCACTTGGAAGCCCCTGCAGAGTCCCATTGCCCCTGCACCTGGAAACCCCACAACAAGCCTCTGGGCATCCAGATTCCCCCCCACACCTAGACCCCCCACTGAACTACCTGCACCCAAATTGTCCCATACAGCGTCCTCTCACCCCACACCTGGATCCCCTCACACTTGGATCCTGTCTGGTTGAGTCTGCCTGTCCCACACCTGGTGATCCCAGCACAGAGGGGCAGGGCCCTATGCCATTTCTGGGGCCCGCCCAGGCCTTATTCTGTGTCAGGGTTGGGTGCAGCCTCACCACTGAGTCCGTGTCCCTAGGACGGAGAGGCTGCAGGGTGATCGCCCACCTTTGTGCACTCCAATGGTAGAGCCTCTGCATTTATTTATTGACAAATAAAACTTGCAGCATTTTACCATCTTGTACGCAAAATTGTTTATTTTGTGGCGCAGAATGCTCTTAGGAGTAAACCCCTGCTTAACAACCTTCAGGGACAGAGATTCCACAACCTCCCTAGGTCACCTCTTCCAGGGCTTGACTCTCGGTCAGATGTTTGAAGAAATGAAGAGACGTGTTGCATTGTGAAGAAAAGTGCTGCAAATGCAAAAATGTTAGTTACAGTCCCAGGTTGGCCACAGAGTCATGATTCATGTTATTGCACATCTAGTACCACTCAGCATTAAACGTCATTAGCATGTATGCAGGGCTTTTCCTGTTCCAAGCATTTTAAATATTAGCTAATTAATCTCCACTAAATCATACATTGGAGGTAACTATCATTCACCTCACTTTACAGATGCGGAAACGGAGGCAGATGGGGCAAGTGACTTGCCCAAGGCCACAGAACGAATGTGTGTCGGAGTCAGGATTAGAATTTGGGAGTTTCTAGCCCTCTGTTCCTAGTGAAGCCATGTCTTTCCATGCTTTATTCAATGCTGTGTGATCTCTGTTCTGTGGCAGGCATACGTTGGTTTTTCACTTGCATTGCTCCCAGTTACCCAGGGCAGCTCTCCAGGCAGAACTGCTCTGCCGTCATCTGTAAGGAGCTCTGGAACGCCCTCTGCTAGGACGGTCAGTGAGGCTGATCTTTGCCTGCAGTGCATTGATGCTTTAATTACAGCTGTTTGGACTAGTATGAGAGGTGATGACATGGTCACTTCAGGCGCCTAACCCCTCCTCCCTGGCTGCTCTGTCAGGTGGGGGCAGTCCCCCGAAACATGGGGATCTGTTCAAGAGGAGGCAGATTGTTCCAATAAGGACCCTTCAACATTAGGGGCTGCCGTGCCCAATACTTCCTCCCTGGGGATGGCACTGGCCGATACTGCAGGAGCAATACAGATGTTTTATATACATGGAGGCCTGCTTAAGGCCTTTAGCCTCACCCGGCCTGGGCTGCTGCCCTATTCTGTAGGTTGCCCTCTCTTCCTCTTGACTCCCATAAATCAGCTATGAGAGAGAAAACCCTGTGCTGGGGTCTTGCCTTGACTCCGCAGGGCCAGGACATTTGGATTTTGATGCCTCTCTGCAGAGGTGGATGGGTCACATATCTCCTCCAGTCTGGACTAGGGGGAGGGCAGGCAGGCTAGCTGCTCGCTGTCATCTCCTGACTCTGGAGTAGTGATTGTTTGGTTCTGCAAAGATAAACACAGCCCCTTTGTGGGGATGGAAAAAGGCCTGTCTTGATTGTCGGTATTCTCTGGAGCCTGTGGATGTTCAGCCTGCAAGAGTGGGCTGGCCATGTGACAATGGCTCCCCTCCCCTGAATGGAGCCTGGTGGTTTTCCCGGCTCTACCACACAGGTCCAGGTGGCTGAGCATTGAAGACTGAGCTGAAATCTCTCCCCTCTCCCCCGCCTTAATAGGTGTGTTGAGACCCTGTATTGAACACAGGGCATCCGACGAAGTGGGTATTAGCCCACGAAAGCTTCTGCTTCAATACTTTAGTTAGTGTTTAAGGTGCCACAGGACTCTGTCACTTCTGCAATTCCAGACTAACACGGCTACCCCTCTGATTCCTGTGTTGAACACGTCTCTCCTCCTGCAGGAATAGTTGTGGCCGCTGTATTACATGTTCCTACCCCGACAGGGGAAGGGGCAGCCATGATTTCCCAACTGTAGCCGTAGTATGGGGTTGGCTATAACACATCAGACCATTGCCTCCTCGAGTCCTGTACCCTGCCCCCAGTAGCAGGCATCACCTGATGCTTCAGAGAAAGACCTATCTCCTTAGGTAGCACAGACAGTTGTGCAATGCTGTACGTGGGTCACAAAATTGTCTAGCCCCTTCCTTTAAATCCAGCCCTCGTGTTGGGCTTGGTAACCACCTGCAGCCCAGAATTACGCAAGCGACTGTGCTCTGGCATGGAGGGAGAGCGGACTGAGGGACTTCAGAAGGATGCAGTAGCTTTGAGGTTTTGTGTGACCCTGTGTAGCCTGGGCTGTTTGCTGAATCAGGGGCCACAGCAACATGTGGCTTTGTGCTGGGATGTGAGGCTCTGTGTGGCTTTTATTTTTACGCAGGGTGGAACTTGTGGAAGATGCTGCTTTCCTCTTGTTTGTTTTGGCCAAGGCGATAACTGTTGTGGTTTGTTCTCGTGATGGGGCTCCACCCTACCTTGCCTCCCCAGGTTCCTGCTGCCTTCCCAGTATAATCAGCACCTATCTAAGAGAGGATCAGCCCTAAAGCCTGCAGGTCTGTCTTTAGCCACAGAAGGGGTACAATTCTGGTGGCAATAGTGGGAGTTGGTTACTTTCACATTGCTTCACCCAGGTGTCTCAACCCTGATCTGCAGAGATCACCTCGAGGGGGCCAAAGCAGTGCCCCCTCTCCAGGACCTGTTCAGTCCGATTGCTGCCAGCTGAGGTGGTTTCTGTGTCCTCTAGAAGCTGGACTGAGACTCACAGACTCACGTCATGTCTGCATATCAGGTGCCTTCACAGTGGTCACGGTGAACCTGTTTGTGTCCCTTTGCTCAGACAGCATGTTCAGATTCTGAGGCCGATAGACTTGGCATGACTCATGCTGGGAGTGGAAAGTGCGTTGCCAGTAGCTGATTCAGAAAATCTTTGATCCCTCTTCAGTGGCTGATCTAATAGATTGTTGGCAACCAAAGTGTTTAGAAATGGCTTGTCCAGTTGAGTTTTGTAGTAGCAGCATGTGTGTGTGTGACTTCTCAGCCAGGCCTTTCTCCTTCATCCCACTCTTCAGGGTAATGTGGGGATCGTTGATGCCCCAAATCTGCTAGTTTCTGACCATTCTCCTCATACTTGGCACCTTTGGGTCAGCTCTGCTTAGACTGCCTTAGGGATACCAAGACAGAAGCCAGCATGATGAAGAAATCACTCCAGCCCCTCCTAAGAGAAGAGCATGAAAAGAATCTCTTCACTGACTCCTGCAAGCGCTCCTAACTCCATTGTTTTGCTACCACAGTGATAGGTGCTGTCTAAATATCTAACATGGATAACTCCAGCTTGTGGCTGCAGCAGGAGATTTCAGTTTCCAGCCGCACATGGAGCAGAACTCTGAGACCTCTCTTCTCTGTGTGGGATGCAATTTAAGGAGGCTCATCCCAGTTTTGCTGTAAACAGTGGCACCCTTCAAAATCTGAGCAGGCCTTAGCAGAGGTCAGTGTGAGAACAATGGTGTTAAAAGGAAGAGGGATGGGACCCTGTTAAACCAGTTCCACTTACCATGGTCGGCATAATTTTTGTTTGGAGGCCTCCCAGCAAGTTTCATGAACAGGGCTCTCTGGGAAGAGGCCTAAGGCCTGTTGCACCCTGAGTGTTGTGAAAACTATGGAGGTCTCCCTTGTGCTGAGAAGGCCTTTGGATTCCCATTCCAGGGTCAGGAGGGTATCTGATTCCCCTGGTGAGTGGCGGCATGCGCCTGGGTGGGCCTCTGTTGCTGCCCAGCTGGGTTCCTGCACTGGGCAGTGTTCCCTTGCCAACACGAGCGCAAGCTGCTGTGTCATAGACCACAAGCAAGCCTGGGCCAGGGACAGGAGTGCAGGGTTAAGAGAGGAAGTTGCAGCCAAAAAAAGAATGCTTGATGCAGTAAGCAACTTTCTGGTTGCTGGGGTTAATATAATGCTCCTTGGCAGCCCCAGTGAAATCCCCTCGGTCCATGCATGACTGGCCCTCTGAAGCTTGTCCCTCATTTTTCCTTTGGCACGTGCAGAAAGATGACGTGCTCCGTCCCTTAGGCGCCCATCCCCTTTTCAAACTTTCTCCCAGGTCTGCAAGCGAATGTGCTGCGCGTCACAATTTTGCTCCGTCTGATTAGCACCTCTGAATGCGGTATGAGGCAATAGGGCCGGGATTCACACACCTCACCTCTGAGCACAGCCGAGCTGCATACCAGAGCACCTGAGCCACGACTTGCGGAAAGATTTACGAACTGGGGCAGGTGTGTCTGACTGCAGTGAGGTCATGGAACATGGTCTTTCCTGTTGGCTTTGGCAAGTCACAGCGAAGTCCGTCATAAGCAGCTACCCATGGGAATTGGGGGTGGGGTGGGAGGAGGAAGGGTGAAGTGGGTCTTCAGTAAAGACTGGGCAAAATTGGATTGGAAATCCTGGAGGATATGGCAAGGGGGTTGGTTATTGGAAGTGAGGGAAGGTTTCATTCTAAGCGGTGCATTGTGGCAAAAGGGAATGATGGGTCCCTCAGCAACGAACCATTCTCTAGGAACAAGACAGCAGCTTATGTCCCTGAAAGCAGCGTGGTTGGCAAATCACTGTACCAACACTGATTTGAGCAACTCGGGTCACTTAAGAAGAATCGAGTAACTTCCTCAAAAAGCAGCGTGTCTGTTGGGATCGCGTCATTCGTGGCACACAGCTGTTCGGCTGTAGCTTTTAGGGACGCTTTCCTTTCTCCACCCACTTTTCGGAGTAGAGTTAAAGCCGTGCGATTCAGCCCGGCTGTGGACTAGCGAGGGGGAAATGTTACTGAGATATTCTGTGTCTGTTATACGTGCCAGGGCCTTCAGTTTTCAAGTCCCACCTGTCTGAGAGCCGGTTGAAGGGGAGCCCTTTAAAGGGAGGTGGAGGGAGAATGGGTTAAAGAGACAAAGCAACAAGTAAAGACTGTGGAAGGAGAATAACCCATGGATTATAAGAGACCTTCCGTAAATCATTACCACCTTTCTCCAAGCAACTAGGCTGTTTGGAGCTTTCACTTGAAAGGAGCCTCAGAGATGCTGGGTCCTGCCGGAGATTAAACCATTGAACCTAGCGCTGTCATAAATTACCTTGTGGCTACAATGTGGTGCCGGTTTAACCTGAATGGGGCAATTTCCCTTATAGCCGTTTAGGGCCCTGTTAGCGAAGTAGGTGCCGGAGTGGGGGTTGCTGGGGATATTGTCGTGCAGAGAATTTAGGAGGCTGGATAATCCAGGCCTCTGTTCCAGGAGGAAGATTAATCCCCATGTGGATGTATTCTATGAATGCCAGCATTGGGGTGGGGTCGGAGAGGTGCACGGGGCGATGGTGCCCAGCTCTGTGGGGTAAAATTAGTGATTGGTCCGGTGGTGTTTTCCGTCCGTCAAATGTCTTTGACAGAGGATGATTGTAGGGACCTGCGCGTGCCCAGTCCGTTGCAAATGGCCCAGGACTGAGTCCAGCGCTTTTCTGGAATCAAGCGTAGACTTCCTTTTTTCTTTCTCTGTCTCTCTGTCTTTCTAGCATCCTGGCTAATATTCCCCAGGAAACACGTGTGAAAGCAGCACCGGGGGTCCGCTTCATTGCAGGGGTGGGGTTAACAAAGCCTGTCTGCAGCACCGGTGCTCCTCGCAGGATTGCTTGTAAATGGTGCATCGGGGCAGGGGATGCATCTGCACGTGCTGGGCGGCACCGGGGCAGTGTTTCTGGGGTGCCCCAGTGGACTGTGGGCCACAGGTTTTGTGCTTTTCCTGGACATGCTCGATGAGGACCTGTCGTCTTTAATTCAATAGCAGACCAGCCCCTCTGCTCATCCCTGTCTCGGTCTCCTTGCTCTGCCTCTCAACGTGTCTAACTGCCTCTCCGGCGCCTCTCTGCAGTGCACTTTGTTTGCCTCGTTTGGCACGGTGCTGCCTCCCGAAGTGCTGCAGCAGGGAGCGGATCCTGTCATATGCCAGCTGAGCTTTCCAAGGCGGCTGAGGCAATCGCTGGCTGCCGGTCAGGGTGGGGCACGCGGGAAAGATGCAGCGGTTGGTGTAATGATAGTGTGCGTTGCACACCTTGGGGTGGGGAAAGGAGCAGAACAGGGTGGAGGTGGCAGCGGGACCTGTAATTACCAGGGCTGGTTACAGTCTATTCTGCTGAGTTTGGCACTTGCAAAGAGCCCTCTTGAAGGTGTCTTGGGCTGAGAGCCTTGTAAAAGCTACACTGTACAGTGACCTAAACGCGAGGCATGGGGAGACGCGCAGGCTGGCCAGACAAAACCAGCTTCTTACCTACCAGCAACTGGTTGTTCCTGCCTTTCCCACCCGCAGCAAAATCGCACCACCCGGGCTGCTTTTGTCCTGTGTGATTATTCAGCGGGGAGGTGGTGGGGGGTGCACCAGCTGCCAGGTTCCTGGGCTCTCGGTGGGATCTGGAGGGTGTGGTGAGATCAGAGCGGACTCTTTCCGGCATGCAGAGGGAATATCGGCTTCCACAGCCGTTGCCACCCACTCCTGCTGTGGCACAGCCTATGGGCCTGTGTGTCAGCAGCATTTTCACTCCATAATGTACTTCAGCCTAAAGGCCTCAGGGCGGCTCTCTCTGGACCCCGCTCTATCGCTTCCCAGCCAGCAATACAAGGCGCTCATTCTCTGCAGAGAGCTGAGCACGCCAGCAGTTCAGGGAGCGTGAGACTGTTTTGGTGAACTCCTGTCCTCAGCGTGGCAGCACATAGCGGATGAGATGCATGTGGTCTGAGCAAGGCATTAAGAGTCAGGATGCCTGGGTTCTAATTGGAGTTCTGTCACTGTATGGCCTGGAGAGTTAGTTAACTTATGTGCCTCGGTTTCCCTGTCTGTAAAGTGGGCCTTAAACTTAGCTACTTCTCAATGCAAACAGCTGCCTTGCTCTGAAAAGTGCTAAATAGTAATACTGCCTTAGCAGCACAAGTGTCAGGTTACTGGGACATCTGAACTGTTCCTTTGGGGTGGGGGGAGTAGTTCTGGGGAACACACAGTCCATGTGTTCTCCATTGTCTCTGGAACTAGAACTGCTGATGCTAGAAGGTTTAGCTTTCTAATATAGGGGTAATGAGACCTCTTGTGGGAATTCTGCTGAAGATGGGTTGGGGGGAGCACCTTTGGAGCAGTCATTGTTCAGTGCCGTACTTCTCCTGTCAAGAATGCACATTAGGGTGGTTGTTCAGACAGAGCTGACTGGTGTCTCTGTCCTGATGGGATTATGTCAACTCCAGCCAACAGGGTGCAAATTTGGTTCCTGGGAACAGGGAGGATCCATAGCAACCTCTGGGCTAGCCCTCAGATTTGTTTCCCTTCATCTCTCTCCCTCCGAATCATTCTACCTGCAAAAGCATTATCCTTTGCTCTTGGGGAGCTGGGCTTGCTAAGTGCACTGGGTTCTTTAGGAACTGACCTTGATCTTTCTTTGGTTCCAGAGGATTGTCTCCAGGCGTTGCTGAAAGACTGCTGCTCTGACTCCTAGAGTTGTCCTTGCTTGTCTGGTGGGCTGGGATTGTTGCCAGCATTCAGAGAAGTTCTAAAGGCTGAATCCATAAAGAGAGACATCCCTAAAGAGAAAGCCCTAGGGAGACTCTCCATCAGGCACCCACTGAATGCTTGCTGAGCAGGGCAAATATTTGTGTTAATCAGCTGGGAACTTCCACTCCACTTGAATAAAAGTTTGTTGTTTTTTTGTCCATGAATTCCTTCCAGCCTTTGGATTCCTGGTGTAGTCTTACAAGGCGCTCTGCAAAATATGAAGTTAGGCCCGTTCCCTGTCTTAAAGAAGTTTCAGGCTAAGCTTGATGGGCCAGTAGCTACTATAGGTAGGAAGAGTGTGGAGAGAGGAGCCGGGAAAAAGGACTTCTTTTTAAGATGAGAGAGGGGAGGAATGTTTGGCCTATGAGAAGTGAGCGGCTGTTCCAAACATAAGAGCTAGATGGTATGAGGGCGAGGGTGGTAGAAGGGGAGACTGAGGAAGCAGGAGGGATGGCAGATGGGAGGAAACTAATGCAGAGATGTAGGTAGACACAGAATTGTGATGTGCTCTGGCGATGGGAATGGAGAGCTTGGATCTGTTGACGCGCAAGTGAATCTGCAGCACATGCAGGGTATGTGGGTTTTGGGGTGAGGCTGGCTTCTGTTTTTGGGGGTGAGGCTGTGTCCTAGTGAGCGAGGATTTTATACAGTCCCATGAGTTCATATCTGTCGTGTAATTTCCTCTGCTTATCAGAAAGCCGGATCAACTCATTCTGGGCTGTGTCACTTAGGAGACATAATTAATTTTTTCTGTGAATGAAAAGTATCTGTTTTTCCATTTCCTAGTTGATTCTGTTTCCCTCCAGTGAACTCCGAATGCCCTGCTAGAGACCTTCAGGGTTTAACCATGCCTACGAGGGGGCTTTCTTATATACCTCTCTGCTCCTCCACTTTCTGGGGCAGCTTGGCACCTGTGAAATATACCTTGTGGAGCTTTATTTCCATTGGCACTTCCTGCCCCTCTGGCGGTGCAAGCAGAGTTCAGGGTCATTGGGATGTATCAGTGGGTTGCATTGCACAATGGAGAGAGATGCTGGTGCTTAAAGTGAACAGCAGGGGACCCCTGGGTCATGCCAACTCTGCCACTGATTGGCTGTATGCTCTGAGCAAGTCACAGCACCTGTCTCTGCCTCAGTTTCCCCATCTACAAAATGGGTTACATTTCCCCCTGGCAAGGGTTATACCGCATGTGTCAGCAGTGTTGGTAAAGCACGCTGAGCCCTTGGGTGAGCAGGGAGGGTTGTTTGCACTAACTCACCTTCCTGCATCAATCCCCCCCTTCTACTGCCTTTGCTTCTCATCTCGCGTCTCTACCGCTTTCCTCCTGTTTGTCTAGAGTTCTCTCATTAGTGAACTTAAGGGGCTGGGTGGTAAGTTTAGTGGTATATTGAATGACTCTCTCATGAATATTTAAGAAGTTCTCTTCCTGGCTCGTTCCTTTGCTGCCTGTGTGTCTGTGACAGGAGTGAGACCAGAGAAGGTGGAATAAGGAAATACTAGTCGTGGTCCTGCTCCGGCTCCTGGGGGCTGATGATCTGTGGCCCACCTTGGCTGTGGCACCGTGTGTTTGTGGGGTTAGCGGACTGGGGTTCCATGGGGCATCTGTTAGCAGCACAATCCGCTCTGCCTTGGCAGGGCCTGAGTGTGGCTGTGACCAGTCTCCTTCCCAAATTTTTCTCACACAGCAAAGTGCTGTGGGGCAGGACGGTTTTATACTGGCGGTCACTGCACTGGGGCCAAGAGCAGAGCCTGAGAGAGCCTCTCTGTTCTGAGCAACTTTTCTCTCCATCCCTCTGTCTCTTTCCTCCTCCGCAGAGCTGGGTTTGCCCTATTTTTTCCTACCCTGCCCCCTTCCCCATCTCAGCTTCTACTAACCTCTTCCAAACTCAGCATGCGCCTCCCATCTCCACTGCCTAGAGTCTGAGCCAGGTGCAAGTGAGAAGAGGGAGCTTTTTCCTTCAGCCACAGACCTGAAAGGGTTTTTTCCCACAAAGGAAGGGAAGTGACATCAGTATCGCTTACCCCATTTCATAGAGGGCAAATGCAGAAGCCCGGACAGGGAAGTGACTTGTGCCAGATCTGTGAGACAGCTGGGACCAGAATCCAAATTTCCTGAGTCACAGTCCAGGTCTATTCACAGGATCGTGCTTCCTTCCCCCTCTGCCCCAGAGGTGGGTCTCCTTTTCTTTCACTTCCCCACCCTCCTTCTCAAGCTGGTTCTGCTGCTTCCTCCTCCTGCTGCAAGACCTCAGGCCCGGTCTGTGTCAGAATCTTGTGCCAGTAGAATTAGTGGAATTATTTTTTTTGAATACAGCATTTCTAGACCAGCAAAAGCCTTAATGTAGATACAGTTTATACTGGCATAAAAGTACCTTGGCTGCTGTAGCTTATTTCATTCAGGGAGTCGGTAGAAGCTAACCCAGCAGTCACACACTTCTACGAGTATAGGTAGCACCTACACTAGGAGGGTTGTTTGTTATAACTATATTGGTATAACTTTTCCTCTCCCTCCTCCCCTTCCAGCCTCACATGCGACACTGGGGCCATATAGCTAGGCTAGTGCAATTATACCAACAGATCTTCTCTAGTGTAGTCTAGGATCTGGTCTACGCTTGGATCTATATTGGTTAGGGAAGCCACAGCTATGTTGGTAAAACCCTGGTGTAGACGCTGTTATACCATTAGAACTGTGCTTACACCGGTGAGGGGAACCAATATCATTCATAAGATGCAGTGCCTTGTGTAGTGACAGGTTTAATTAATAAGCTGTACCAGTATAAACCCTTTTACACTGGCACAACGGTGTTTGTGCTAGAAGGTTTTGTGGTTCCAACTATACCACTCTGACTGTACTTGCCTCATGTAGACAAGGCTCAGGCATCCCTTGCTGCTCTGGGGTTTGCTTATCTCGCCCTAGGTTCAAGGGAAGCCCTCTGCAGCATGCTTTGTCTGAGCCTTTCCTCAGGAGCTGTGTCACTCACCACAGGTGACAGTGTCATTGGTGCTAAGTCAGGGAAGTGACTAGTGGGTTAAATCCATCCTTGCAGCAGTAGCTTGACCCTTAAAGGTGACTTTGGTGGGGCACTAGAGATAAACAGCACCGAGGCTGCTTCCAAGTGTCACCTGTCGAGCAAAGTCAGTGGATTCAAGAGGGTTGTGATCACTCGGAATTATTGCAAGTGGCTACATTGGAGCCAGGATCAGTGGGTTGGGATATTTCATCCTCACCGGCTGTTTCAGATGCTTTTGATTCTTGCTGCGGAGGTCAGTTGTTGGGCTGGGAGATCTTGGGATTCCGCAGGCAGGCAGACAGCTGGGTGGACAGGAGCTATTCCAGAAGCCCACAGGGCTCCCTTCTCTTCCCGTCTCTTCTCATCTCTCCCTTTCCAGTCTCTCAGATGCTTACACGTGGGACGCTGAGCATAATATCCTCTGCATGGAATCGGCTGCAGCTTTCCAAGGGCAGCTGGAGCAATCTCTCCCAGCCCTGGAATTTCACATGTTCCCTTGCTGGGAGAGGGAGTCTGTGCTTATGAATGAGATCTGGCAGGCTCCAGGAGTGCTCCGTTAACCCTTTCTGGACCAGTGGGGAGCAAAGAACCTTTCGCTCAGATGGCGAGGCACACACACACAGCTCGCAGAAAGTGACTTGAATGCTCCGGATGAGTTGTTTGAACTGACTGAGAGCTGGGGTGTCTGGGCATGGCTGGGAAACATGAGAGCAGAGTAAAGAGTGGGGAAGAGTCCAGCACTTTCCTCTTGCACCCTCATAAGGGATTGGGGAAGGAAGGAGTTCAGTTCTCATCCCTTTACCCCTCCTCATGGGAGACTCTGAACTGAGCTGTCTCCTTGCACCCCACCTCTCCCTGTGGCCATGAAAGTCCTGTTGCTACTAGTGCTCGGAGCTCTGTTTCAAGCTGGTTTTGAACATGGTTGTGCCTGAGCATGGTTGTGACACTCTTTGAGTTTGCACCCAGCACTGACTTACTCGCTCACCCTGCTGGATTCAGCTAGGTCAGCTGCTCCCTCTGTGCAGGGCACACAGCCACATGAGCAGAACTGGGGGAGGTACGGGGTGTGTGTGTGTGTGTGTGTGTGTGTGTGTCCCACCGGCTGGTCAGAGCCAGTGGTGGGGGCTCTAATGTGGAAGAGCCATGGCCATTCCTCTCCCCCCGCCGTCATGTTGACTAACCCTGCTCAGTCAGACCAACAGGAGGTGTGAGATCGAGAGCTGAGGGAGCCTGATGGAGAATGCCCGGTCAGCAGCTCCCTCCTGCTCATAAGGAGGGAGCTCCAGTTCAAGAGTATTGTGTGGCTGCAGCCGTGTGGGCATCTCCTACACCAGCCTCTCCCAAACGCTGTGGGGCTTTATGGGTTAACACCAACACCTTGAATTCCACCTGGAAGCTTATTGGTAGTGCCCGGCCTAACAACTCGCATAAATTGCAGGCGTGTCTGGTAAATCTGCAGAGTTGTCCTAGCTGTGTCGATCCCAGGACATTAGCGAGACAAGGTGGGTGAGGTACTATCTTTTATTGGACCAAGCTAGTGTCTCTCGCCAACAGAAGTTGGTCCAATAAAATATATGACTAGAGCCTTGCAAATTTGTGGATATCCGCTTGATATCTGCTGACCACGTTTTGCGGATTGCAGATTGGATGCGGATACAAAATTTGTATCCGTGCAAGTGTCTAGATCTTACGTCCCCCACCTTGTCTCTCTTGTCAATGGCAGACGCACTCCCAGAATTGGATGCTGGTTTAAGTTCTGCCAGCTCTGTCTCCTCCTATGTGGTCTCCGTCCAGGCCAGACTAAGTCACAACCATCTGGCTCTCATCCGAGTCTCAAGTTCCTACAGACAGCAGACCTGTGCATTTCATTGCTCCATCTGGAGCGAGGGAGCAAATGCTGAAAAAGAGGGCTAATGACCCGAATTTGTGGGTATTAGCTAGCAAAGTTCCCTCTGGTCTTTGTGAAAATGGGCTTAGGACCCTTTAGGAGGTGACGATGCGAGAGATCTGAACCCAAGCGGTGGATGGAAACCTGCCCTCTGGCCTCTCAGCCTCACCTGTTTGGAACTGTGCAAGTCTCGGTGCCGCTTGCACTGGGCTCGTTCCTTGCTTTAGGTCTCCTAGGCAATATTTTGCCTTCCCCCGGCCTGTTGGAGACTGAAGACTGGGGCTGTGCTGAAGCATTCTCAGCAGTTGTTCTGCAAGTCACTGACCTATTTTCCTGTTACAATCGAGTGTTTGTGAGCAGGGAAAGGAGGGGAAGGTGAAGCCATGCTGGAACGTTTAGCGTTATTTTTTATCGTCCTGCAGGGCACAACATTAAAGTGTTCAACAGGGCCGAGGAGAAAAGTGGGCTGAGGGCATCAGTAACTGTGGTAGCCAAGTCCTTGTTCGGGTCATCGATAAAAGCAAAGAACTCAGCCAAGTTTCTCTCTCCCTCTAGGTCAATAATTGTTGTAGTTAATTAGCTCTCTGCTCTCCCCATTTGCTAACACGTCTGGTAGTGTTCTAATCTCTCTTGGTCAGGAGATGGGGACAGAATGAAAATGAATAAAATGGGATATTCACTTGTTTGGTTCTGGAGAGCTTTGGGTGCTTGTTGGATTCAAGTCACAGCTTCCGCATGTAGCTTGCAGAGGGTGTTGGGCTAATGGGTTGGATGGCCTCTCAAACCTCTAGGGAGCAGCATTTTTTTGAAGGGGGGTATTGAGGTTTAGATTCCATCTGCATATGGAAATGAGGGCATCCGAGAAGGGTCTGAGGAATCCTTGGAGACCCAGAGAAGTTTGTGTTGTGGCCTTCTCTCTTGTCTCTTCTCCCTCCTCACCCTCCCTCCAATCCGTCTGGGTTCCCCTTCTCAGCTTCCTTCTTTATTGTAATGGGAGCAACTTTGTTAGCAAGAAGCAGCTTTGCTGAGGAAAATTCCATTGTTCTATTTTTAGTGGTAACTTGGCTCCTTGAAATAACGTATTTTCCCCCCTTCCTCTGCCTAGAGGCAATAGAGGAATGTTGCTGGGAGCTGAGGGCCTTCTGGAGGGAGAATGTGGGGAGGGTGTCACTGAAGGTTAGAGGGACAGGGCTGAGGCTGCTGTGTTTCGGTAGTTAGGACTATATCTGAGTATTACGTGCCTTAGGCACCTCGGCTGGCTTTGTCTAGTGCTTTTGTGGTATAAATTCACTCTGTCCGAGTGGAAAGGGGGATAAATTGCGTATCACTGGCTGCATGGAGCCTGGAGCAGTTGCTCTATCCCCTGTTCCACATGGCCACTCGGGAGCGCGCAGGTCTGCTCTCGCTCATGAAAATGAATTAATTCCGTCCTCTGCTGCTGCAGATCAATAAATCAATCCCTGTGTTAGGGCAGCTTCCCGTACAGTGCAGCAGATCTTAAAATCTGTGTTGCCCTGACAGGGGGCTGTGGTTCCTGTGACCCCACTGAATCTTTGCACTAAAAGTAACGTTTTTGGGGGAGGAGAGTGGGATTCAGTTTGCTTCTTCCCAGTGCCCAGGAGGGGTGGAGGGAGCGATGCAGACTAGCTGTCTGACCTGCACATGCTGGACTCGGAGCATCAGAATTGCAATACTGGGTCACACCAGTAGCTTGTCTAATCCCATTTCCAACACTGGCCAGGACCAGATGCTAGAGGAACGTGTGTAAACCCCACAAGGGACAACTTTGCATTAACTTGTACGTTAGGGGATGCCAAACGCTGCATTAGTAGCTTGTGCCAGGAGAGGATGGATTACTCTGCCGGCATGGGAGATGTCAGTCAGTCAGGGGCCCGTGCGTTTCTCTGGCATTTGCAGATGGGAATTGTCGTCCAAATGCGACAGTATCTTATGTGCATCCCTGCCTGGACTCTGTTTTGTTCTGTGTCTGTACAGTGCCTAGCACAACAGGGTCCGTGTCCATGACTTCTGTGGTTCTACTGCCGTGCCAGTAATAATTTGTTCTTAGAGGTCAGAGGGCTGCTCCGTCATCTTTCACACATCTAATGCAAACCGAAACATCACAAGCCTGTGCTGTTATCAAGTGCAGTGTTGAAAACAGTAAGCCAGGCTGCCAGGCCAGCCTCCAGCTGAAAACACGTGCTCTTCTGAAGCCTGGGAGACTGCTCAGGGAGGGACGGTTTGGAAGGATAACGAATTAACATGAAGCATGTACAGGGCTGGTGACTGAGCCATGTTTCCGAGGGTCAGAGGTTCAGGGCTGGCCTCTGCTTCCCGGGCTGGTGTGAGCTGCGGAAACTCTCACAAAGAACCAGTCGTTAGAAAATCTGTAAAATCATTTCCTAAGCTAGCTGTGAAGACTGGAGATGTTATTGTTTCCCCGCTCCCAACCTCCCTTCTGCTTTCCAGTCCCAGAGGGAGATGGGCCTCCCTCTCCATGTTGCAAACCTGCTTTCCCTTCAGCAGCCCAGAGGGACAAGGTGTAATTCAACCCCTCCATCTGCTCCCTATGACATTCCTGCCTCCACCCCAGACAATGGATGGGGGAGGGATCATTGTTGTCGGACAAATGGACTGTTAACATAACACCTGCTTTTGTCACTGTGGGTTTTTAGAGGCGCTGGAGCAATTTTGGCTCATCCGTTCCTGGACAAACAGCTGTTGTGGGGTGAAAGTGGCAACTGGCCTGCAGGATTTGTTCCATTTCAAATGAAATTGATATGGTCTGTGTGTGTCTGTCTCTGCCTGGGCTGCCTGGATCTCATGTGGGGATCCCAGCTGGGTTGTAGATTGAGGAGGGCGGGCAGGAGGGAGGCTAGTCAGTCCCATCCCTGTTGGAGCTGTGGCTGCCAGGAGGACAGGAATTAACTTCCACTGCGAATTCCTCGATTGTACTAGGTTGTTGCTTTGTCATGGCCTTTTCCTTTGCTGGTAAAATCTGGACCAGAGGGAACTGATTTTACTCCAGTTCTAAACTGAATAACTCAATGTGTTATGCTCACTGCTCAGAGTGAAATATACCACACAGGTTCTGTTAAGGAGGAGGAAGCATCCCGACCTGCTGTGTGGTTAGATCCCGCAATGCCTTGTCCTGGCTGCTATGAATAGCCCCTTCCCTGCTGCGGTGCGTGCTGACCTGCGTCCTGTTGCAGAGACACGTGGGGTTGCTGCCCTGAATTTGTGAGACACTGGGACTGATGCATTCAGTGTGCACCTCCGAGTTAATGCGAACACGCCAGAGCCTTTTCACCCAAGCCAGCCCTGCAATCTTTTTGCCTTCTGTTATAAACTAGGATGGAGCAGTCATGCTTTTGGGTCTGCTGGGGGGTGCTGCAGATCTGGGGTGAGTGGAGCTTCATAATTCTAAGGCCAGGAGGGGATCATCTAGTCTGACCTCCTAGACAACACAGGCCAGAGAACGTCCCTGAAATAATCCCCACAGCAGAGCTTGTAGAAGAACATCCAGTCTTGCTTTAAAGATTGTCAGTGATGGAGATTCCACCATGACCTCTGGTAAATTGTTCCGATAGTTCATTACTCTTAGTGTTAAAAATGTACACCTTATTTCCAGTCTGAATTTGTCTAGTTTCTACTTCCAGCCATTGGATTGTGCTAGACCTTCCTCGGCTAGCTAGAAGAGCCCATTATTAAATATTTGTTCCTCATGTAAGTACTTATAGACTGTGATCAAGTCACCCCTGAATCTTCTTTTTGTTGAGCTCCTGGAGTCTGTCACTTTGAGGAGAGTCCTCTGTGACTGTTGGCAGCTTCTGAATATCTGTCTATCTACAGCATTTATTCATGTGCCCATCTCCTGTGGTATCCAATCGTCATGTATATTGCTTAAGAATAACATTGGTTCAGGCGGAAAGGAATAGGTGTTGTGCTCCTCCGCTGTTTCTGTTGCTTTGAGTTGTTCTCCTTGGTTTGTCTTCAGGAGCAATGCTATCCCTGCCTATTCTGCACAAAGATCTCTCTTGTATTGTACCCTAAGGTGGCAACCCTACAGGTTCATCCTGTCCTCTAGTGATGGGACAGCCTGGAGGCATGCTGGCCTCTGAGTGTGTGCACTGGTCTCTGACACAGTTGTTGAAAGTGTCTCTTGCTTTGCATGGCTTGAGGAAAGATGGGCGAGGGCTTGTCTGTTGCTGTAATCTCAGAGAAGGGTTTTGTGTTTGATAAAACTAGACTCGCCAGCGCCGGCCCTCTCAACAGCTGTGTTTGCCGTTATTTTAATCTGACAAAATCCTTTGGAAAGGAATTAGGAGGAAATATGAAGCAAGCGACAAATCAGCATCTAGTGCCTTGGACACCACTCATTTCAGTGTGTATAAATAGGCCATTACTGTACAGTGATTCATGAACCTACAGCA
This sequence comes from Dermatemys mawii, assembly GCA_007922305.1. Classification (NCBI taxonomy): domain Eukaryota; kingdom Metazoa; phylum Chordata; order Testudines; family Dermatemydidae; genus Dermatemys; species Dermatemys mawii. The sequence goes on from ML677388.1 coordinate 5,999,802, forward strand.
CCAATGTCTGTGAACAAGGAGGTGTGGCACTGTCAGCATAAACTACCAGAGCAAAGCTCAGTCCATCCGGGTCCTGAAATACTGGTTATTGTGTCATTCCATGAAGGTTCTTGGTATTTACAACCCGAGTGAGCAGGCAAGGTCCCTGCCCTGGAGAGTTTACAGACTAACTCAGAAACGAACCGAGGCAAAAGATTGTGGCCGTCCTTACTAAGGAGAGACTTTCTGGGAGGAGCAGGGGATGGGGAGGAGCGGGAGACTATTCCAAGTGCAAAGGCTGCGTGCAGGAAGGCTGAGAGGAGAAGGGGAGATGAGGGGAGCAGGAAGGAGTGAGGAGGGGGAGCAGTTTAGGGTGGATATAAAAGTTTATGGTGCACAAGGTGGTTTTTTCGATTCCACCTCATTCCTCCGGTCCTGTGCTTCAGGACTCTTCAGCATGTTCATTCTCTCCATCGCTCTTGGGGCAGGTTTCATTTGATTGTTTTGCTTTTGGTGGAGTTTATATTTGATCAGAGTTCTCCTGCTCGGTTCCACTCCGGCCTCTGCTCTGCTGGAGGCGTCGAGTTACGAAATGGGAGCGTGCGGCACGCTCCCGAGCTTACACTCAATTGCATTCCGCTCGGATCACTCCGGGCTATTATTTGTTGCCAAAATTCTTCGAAAACAAGTAAATCTCCTTTTTGATTTTGTAACTCTTTCGCCATCCGTGCACGAGGGAGCATCTCCCTGAAGCATATGGTTAGCGGTGGGGCCTTATCAGATTTCTATCCACAAGGCACAAGACAGGAGAAGATAAGCCATTGGCAAGCTTTTAGTGTGCTTCTTTATTACAATACTTGGTCCCTTTATGACACTCTTCACATACATCACTTTCTTAGCACCTTATAAGTATTTGTCGTTCTTATTCCATTAGTCAGGGGTCCTTATTGCCATTTTGCTCAGAGCCAAAGTGACTTTCCCATGGTTTTGCAACTGTTGGTCTTGCAGTCACTGGGAACAGAACCCAGGACCCTGTGTTCTGACTAAGAAGTGCATTCTCTCCCCCTCCCCCTCCTCTATGACACCGCACCCATGAGTTTTGCTGTCCTTTTTATAGATATATACAGACATATAAAAATAAAATAAAGAATCTTCTCCCCAGTTCACTTCTCAGTCAGCTGTGCCCTTGTGTGCAATATCTCCAATACAAATGACCCTTGAAATCTAATGCCTGTATGTGGGAGGGGGAGAGAGACAGAGAGAGGTGGATGGGGTAAGAGCTACAGCCCCGAGCCAACCAGTTCCATGCAGAAGGTTGGCCTGTCGTTTCATGGCTAATCTGCACAAAGAGGGGCGGCTTATGCTGGGGAGGTTTTAATGCACTTCATCAAATACGGAGCCACCGCGGGCTGTCATGCAGTGAGGCTCTCGGGTGACATCACTACCGAAGGGTGGTCAAAGTGCAATTCTCCTGTGACCGGCGGCGGGCGCAGAGCAGAGAGGAGGAGGATTCGGGACAAATCAGGGTCTCCGCTTTCTCAGTGCCGATGTGCTATGGTCACAACTCCTTCCAGCTGAAGCGGGGCAGGCTCGGCAGGGCAATGAATCCAGAGAAGTACAGGAAGTTCCTGGATGGGCTCAACAACCTGAAAGGTATTTGTAGACCTCCCTGCTGGCCATGCAGGAGGGGAGAGGTAGCGGCACCAGCTCCTATTGAGTGCCTGCCTGTCTGGTCTTTTAACTCGCAGGGCTAGGGAGTGTTTGCAACCGGTGTTCTTGGGGCTAATGAACACGTTTGTAAGAGGGGGAGCAGAGCGTAAGGCGTTCTGGCTGTTCTAGTGTATTCCCTGGGTCCCTGGCAGTGTCGGGCCACCTGCTCTCTGTCATGCATTGGGGAAAGCCAGTCCTCCAGGGAGACTAGGGACTTTCTGGCCTCTGTTTAAGGGAGCTGTGCTTTCTCTGACCATAGAAAGCAAGCAAAGGCCTTACCGTGCACAAACCTATGACCCTGTCTTATTTCTTGCGTCTGTCTCTTGTATTGATGCTTAGTTAGCAGTCGATGCATCTAATGCAGTGGATTTTAGCCCACGGAAGCTTATGCCCAAAGACATTTGTTAGTCTCTGAGGTGCCACGAGGACTCCTTGTTGTTTTAGTTAGCAGTGCGTCAGAGTTGAAACATGGAGCTCTCCAGTGGCTGAGAAAAGCGGAGACTGTGTTAGAAATCTCTCTCTCTACCGCACCGCACCGCACCACACTCCCCTTTCCTATTGTAACTCCTTGGCAAGTTGGATGTGGAGTGCAGACAGAAGGGAGTTAGTTAGGAGAGGTTCCGCAGAGTCCCTTGCCGCACTCAAGGTGGTTTATACAACTTAAATGAAGCGAGCTCTCCTCCCCGCTGTGGCTTTGTGTCTTCTGCTGGTTGAGGATGTGTTAACCAGGCTCCAGTATGTGTTTGACTGCACTTCGGTGTGGTTAGGGGATGTGTCAAACTCTGCTCTGAATCAGAGCATGGCTGGCACAGGGAGGAAACAGGAGCGCTGGATTTGAAATCTGGCCCCCGCTCTTGTTCCTTTCACTTCCTGTCTGGGTTGGTATGGCCCCCGTTACTGAAGTATTTGAGCGCCTCACAGTCTGTAAGGTGTTTCTCCTCCCAGCGTCCCTGGGAGGTAGGACAGTGCCATTACCCCCATTTTACAGATGGGGAGCCAAGGGACAGAGAGCCCGAGTGATCTGCACCACGTCACAGAGGCCTCGGGGGTGGAATAAGGAATTGACTTTGGGTCTTCCAAGTCTCCGACTAGCACCCTAACCACTGGCCCATCCTCCCTCCTTCCCCAGAGAAGCCTGGATGTTGTAATTTTCCCTTTCCAACCTGCAGAACGCTCAGCTTTCCCTTCCTTTAGCCACTGACTGGCTGACTCAGCACTGTTTCTCTTCATCCCAAGGTTGACTGGGGAGGCTGGGAAAGGAATCTGTTAACTGGATATTTGATCGCGCTCTCTGTGACCTCTGACAGCAGGTGGCTGACAGGCAGCGAGAGACGTGGTTCCCCAACCCAGCGTACAAGTGAAAGCAAAGATGGGGCAGAAGTGGCTGCCTTTGCAGTGGCTCTCCAGATAGTGGTGGTGGTTCGTCGTCTATGAGGGTGGGGTGTGGAGGCAGTACCCGGGATTCAGGGTGTCAGCCTGCACTTGGGTGGAGCTGACGAGTTTTTTGCCAGTTCCTGTAGGAACTGCTGCTTATCCTTGGTTGCTTCACCTACAGCAGCTCACTCCTGCGTGTCAGTCACAGTACAGCCGGGGCATCTCCCTGGCTTAGCAGCGTAGCCTAACCCAGGGGAACAGTCCGGGCATCTCCCTCTGAAGCCAGCAGCGGATGCTTGCTTTACTCTCCCGTCCCTCCACATCCAGTCAGCAGGAGAGGGGCAGAGGGACATCATGCGGCAGGACTCTGACTTGGTCCTGGCCTGTGGGAAAGCTGAGTGCTACAGCTGGGGCTGTGGAGTCCCCTTGTCTTTATTCCAGCTCCGGTCAGTGGGGCGGGTTATGAAGATAGCTGCTCTCTGAACTTTGTGGCAATAAGCAGGAGGGTGTGGATGGGCCTTGGGGTTTAACCAGAGAGAGGGGAACAGTTCCCGTGGGATTCAGCTGCCTGTCAGCCAGTGGTGGTTTGATTGGCTTCTCCCTTTACAGCACTTCCTCTGTCCTTCTGGGCTCTCCCAGCTGATCCTGGGGCCTTGTGTAACAAGGGTGAGTGAATTCCATGTTTAACTTAGCAGGGAGCCAAGGGAGACGTCATTGCAAAGGCTCTCAGTATCCTCACCTACTTTCCTTTGCTTGGCTGTGCAGGCTCTAGGCCTACGACTGTGAGGGGTTGATCACGTGAGAGGTTAAATCCAACCCCCTTCGTGCTGCGACAGCTGCCGGAGTTATAGTGTCCAGGAGTAACATAATGCACTTTTTTATGCTGGCGCAGTGTCCATCATACATTTCTCGTTATCCTCTCTGCAGCTGGCATTGGGAATCCGTGTAAAACGAACCCCGTGCTGCTAGCTGCTGAGCGAGGACGCGCTGCAGCTGAGGCAACAGGCGGGCTCCTAGCTGGCTCTGTCTCCCACCCCCCACGGCCAGCACGCTTCCTCCCATTCTTTAGCGCTTAAGCAGCTGTAGCACAAATGGGCGTTGGGCTGGGCCGGGGTGCTGCCTTGCTGTTGGCTTCAGCTGGCTGCCTTGAGTTCTTGGATCATTCTTTCGGGAATGTGGGAAGGGTTCTCCTTAGCAATCTCTAATTGAACCTCCCCCTTCTCTTCTGAGCTGCGGAATAGAGCTGGGAAAGGTAGCGGGGTTCCTGCTGTGTTTTGGGGGAGATCAGGCCTCTGTCCAAGGCCCTTCCAGTTTGTTTCATTGGGGCATTGTCCTGTAGAACCACAGCCTGTTCTTGGCGTACGGCGCAGAGAGAGAAGTGGGGGATGCTTCGGCTGAGCTCGCGTCAGCAAGTTGTTGCGGGTACTCGGGTCACGTGTTCCCATCCTTGTTCTGGGGCTCACTGCTAAACATGCTCTGATCCTCAGATCATGTTCCCCATCTCCTGATTAGAGCAGTGCGAAACATACAATTGATTTGTCAAATTTAATCCATTTGTGTGGGAGAATTGCATGCAAACATGGATTTAAAAACAATAAATTGTTTTTCAAACACATTCTTTGGTTGCTGGGAAGTATTCAGCTATTTCACAGACAGAATTCAGCCTCTAGGTCACTCTCAAACCACTCAGCAAGACCGCTGTTTTGAATATTTGCTATTCAGGCAGCATGATTGATCACCAAGGCTCCACGATATTTCAGCTCCTTGGTTACATGACTCCTAAATCTGCAGGAAGCTTTCCAGGTAACTGTACTAATGCTTCCTGTGTGAGCAGGGGTGCAAATTCATGTATGTGCAGGATCGCACTGCGCTTTCCTCTTTCCACAAACCCCGCTTTTGCAAACCATAATGTGCTTGTATGAGTGGAAATAAAACTCAAGAATCCTACACAGAGCAGATCTGGAGTTCTTATTCCAACAAGTGTCTGCTGGTTTTGTGTGTTGTGTCCACCCAGCCCTGCTCCCAGAAGGGTAACAAATGCACCATAATCATTAACCTTGTTTTTACTGTGCCCCCTTCTCCCATTATCCTCTAGAGATGTTAATGCCTGTTAAGGAACAGGTAGATATGAAGAGTCCCCCCAAGGCGGAGAGGAGGAGGTGGAGAGTAAAGGATCACTATAAAGACTATTAGGAAAGTGAAAGAATTTCCTTTGTGGTTCTGCTCAGTGTTTTACTTTTGTTCTGTATTCAGGTGCCATGGTGATGGGGCCCTTAGAAGTACCTAAGAAGACAGATACAGACACTTTCTTGTCTTTCTGTAGTTATTTTGTTTGTTAGGATCCAGAGTCGTCTTGTCTGTCTGCTCCAGGATATTTGTAACGCACCCATCGCCATGCTGTCTAGGTGTTAGCTGTAGTCCCTGGGTGCTCAGTGACCAAATGCTCCCATTGTGCTGAAACGCAGCCCTCAGCCTCTTCCTGTAGCTGCAGAGTTGGGACAAAGCTGGTGAAAAGCAACTTGTTATTGCTGATGAGCTCCACCATCTCTATTCATCCGCCAGGGAGGTACAAGCAGCAGCGGATATTGGGGTTGGGAGCATTTCATATGTAAATGTCTGTGAGTGCAGTTCCCTGACCCCGGGCAAGTTGCCAGCGCAGCTCTCGGTGATGCAGTTTGAGCAAAGGGCTGGAACGCTTCCCCTCTCCCCTGAGACCCAGGAGCTGCCTGGCCTGGAAAGATCCTGGAGGCGGTGGCCCTGCCAGCTCCCTTATTGAAGAGTGGCTCCATTCCTGCCCCGCTGGGGACGATGGACGCCTCTTCCTTGACATCTCGGAGCCATGCAGAACTGGGACGAGCCCTTTGCCCCAGCAGCAGTTTCCCCTGGGTTAGCTGTTTGGATCTGGTGGTTTTTGAAATGCCTTCATCTGTCAGCCTTCTGTGCCTGGGAGGGGAGAAGGAGCCCTGCCTTTCAGGAAAGGTGGAAGAGATGGGCTGTCCGTGTGAGCCTGCAGTGTCCTGTTTCCTTCCCTTGTTAGAGCAGGGGGCCAGAGGAAACAGGTTTTCCTTTCATAGCCTTGTTTGCGCTCAGACTGGAGGCTGTTTTGGAGAGTGGATTGGATAATGTGTAGGTCAAGGAGCCTTCCCTGAAAATATCCTGTCTCAGATTTCCCAGTGCAGCAGATTGACCCTGCCCCCAGGTGACGAACGCCACAGACTTTGCTCAGGGAGACTGGCTACACATTTATTACAGGGCTAATTTGATCTCTGATGTCACAAGCAGCAGTTTCACTTTCTCAGAAGCTTGTGGCTTCCTGGCAGCCAAATGTAAACAGGCACCTTCCTGGCCTTACCCAACATGCCTTGGGAATTCTCTGAATAACTTCCTCATTTCATCGGTCATCCACCAAGGGACAGGCCCAGGGTGGTGGGCCGCAGTTGCTGGCCCAGGAAAGTTTCTGATTTTTTCCATGACTAGCCACCCAAGCGTGGAATTAGGGTCATACCAAGGTGGGCACATACGCAATCCACTCACACGTGGGCAGCGATGGGGCTGGCACTGGGGACAGCTGAATAGCACTGACAGGCCAAACTTATAGTGTTTGTAAAAGTGGCCAGATGGCATTGCCTGGAGACCGCCCTCTGTCTCCAATACATACAAGGCTCCCCTGCCAGTGTGCTTCGTCCTGTTCTGGAGGGGACCACCTCTTGGATGGAGAAGGAATGGTCTCTATGGCTTGTTCTATCTCCTCTCGCTCTGCTGAGGCCAGTGGCGGATTAGCCGCTGGGTGCTCCTGGCCAATTGTGGGGGCCTCCGCACCCCGACCCACTCCGCCCCCACCCCCTGATCCAGCTCCCTGGGCGGGGGGACTGCAGGCGGAAGGGGTGGGGAGGGGCCCCCACTTGCTCTGGCCCAGGGCCCCACAAACCCCTAATCCGCCCCGGCTGAGGCTGATAGCACAGGAAGGTGTTGGCGATAGTGGTGGTTTGTGCTGTAACTGGGATCTTGTCCACTAGGCTCTGGCTTGAGACCCTTGTGCCAGTTTCACAGAAGCCACTGAACAGCCTGCAGATGGTCACAGCTTTGTTGCCGCAAGCTGGATTTGACCTGAGGACTGAGAGAGGTGAAAGGCTCCGTTTCTCCCCTTCAGGTCCCCTGGTGCGGCACTTTTTATCCTCAGCCAGAGTGGGATCTAAGGTCACAGTCGAACCTGCATGTTCTTCAGAGCGAGAGCTGCTCATCTCTTCATCCTCCTCCATGAGGGGGGATTCGAGGGACAAAGAGGAGTTCTTATATAAAATGTGTCCCTGTGTCTCTGCAAATCTGCTGCTTTCAGTTCTGCTGCTATGCTGCTAAATCTTCTGTGCCTTGCAGCGCTGGAGAGGGGTCAGAAAGGTAACTAGTAGTTTCCAATGAGTGTCACTCGCTCCATTTACGTGTCCTTATTAATCTGGAAGAGGAGGCTGCCAAATGCTTGGAGTGATGCTGGAGGAGGCCCAGTAGCAGCTCCCCTCTGCCATTCAGGGATCCAGGATGAATCTGCTGTTATGGGTGATGAAACTCCCCCATCTGTTCTCTGGCAACAGCACCATATGTTCAGCATGGTGTCTCTTTTACAAGCCTAGTTGTCAGTCACTGCAGAATCCTGCTTTCCCCCAGATCCATCTCTGTGGAGAGAGACAATAATAATACCTAGACCCGTAGATCTTAGAGCACCTGGCCAAAGGAGAGAAGTATCATTACCCCATTTTACAAAAGGGGAAACTGAGGCACAGAGTGATGAAATGACTTGCTCCTGGTCACCCAGCAGGCCAATGGCAGAGCCGGGAATAGAACTGAGGCCTCTTGAGTCCCAGGCCAGTGCTTTATCCTTTGGGCCAACAATAAGATGTCAGGTACTCAAACCAAACTACTGCTTGGTTGGACTTGTTTCCAGCAACTCATCCGCTCAAAGCTGACCTTCCAGAAGTGGCCCTCCTTTGATAGGCCTCAGTTGTGTCGTGCTCAAAGCTTGGGTAATGGGTGTCAGTAGCACTAATTAGTCTCGCGTGTCCTGCGAGTGAGTCTAGCAATAGTAGCTGGGAGGGTGATGAACAGGCCAGGTGGCTGGGGTTGTACATGGCTGTGATCTGGAGTGCTTAGAAGTCTCTTGCTCATTCTGGGAGTGTGGGAATGGGGGTCTTGTGAATCCAACATGAGGAGGGTGTCTGTCTGGGCCGCTCTGATCCTGACACACAGCGAGACATTGCATTCTGACTTGGCACTGAATGCAGCGATTGAAACCCCCACAGAGGAAGAGGGGTGATGCTAGCAGAATGGGGAGGGGAGAAGGGGGAAAGAGAAGGGCATGGGGCAGGTCAGGCCATCTCCCCTGCAGTCTGGTGTTCCCGTCAATGTTTACTTTGGGTCAGTCATGTGATAGGGCCAGCGTTGCTAGTCGAGGAAGCTGTGGCTGCAGTTCAGCCCCCCAAGGTGCCTGCGGGTGATAAGAGGTCTTTGCCGGAGATCTCTCCGAGCCGGTGCTGGGTGGGGCCCTTTTTTCTCTGAAACGTGGCCTGCCGTTCCGGCTCGTCCTACCCCAGCATCGTGTCCTGGTGGGACTGGGTGTTCTGGAGGAGCGTCGCGCGTAACCTCCGTCCAGCGGTCTGATTGGGGAAGAGCAGGAGAGGAAGAAGCGTGAATTCGACTGCTTGCTGCGGCTGGACGGATCCCGATGCCCATCAGCACTAGGGATGTGCGCCTGCTGCATCCTGGCTGTGTCTGTGCTCAGTTGTTTGCTGTCCCCCTTCGCTGTAGTATCTGAGCGCCTTTCACGTGAAAACAGGACAAAGAGTTGATGCAGGAACAATTCACCTCACGTGACTGAGGAAGGAGCTGAGTCACTTGCTTGGCTATTTTGGACCGAATCTAACAGATGTCGCCTGTACCACATGGGGTGTTTTCTTTTTGGCGCGGAGGCCATAAAGTGAGGGGGTCGTGGAGGCAGGTGGGGGGGCGGGCACCTGCCTAAACGAATATGAAAGCTGAGTGACTTTGAGCTTTTATTATGATTTATCCAGCAATGGGTTAATTTCCATCCTTCACAGGCCCTGGAAGGCGGGAGCTTGCTGCCATGCCAGCACTCTGCAGGCTCCTGTGTTCCTGGCAAGGTGCTCACGGTGTCTGGGTTCCAGAAGAACCTTGGTGAGACTCTGGATCCCTGGTGTAAATGATCCCGAGGTGGGAGATGTGCACATCCTGGAAGGGTCTGACTGAGTCCTGTAGGAATGTGCCCTGTTCTGGACTAGGGCTAGGGAGACTGGATCAGCTGGTGCTGCTCTAATGAGTGATGCTGTGGTTGTGCTCTGACAAAACAGGCAGGGAAACGTTAGCAACTCGATTATTTTGTTTGGTTTTTAGCGGGGATTAAGTGTCGCTGCGGGAGAGCCGAGCTCCAGGGAACAGAGACTTCAGCCCTTTTTAGTTATTTTTTAATCTCAAATTCCTCGCTGCCATAACACTTCACGGCCTCGTTCGGAGAGGAGCTGACCGGAGCAGCTGGAGATTAAATATAGTTGGAAATTTGCTGCAAAGTAATAAGTGAAGCCCCAGCTGAGCAGCAAACAACTATTCAGACAAAGGGGGCATGTTTCTGCTCCCAAAGAACAAGTGTGGAAAGAACAGGACTTTCCATTTCAGTCAGAGATGGTGCAAGAGTCTGAGCCTTTAACTGGCATCTCTCGGTCAGATGCCGTATGTGCTGCTGCCTGGCATTTAGACAACCCTTTTTCAAGCCAAAGCAGTTACATGCTGCGGATAGAGGACTGGCTTTGCCTACCTCTGGGACGCAGCAGCTTTTCGACAGTGTCACCTCACTCCAGGAGGGTATGTCTACACTGCACACTAAGCCTTGGCTTATGGGACCTGGCCTTGTGGGCTCGTTGGTTCCAAGCCCGTGTGTGAGTGTTCACACTGCATTGCAAACCCGGGGTCAAAATGGCTGGACCTGGGTCCCACAGCCATCCTGGGTGGGTGCCTACAGCATTACACAGACCTTCTGACTCGGGTCTGCGGCTTGACCTGTGTCCACACTGCAATATGACGGGGTTGGAGCACAACATTCTAATCAGTCACAGATGCAATAGAATTTGACCAGACCTTCAAGTTTTAACACCTGTTCTTCCAAGAGCAGCCCGTTTTATTTTGTAATTCCAGTCATTCTTGCTAGCATATTGGTTCAGTACTGGCCCACCTATTAAATCACCAACATCTTCCTGCAGGTCTCCCATTGAAGTAGTAACCGGGTTGGACACTGCTTAGCTTGTGAGGTCTAATGAAATCACGGCTCAAGGCTTTATGGATGCTTCCAATTTATTATTAAGGGAAAACAAAAGCCCACTGGAGTTTGTACGTCTCTTTTGACCTCCCTTCCAGGTTGGCGCTTACCACATCTTGCATCCTGAACAGGATTTTTGTATGTGGTGAATTCTCCCAGTTTTAAGATTCCCAGCTGGAGCTTGTGGAAGGGCAGTGATGGAGTTCATGATGTTCTGCCTGTTACGGGAGACCTGCTGTCAGCTGTCCTTTGTTGGTAGGTCTCTTAAAAACACACGTAAGCACACACCTGCGCACACACACGCTCTCTTCACTTGTTACATTGCACCAGTGTTTCAAACAAACTGCAAGTATGACCCTCTTGTCTGAGCGGTGAGCAAGGGGAGAAGGTTCTGCTGGAGCTGGAGGAGGGTAAAGCCCCTTTCCCGGAGCGGGTCATCAGCACAAACAGTTGTTGCAGGAGAACAAACTTTTGCAAAGAGGCAGAAGTGATTTTTGACTCGCCGAAGTGCCTTGTGTGTTCTGGCTGAAGTGGGCTTCCTGTGTGGAGCACACTATAAATATACAAAGGAGCAAAAGTACCCAAAACAAAGTGCAGATAGTTCCCACAAGCCTAACATTTTCATATTTCTTTCGCTGCCAAGAAGCCTTTGGTCGGCATTAGAATAACAGGCCTATTTGTGCAGACACCAGGCCTTTTGTTAGCCATCAGAAAAGGGGTTTTGATTCAAGCAGCCTTGCTTTTTCTCCTGGCTTTCCTGTTTCCTAAGCTGCTGTGGGAAGGTTGTTGTGGAAAGCCTGGCTCTGAAGAACCTGCATTGAGAGACACTGCCTGGATAGCATGGGGAGAGAGGGAAGCGGCCTGACATTACTTGCCAGTTCATTCAACCCTGTAGGGGTGGAGGGAGGATAGAGAGGGAACAAGTGAAGGTGGGACTATCTCTTTCTTTGCGATCCCTCAAGTCTACCTGCTCCTGGCAGCCGGAGTGCAGAGGACTGTGATCTGGATTGGATATCTAAAGCCCTGTTCTCAAGAAGGGGTCTGGCTTGTTCTCCCCCAAGACAAGGGAGATTACGATGCTCCTTGGGTCAGTCATGGAACAGTTCAGATAGGACCCTCCAGCGTGAAGGTCCTTGGTAAACCAGAAGGGGATTTGAGAAGGCACCATTTTCTCTCTGACCTGAATGTGCCGTTCTGGAGCTGGACGGGCTCCGGGATGCTTTGGGCTGAGTTCGGCTCAGTTTCCCCATCTTAGCTTGCCGCATGGTGGAAGCAGCTGAGGCCAGCGAGGGGGCTGTTAACTGCACCTTGTGGTGATCTGTCTTTGCGCTCATATTCTGAGCACAGGCCGGAGCGCCAGGAGCTCCCATATTCTAACCCCGGCTCTGGCACTGACTCCCTCTGTGGCTGTGAACAAGTCACTTCTCTACTTTTGCATCATTTTTTTTTTCCTTTCTGGGCCTGGCAGGGGCCTGGTGGGGATTAATTGGCCAATATCTGCCTGGGGTTTTGAAGCCCAGTTGCTATATAAATGCTGCGTAGTAGTATCTTTATTACAGTGTGGATTGGAAAGATGGGAGGTGCCCCTGGAAAAGTCCTGGGCTTCCTTCTTTCCCCTCCTCCAGGAAAGATGCTGAGCTAACCAAAGTAGCATGAGCAGCGGGAGAGCTGGCTGTGGGTGCCCGGTGTGTGTTTTGCACATGTGTGTGACACAGCCTTGTGCAAGTGGGCACTCTCAATGCAACCTCCTGTGGGTGCTTTTTCGCTCAGCAGGACGGATGAGCTCACAAACCCCGCAAGCGGGAGCATTATTATTGTAAACTCAGTTAATTGAGGCAGGAGGAGCTACGCCAAAGCATTGAAAATAGCACAAGTGGCTGGTCTCAGACCTCCTGCCTTCCAGAGAGACCCCCCCAGGTTGGCAGCTTTCAAAGCTCTGGTGAAAGCTGCGATTAGTTTCTGGAGATCGAGGCCTCTGAGAGCCACACAAAGGATCAGACTTTGCTGCTGCTTTCTTGGAACTTAATTAATTCTCTGTCAGTCTGCGTCCCTCTCCTCTCCAGATTCTGGCACTGCCCTTCCCTCCCCCATCAGCCTGCGTTTTCTGTATTCCTCTGTGCATCCGAGCTCCTTCGCCCTTTCTCTCCCCCAGTGCTGTACTCCTCCTCAGCATGTTCTCTCCTCTTCTTGCTCCCTGTCATCCTGCATCTGTGTATTACTGTCTGCATCCAGCCCTCCCTCCCTCCTCTCTCTGTCACTCCACATCTCCCGCCCTCTCCCTCTGGGTCTGGAGCTCCCTTACTACTTTGCTGTTGTCTTTTCTCACCCTCTTCTTTCTCTTTACTCCTGTGTGCACAGAGGACTCCCCCTCCTCTGCCTCCTCTGCTCATTTTATTGGGTTGGAAGCCAACTTCCCCTGACCTTTCTTTGTGATTCCAGGGAGTAGATGGAGATCTGGGGAGAATAGCCAGGAGTTCCTTGACGCTATTTGATGGGCAGACATACCACGTGACTTCCTGCCAGCTGGAGCATTGTCAGGTCTAAGGAACAAGAGGAGGCTTGAGAGATACAAAAGGGCTTAGTAATAGAGTCTGAGCTCCTGTATCAGCAGAAATCTAATGGATCTTTGTAGTCCTAGAGCTCCTAGGTTCATGGCGTTTAAGTCCAGAAAGGGACCATTTGCTCATCTAGCCTGGATTTCTGTATAGCGTAGGCCATTACATTGCACTCTGGGGTGCGAGGGTTGAGGCCCATGCAATGTCAGAGAGGACCCAAAGTGAGATGACCATCTTGCATTTCTCCGAGAGTGACCAGATAGCAAGTGTGAAAAATTGAGACAGGAGGCAGGAGTGGAGGGGGTAATAGGAGCCTATATAAGAAGAATACCCTAAAATCAAGGGTATACTGTCTCTATAAAATTGGGACATCTGGTCACCCGAATTTCTCCTAACTCCTGTGCAGTAATCCGGGGTGATGCAGGGCTTGTTTGCAAGGCCTTTGCAATTTGAGAGAAGATGACCCAAGTCCTGTTTTGGGAGAGATGCAAGCCCTGTGCAGGGTTCTTGGAGTCGCTCTCTATGTTGTATGTGAGGCACCGGGGGGAAGGAGGGGGCCGGGGTTGCTGTGCCACGGCGAGGTGGGCACTTGGAGGTCTTTGGGGAGTGGCGGATGTTTCTCTTGAATGTTTTCCCGTCGGCTCCCCTCGAGCACCAAAGACGGTAAAGCTCTGAAGGGAAAGGCCGTGCAAGGAGCTGCCTGTGGATGAAGCCTGCTTGCTCCGGGGTCTGTACTTGCCCCATCTGTCATGGTGCTGCCCTGCTGCAGGGCGTGGAGCTGGCAACGCTGCCGATGCTAAGACAGTCCCTTGGCAGCCCAAAGAATTTAGGTCACAGAAAAGCAAGTTTTCCCCCAGAAAAGGAGGTTTGAGCAGCTTCCTGGCACCTCGGGGGATGTCGGCGCGTCTCGTGTGTGCGCTCCAGTTTACAAGCTGCAGGGCGCTGGGGCCCGGGTGGATTTTCCCCGCCGTGCCTTCGGAAGAGTTCCCTTTGTGTTGCATTCGATAAGGAAAAGGGGGCCCTGCCAAGTTATTTTAACGCTTCCTGTGGCTGTGGGGTCTCTCAGGAGAGATATGACTAAGGGGAAAGCGCGCTGTGAGGGGAGCAGCTGTCTGCAAGGGGAGTCAGGCACCTTCCACGGGAAGAGAAGGCAGGATTGCAGCTGTAACTGCGGAGTGGTGCATCCCCAGTGGGACTTTGGGAAGCCCTCGGGCTGGGTAGCCATTCACAGCCCTGCATGCTAGTGGGCAGGATCCTCCCCGTCCTTCCTAAGCCGCTGGGAAGGCCGGTGGATTTGTAGTGGCTCCTACTGCCCCATGGCTAGCCATGCAGCTCTGTGTGCAGAGCTAAGCTGTGGGCGTCACTGGGCTCTCGCCAGCTGCCCGGCTGTTACAGGTGCTGCCTGGTTATATGTTCTCTGGCTAGAATAGGAAATACAACCAGCGTTCCCAAAGCTCATTTTCAGAAGCTTGTCTGGCCAGTCCTTCCCACTTTTCAGGCTCCTGCCCAGTAGTCTCTGTGAGATCATAAGCCACAGAACAGAACCATCCAGTCTGGATTTCACATTCCCATAAACCTCTCAACTGGAAATCCTCGCTCATGTGCTTAGGGATTTCCCCTCCCCTTAGCCCCATGCATCCCAGATAAGTCAAACCGTTGGCTTGCTTAATTCCTCTGCTGGAGGCCTCAGCTGCCCAGACACGCGGCCAGCCCTGATTGTGGATATTCTGGCTGTCCTGAAATAGCGGCCAGCAGGGCTGTCCTCTGGCCATCTCCACGCTGCTCCCTATGGGTGGAACAGCCTTCTTGAGCGAGTACACCGGGCCGCACCCCTCTTCCTGTAAGTCCCAACCACATCTGCCATGGGCCTCTGCAACAAAGAGCTCACCAAGGGCATCTGTGTGTGTACCACAAACAAAATACACCACAGGCCAGTCCCTCTGACGCCTCTGCTGGCGTGTTGGCTACCTCCCACCTCGCCTTTCTTTTGTAGTGTGTCCTTCAGCCTGTAAGGTCTTTGGAGCAGATTCTGGTGTACAGCACCTACCCTTGCAGAGCAAACAGTTCCCACTCGGTCCGTAGAGAGCAGGCAGGGGACCTTGAGAGGGGAAGTTGCTGTGGGCGGTGCTTAAAGTGTGTGGGGATCACGAAGGGTCACACGCCCAAGGGCGGTTTTTTTAAAATCAAGCTGGGTCGCGGAAGGGTGCACTTTACACACTATCGTGCCAAAGCTGTTGCTCCAGAGTAAGAGAGACCGCCCACATTTTTTCAGACCACTTTAAGCGCTGGCAGTGATGGCCAGTATGGCTGACTTATAGTATATTTCCAATGTGGTCAGTCAGACAAAGGCCAGGCACTACAGCCTGGCCGACCTATTAGCATGAGACAGGACACAAGTGTCACTGGGATTAAATATTGTACAAGCTGGTATCTGCCCAGGGTAGAAGTCCCTCCTGCTCTTGACACTGTCTCCTTCCCCGAGAGCTCCCTTGTCTCCTCTGGCTGTCCAGCACCATGGCTGCCAGTGTGGTCAGGCGAAGGGTTAATGGCAAGTTTTGTTTTTAGAGAATGATTAAGCCGCGTCCAGGTGGTGGCTCAACTTTGCTGTTTGCTTTGTGGAATGAAAATCATCAGGAATGATGTTTGTTTCCAGCTTTAACACAAACCCTTTTATCTCCAGCCCCGGGCCGCCTGCCTTCCCTTTCATTTCAGCAGCAAGGTGAACCTCACTGCTGCATCTCTGTCCTTCTACATCCCTTTGTTGCTCAGGTTAGCCATGTACTGGCTTTTTGTAGGTGGTGTGAAGGCTGGTCTCACACAGGTGTGCTCAGGACAGTTAGCTAAAATTGTGGGAGCTGGAGGAATGTGGGGTAAAGCATTGTTGACTTGTTACACCATCATGCAGAAGTCATTTGCACTTATTGCTTCATTTCAGGTCCAGCCCAGAGGGAAACATCCACCAGGAATCTGTCGCACAGGAATCCCTGTTCCCTACTCTGGGCAGTGAAGTGTAGCCGCAGTGGTGCAAGTGGTGGGAAGAGCTAGCAAGCTGAGCATCTGTCTAGAGTCTCAGATGGCATCGTATTTGGGCAGCTAGCCCTCCCCTTGCTTGTGCCACCCTGGCCCTGCTTCTATATTTAGTGCACTAGCCTGATCAGAGCTAGCACCATGTCTCTCCTCGAGATGGAAGTCTCAGCTCCAGTTCAAAGTGTGGGTGTACCTAGAGTTGCACTGGCTTAACTACAGGTGGGATATTGCACTGATGTAGTTACACCAATGCAACATTGCACCTGTAGTTAAAGCGTTGCACTGTGTGTGTAGACTGGTCAGTTTCAAGTTGGAAAGGGAAGTCTTTTAAACATATAATCACTATTTTGGTGCCAAGCTCTTGTTGAAAAGAGGAATTGGTGCTAAGCTTGTCAGTCCTTATTTCCAGCAACTTCCCTGTCAGGGTTCCTCTGAGTTCAGGTGTTTTTTAATGTTAACCGCCTGTTGGACACCCTGCAGGTTTAGCTCTTAAAGTCCGAGGGGTGACATTGCAGCTCAGTTCGAGCATGGTGGGCTGGTCAGACTTGTGGGAGGGAAAATTCACTGTGTGGTGCTTTTAAATATTTCCTGCTGTCAGAGGGTGTTTTGCTTTCTGTCTGGCTGGCCTGTGCTGGTGGAATTGCAGCCTGTCAGATGGCCCTGGGTAGGGATCCTTGCAGTTAAACATTCACTCCCAGTGTTCTTGCAGTGGAGCGGAACATTCAGTTTAAAAGCTTGCAAGAGGTTAGTAAAAAAAATGGCTGGTGCCTCCTGAAACCGTTTTTCATCTGTTCCCGCTGCAGGTAAACCCTGCTCAGCGCTACCTAAAGCAGCAACCAGAACAAGAGTCGGGGCGAGTGAGCGCCATGCAGCTTGGATTTTTGCTAAGAAGTGTGAAGAGTAGTGAGAAGCATCATAGTGTCCCAAACGCCCACGGTTATTGCTGGGTCAAGATTCTGAAAAAGAGTCTGTATTTGAGCCCTGGGAGTGTAAGGTCACTGCACTGAGGTGCATAATTCCCATTTACGCTGGCAAGATTTCCCTCCACCCCAGGGGTGAAAGTAAGGGGGTACGGGCCAGTACGGTGTACCGGTAAAAGGTAGCCACCAGTACTGGCCTGTACTGCTAACTTTAACATCGCTGCCCCTTTTGCGCCCGTGATCGGCAGCCCTGCCAGATCCCTACCAGCAAAAGGGGCAGTGACGACCTGGCAGGGCCACTGACAGGGTAGAGGGCAGAAGCAGTTGCCCTGGGGCTGCGATTTAAAAGGGCCTGGGGCTCCGGCCGCTGGTGGCAGCCAGAGTCTTGAGTCCTTTAAATCACAACTGGAACCCTGGGCAGTGCAGGCCAGGGAGCGCAGATGGACTGGCTGGGGGACGCTGACTCCAGTCTCGCCCCTTCCGCCTGAGGCCCTGCCCCTTCCAGGAGGACCAGAGTGGGCCCAGTACCGGTAAGAGCTGTATTTTACTTTCACCCCTGGCCCACCCCCTTAAAATATGCTTTGTTACCTGTAGCTTTGGCTCAGGGAGTTGTAGCGATGGTGAGAATGCCAGCATGGCCTGGCCTCCAGGTATCCGGCACTCTGTCATCAAACAGGGCTCAGAGCAGGTGTGCACCACAGGGTGGCCTCTGGCACCTTAACAACACAAGTGCTTCACTGCTGGTGCTGTCCCTTGGACAGAACTGGGGGTAGCAAATTTGTGTGTTAAGCATTCGTTCCAGCATAGGTCAGGCTGCTGGGAGAATGCATCTAGAATCAAAGCTAGGCCACACCTAGCTCCTTTGCGCTCATGTTTGTTGAGTGGTGACATAAGTGGAGGAAGGCAGAATTTTTGTCTGTGCATGTAGGAATTGGTGATTCACCTGCAGTAAAAGGAATTTCAAAGGGAATGCACTGGTGGGTAGTTGCCAGACTAGCAGGCCCCAAGGGAGGCGCTAGCCAGGGTCTGCTCATCTCCCATTTAACAGCATAGATCAGAGGGAATGGCAGCTTTGTTCTCTTCATTTTCTTTCCTATAACTCCGGGTATGGGCGCCGAGGGGGTGAGGGCTCGTGTGCCTTGGAGTGGCTCACAGTCCTGTCTCTGCTTGCAGGAGGGTGTAGTGTATGTGTGTCAGAGAGAACCTGAGTGTGCCAGATGGTTTGCTGCTGTGTGTGTGTGTGTGTGTGTGCATGGCTGCCTTTCCAAGGGTGCTTAGTCTCTTGATCATGGAGGTGTCTCTTTGTCTTGCTATCTCTGGCTCCACCAGTGTTTACCTGTTTCTAATGACAGTTGCTGTGAAGGTGTGGTGTTTGCCTTTACTCAGGTTTAGTTCCTGCAGCCTACTGAAATATTTAAAAGCCCAAGCCAGAGGGGTTCTGCTCTGCTCTGGTCCAGGGCTGCTCCCCTCAGCATTGCTGCCTGGGCAGTGGCAGTGGGCACATGGCCATGGGGATAAAGCAAATCCCAGCTGAGTTTGGCACCTCAGTCAGCTGGCTGAGCTTCCTTCATCATTCCCACAGTGCTAATTAGAAATGCTGAGGGCAGGAGGGGAGGTGGGTTACGGGTCCTCCTGCGGATGAAGTCTACAGGAGTGGAGAGGTGCAGTCATGCAGGGGGGAGATCAGATTCCAGGGCTTTTCATGTGTGTTAGTGAAGGTGTCGGAGTCCTGGAATGGGTCAGGTGCTCGGGTCGCCATGTTGGCGAGTTACGGGGTATGCAGAGAACTGTTTTCTCCCCCTGTGCCTGTGTAAGGCGTTTGCTTCAGTCCAGTGACCTCTGAATGCTGAGGGGCAAAGCCCAGAAAAGGCAACTGCCCCAGGGTGCTTGGTTTCTCAGGCTTGACTTGGTCCTTGCTCGCTTCTAGCGGGAAGGCTTCTGGGAAGTGAACTGTGGTTGCTCTTTCGGGATGAGCTGGGAATTCCTGATCTCAAGTGGCCCCTTCCATCCTGTGTCCCTGGGCGGTTCTGACTGGCTGCCGTAAAATGGCAGCGACTCTCAAAATGCCCCCAAACCCACCAGATAAGAGAGCTGTCCAGGGAAAGCGAAGAGGCTCAGATCTTGTCGTTCTGTCCAGACAGTCACGAGTTACATCTTCAGTCAGCACCATTGCAGTGTTAAGACTAAAAAAAGGCCTGGGGGTGTGGAAAGGATGCCAGAGGAGAGCTGAGTCAGTCAGGAGACATGAGCTGGATACTGCCCTTGTGCTGGTGGCTCATCGTTCAGCGGCTGCCCACGGCCCAGGCTGGCTTCCTGGAATGAAACAGGGAGTGTGGACCCAGAGGGCCGGTTACAGGGATACCTGGTAGTTCCTTGGGGGAAGCAGGAGCCATTATGGTGTTTGCTTGAGGCTCTGGCTTTTGCAAAACGCGACATCCCGTGTCAGATGATTTTGTTGAAACGGCTCCCTCGCAAAGAGGCCAGAGTGAATGGTGAAGCGAGCGGTCTCTGGGCGAGCTGTAGAATGACTCAGCTGTGTGCGATTCCTCTCCATTGTTCTGTGTAGTGAAACCCTCCTGTCAGATGAACACAGCAGCATCAGTATC
Organism: Dermatemys mawii; assembly: GCA_007922305.1. Taxonomy (NCBI): domain Eukaryota; kingdom Metazoa; phylum Chordata; order Testudines; family Dermatemydidae; genus Dermatemys; species Dermatemys mawii. Next base: position 6,019,288 of record ML677388.1, read on the forward strand.
ATCGCTGCCTTCCCCAGCCAAGGGACAAGAATTTCCCTAGTGTATTCGCGGCTGCTTTTATGTTCAGCGTGATGCACTGAAGGAGATGGAGCCTTTTTCTATAGTCTCGACTGGTTGTGCATGTTGAAAAGGGCCGTTGTGTTCCCAGGGTGCTGCGGAATTGAGCTCAGGAGCTGGGGGTGGGAGGGAGTCGGGGTTACCGGAGTAACTGGGGTCTGGTTCTGTACTGCAGCCCCTTGATCATCTTTGGTGGGGTTTTCTTTCCACCTCCATCCATTTAATATGCAGCTCTGCTGCTAGCCAGGCGCCAGCCATTGTGCAAATGTGTCAGAACTGGAAACTAGGCTGAATCGTTTGGCTTCTCTGCTAGTTCTGTTCTCTCTTGTCACCATCCAGAAGCAGGAGCTGTTGTCTGATGGTTTCCCTGAATCGGAGATGCTTTGGTTTTTGGCGTTTCTGCGGCGCCACCCGGCTGCCGTGGGAGGGAATGCGCTGAGCATCGGGATCCCTTTCTGTGCTTTATTAATATACCTTTATTTACATCCCTTCCTGTGCAACATGCTAGGTAGGGGGATAGAGCCCGGGGCTCCTGCACCCCTCAGGCAGGGTGTCGCTTTCTGTGTCTGATGCTAGGTTGGGAGGAATCTGCCACAGCTGCCTTGGGCTGAGAATGCACCTGGTCCCTTCCCCATGCAACGGGAAGTGGGTCCACTGCAACCATAGGCTGGGGGCAACCAACCGCTTGCAATAAAGAAGATTTTTTTATGGTGAGAGCTCATTACAGCTGCCCTGGGCTCGAGGGAGTTTGTAGGCCCTCATTACAGCAGCCCTGGCTCCTGGGGCCATCCTGTTTACATGCAGAAAGGTGGGCAGGGTGGCTTAGGGGCTGTGGACCATCTTCCCCTTTTCTGTGTGAGGGGCTGGGAGCAGAGCCCCTGTTTTTTCAGGGTAGCGATTGCTGTCTGGTTGCTTTGAGTTGCTGGTAGCCGGCCTCCCGAGTCATATAAGGGGATGTGATGCTGTGTAAGCCGGCAGCCACTGCGGGACTGCGACAGGGAAGCATTACTCACCAGGAAAACACACAGTAAAGGGCGAAGACTTGGCGTGAGCTGCACACAGTCTGGCCTGAGCAAAGGCATGACTGCTCTGGAATGGAAAGACTGCATTAGAGCAGGGGATTGTTCAGTGGAATGGGGAGGCTTTTGGTTGCCTGCTCTCTTGCGAGGGTGCCGAGGAAGCTGTGCTGTGGGGGGACCCGGCTCTTACAAACACCGACAGTGGATGGGATGGGATGGCAGCACTGTTTAGGCAGCGCGGTTCCCTGTTCTGTCAGCAGTGCTGCTGTCTTGTGGTGTGCATGTACTGGGAAGGGGAGGCCAGAGGGATTATGGGGGCCGGAAAGAAAATTAGTTTGAACAAGGCACCTACCGGTAGAGATTGTTAATGTCCCCAGTTTGTATGTACCAGTCCAGAGATGGCTGAAGCCTGGGATACCTGGTCGGCTGTCCCAGTCTCTCCCTGTAGGCGGCACTGTGAGGCAGGGAGAAGGTGGCAGGCGGGTGCGTGAGGCACAGGCCCCCTCCATAACTGGACTGCCGTCATCCACTGCTATGAGCTCCAAGTGCCTCCGATCGGGGAAGTGCCTAGGGAAACCCAGGAGAGCTGCTGTAATTATCTGTACGACACACTGCGTGGTGACGGCGACAAGAGGGGACTCTGGTGCTCTGTTCCCATCTCTGCTGCTGCCTCAGTGTGTGGCCTTGGACAAATCTCTTCACCTTTATGTGCCTCAGTTACTCCTTCTGTAAAACGGGGGCAATGCGACCTTTACCCGGAATGGCTGCTCTGTTAAACCCTGTGCCGCGTGCAGCAGGGCAGAGTGGGAAATGGGTTTGTCTTGTGTTTGTGCATCGGGCAGGGCCCTTGGCTGGGAGCATCCCCACTGGCTGTTGTGAGGGCCTGATCCAAAGCCCATTGAAATGAACAGAAATGCTCCCATTGACTTCACTCGGCACTGCTTCAGGCCCTGCTCCATAGTGGATGGATGAAAGACAGTGTCGTACAGTAGATACAACACTGAACTGGGGCTTAGGAGGCCTGAGTTCTGTTTCTAGCTCTGCCACTGGTCTGGCTGAGTGAGTCACTTCACTGGGCGGTGCCTCAGTTTCCCCATCTATACAAAGGAGAGAGTGAGACTATCTTCCTTTGTAAAGTGCTTGGAGAGCTAAGGATGCAGCACGAACAGCAGCTAGGGGCGGTTGTGGGGGTGATTTGTGCTTGTGGGGTGCATTTTCTCCTTAAAAGTCCAACCCCGGCTCCCTTCGGGACAGAGTGGGACTGGTGAAGCGTGCGGCGGTTCCCTGATGAAAGGCGGTATTTTCGGGCAGAGTAGGATTGGTTTTGGATTAATCACAATGCATTCCGGATGTGTATCATGACGGAATTTGGGAACCGAGCCAGTAGTTGCAGCAGAACACTGTATAATATCGAATACTCCACCTAGGACGAGCAGAGGGAGAAATTAAAAGACTGTACATGCAGAAAAGAGACGTTTTGCGGGCGTGGCTTGAAAATCCATGGGGAGTCGGACTACAATAGGGGAGAGAAGGTGGTGCTGGAGGAGAGGCCGTGGTAGGAAGGGCCCCACACGTGTTAATGTTGGTTCTATGGGCGAGATGGTGTCCTGCCTCGGAGAAGGGATGTGCAGGGTATAAAATAAAATGTCAGGCCCCGCTGAGAAGCACAGAACCCAGCTGTGACTCCTGGATTGGTTTGCATTTGGAGTGTGCTTTGGGCCTGTTTTGGACAACACTGTAAACGCAGAACAATGCCATGTGTGGAGTAAACGTCTCTCTCTCTCTCTCGCCTCTCCTTGGGTTCTTTAATTCTAAGATGCACATGCTTCCCCCATCCATTTCCTTTCCAGTAGAACGACTGCTTTCTCGGCCTGAGAAGCCGCAGTGAAGGCACCTAAAATTAGCTGTCTGTTTTTGTATGCGTAAAATGGTTTCCATGGCGGGGCGGTCTGGCATGGCTCCTATCACTGCTACCGTGTGAGTGATACTGCCGGGCTCCGAATAGGGCCTGGAGCGTCCGGCGGGTGTTTCCGGAGCCCCCTTGAGCTGGCTCGCTGCAGAGCGTTTGACAGTCTGTGACAGCCGAATGAAAGATAAGATTTCTGCAACTTTCCAGTATTTCCCGCGTCGTCCTTGTCCAAATGCGTCACCCGCAGCCGGATGAATTACAGCCCGTTATCGGTGTCCCGCAGCAGCCAGAAAATGCCTGAAACTCGCTTACACTGAACACAGTCGATATTTTTATTTTATTAAAAGAGAAAAGGGAAATGGAGTTAAATGGAGAGGAATTAAGTGCACCCTGGTCTTTTCACTCAGCCCCAGTGGTACGCCCGCTCCAGACGGCGCTGCTCCCGATAACCAGCATTGTCCTTAGCTTCAGAGTTGGCAGAAGAGTGCACTGCCCCCTTAAGGGCATTAATCATTCCTTTGTGCTGCACTACCCCTCACGTGCTGGCTGGAAGGGCCTGCTCTGGACATGGATCAGCTGAGGCAGACGACTTGCTTCAGGCGCCAAATAAAGGACACAAGGGGTTAGCAGATTAAATGTTCGCATCGACTGATATGTCTGCTCCAGCTGGTCCTCCCTCTGAAACCCGACTGGCTGCTCAATCAGCCTGTCTCTTTCACATCTGGCCTGGCTGTTCCCATGGGGCTGCGGTGAGCTGAGATAGTTGGGCCATTCCAGAAATGTTGGCGCTCTGCCCACTGCAGGGGGACGCGATGGCGTGGCTAGAGGATCCGGGAGGATCTCGGATTTGAACTGCTGCCCTTCTGTGCCCTCTGTTGCTGTGCTTCCTCAGTGCCATCTCTGCTGCGGGTGGCAGGGCCCACAGGGGAGCTGGAAGTGGCCGGGGTGGCACAGCACACAGTATCTACTTTTACTGTGTTGTCTACATCCCTAGGTGATGGAGCAGTTAATTATACACCATAGCAAAGAGTCAGAGCTCTCCCTCCCTGCGGCCGGCTGCCTCCTCCCTCCTTTACTCTCTGTCTCCGTTACTTTATTGCTGCTGCTATTGTCCTTTTCTCTCTTATTCCCTCCTCTGTCTTTCCCTTTCTCTTCCTCGCCACCTGGTCCTTCCCCACCTTTCTATTCAGGCTGCTCTTTGCCTTCCTGTACTTTCTCAGTTCAAAGCCAGCGTGGCCACCTCTCATTGTTTTCATGTGAGTCTCACAACATTTGTGTCAAGTATCAGAGGGGTAGCCGTGTTAGTCTGGATCTGCAAACCTGTGGCACCTTATAGACTAGCAGACGTATTGGAGCATAAGCTTTCGTGGGTGAATATCCACTTCGTCAGATGCATGCCGGGTAGTATAGTCGTTCCCTCAGGGTAGGGCTACACTACCTGCCAGATCGGTGGGTAGTGTTCGATGTTTCGGGGATCGATTTATCACGTTACACCTAGACGTGATAAATTGATCCCCGAACGCACTCCCGTCGACTCTGGAACTCCAGCTTGCCAAGAGGAGTGAGTGGAGTCGACAGGGGAGCCGCCGCGGTCGACCTGCCGCCGTGGGGGCGGTCAGGTAAGTCGAACTAAGGTACTTTGATTTCAAGTTACGTACCCTAGTTCGAAACCCCCTGCCAGGCCTCGGATGCATCAGTGTTGCTGCTTTCGGACACTGCCTGTCACGGACAGCTGCTGTGCGCCTACACCCATTTTGAGGCTTAACTATGGAGGGGATCCATCGAAGTCATGTTTAAATTGTGTACGTCAAGGTGCAGACACTTGTGTTCCTGCTTTCTCCGCCCTCTGTCCAAGAGACTGACAGCGTCGTCCGGACAGTGCCTTGATGAACACTGTGTTCCGTGCACACCTCCAGTGTGGGGTGTGTGTGTGATAGCAATGCTGGTGAGGCTAAAACAGCTCAGTATGTGGAGTTGGGCTACAATAGAGAAGGGGACACCCAATACCTTGGAAGTAGGAGGTGGGTGTAGGATCCCCAAGGAGGAAGTGGGTTTGTTTAAGGTGGCACAGAGAGCTAGCAGTAGGGACAACATAGACTGAAGATGAGGAAAACTTTCGGACAGGTTGTTCCTCCTAAAACACCCAACGCTCTAAGAAAGGACAATCACTGACACTGTGGAATAGTCCCTCTGGGAGTGGGGAAGCCCTGTTTCTTGGGATAGTTGAAGTCAGACAGAACAAAGCTCTAGAAAACATCCTACAGCAGGAATGAACCTGCTCTTTGCGCCATGGTGGATCTCCACGTTAAGTGGGTAGGAGGAGGTGAGCTCACATTTTGATTCAGGGAAGTTCCAAGCATCTAATACATGCAAGTCTCCCTGCCTCTGTGTTGCTGTGGATGAATGAAATGCTGCTACTCTGCGTAATACAGAATAATGTTTTTGCCGGCTTTGGCAGCACAGTGAGGTTTTGAGGTTGAAGGGCTGCTGGGCTGGCTGGCCTCTGGCCTTGGTTGAAGCTGTTACATGGGATTGAGGCTCTTTTGGTTTAACAGTTGTGTGCAGCATCGTCACTTGGGCTGATTGAATCAGACCTGAGACAGATTCTGACTATGTAGAAGCTCTAAATTTTCGCTCTTAGTGAGCAGAAGCTCCTGTCTCAATTAAGTTGTAGGCAAGAACAGTCTGAGTTAGTGGTTTCATGCACTGTTTCCTGCTTACAGGGAACAGGCTTGTGTGCTAATGGGGTGGGGAGGGCTTTCCCCTTTAGTATAAAAGTTCTTCAGAAGGATTGACTGCTGTTTTGTCGTCAGACCACTTCCTATGAGTTTCATCTCAGACCAGAGCCTGAATTTGTTTTTGTTTTAAATAGAAAATTCACATTGAAAAAGAAACTGGTTGTTCAAAGTCCAGTAGACTTTGGAGAAGGTGCCTTTACTGGAGTGAGGTTGGAACAATTGGATGTCAGTGTGTATGATCATCAGCTTGGGGGTGGGAAATTGAGCTGTATCCCAGAAATGAGTCTCTCCATTCTCTCTGCCTGGACTTACAAAGATGAATAATCTGTGAGGCCTTAAATATTGGGGCATCAGGGTTTGAAATAGGATCTTGATGTGTTCAATAGGATCTCAGCTTGTTCTTGAGGCTAGGCTATTTGGGATTCTCTGTCCCAAATAGCACCTGTGCAAAGCGAAGGCGAAATGAGAGCTCAAGTAACCACAGGACATTGTTAAATACTAACTCTTAATAGAAGGACTTCTGCACAGAATGATGTGTCTCATTTTGCATATTCAGGGTGCATTCATGGTGAATTGGACATTAGAGAGACCCAGTTAAATGCCAGCTATGGTCAGTTACTAAAATAGCTGGGAGCAGCATGACTAATACGACAGCTAAAATGAGGCCGTATGTGCTAGTCTCCGTATTGCTGTTCCAAGCAGAGCAATTAGAAATGGATCCAAACTGGAACCTTTTATCCAAACCATCTTCCCTCTAAGCCTTTCATGGTCCAGATAAAATGGAGCCTAGATCCGGACTAACCCCTGCTTCTGGTGTTGCTGAACCAGAATCACCGCAGATTCTGTTACCAAGATGGGGGAAACCCCAGCTCTTATCTGAAGCTTTGCCTGGGACTTTGGGGTTTCTGATGAAACTGAATTGAGATTGCAACCTCGCCTTGCTGGTACAACCTTGATCTACCCGTATGGCCTTGCAAACTCAAATTCCAGTCTCTTTAGCCCATCTTTATGGATTACATTTCTCCCAGCTGTTTCCTCTCTTTTCCATCTGTTCCCTGTTGGGCAGCTTATCCAACCAATCTGGGTAAGTGGCCTGTCTCCATTTTTATTCATGGAGAGGTTTAATATCAACGTGGAGTGGTCTGTATTTTCCTTCCTGGTTCATGTATCGTTATGGAAGTTGTCCCAAATGAACAAGATTAAACAGGAAATGTATGGACTGTAAATGCCTCCTCCAAACAATAAATCTCCCCTAAAAATGATAGCCTTTAGGGTTAGTCCTCCTCTCTTAGCTGATTGTCCAACCCTGCGCTGTGAAAGGCACCAGCACTTCTACATAATGGACTATGAGAGGGGCCCCATGGACATGGGTGAGAGTTGTAGGCAGAAGTATGGAACAATGAAGAGCCAGGCTATCCAATCTCGTATTTTTGTGTGCGCGTGTGAGAGAGAACTTCAAGTGAAGCTGCAACTGCTTCACCGCTTATATTACTGTCGCTTGGAGCAGGATGTTCTGACACTAAAATGATCAGATCTCGGTTGTTTCCTGTTCATGTCCAGGAGGTGCCCTTAAAAGACACACATGCGCTCCAGTGGGCTCCAAACGAAGCGATGTGAAACAATGGCACGCTCTCTCATAACTTGCCTGGCACCAATTTCAGATGGCGAATCTGCCTGGTGGCTTGGAGTAGCCGGCACAAACAAATGGTTCAGTTTGCCTCCACTGTCTTTGAACGATGCCAAACTGCTGCCTTCGTTTCTGAATCGGCTGCTCCTTGTTCAGCAAACGGGTTTGTCCTGCAGCCAATCGGTGTGAGAGAGTTTGTCTTTAAGATAAAGTTTTGGGAACACGATGGGTCAAATTGCATGCTGATGTAAGCAGAGTGCAGTTCCGTAGAAGTCAGAGGAATGGCCCCAGCCTACTTTAGTGATGGAATCAGCCTGCTGCCTGCATTCAGAGTGCACGGAGATGTTTAAAAGTGATCTAACAACTGTGGTTTTGACCCTTTCTCCTCTTGAACTTGAGTCTCTGATTCAGGAGCAGGGAGAGTTTTTGTCCAGGCCACTTGAGACAGGCCTCAGGCCTTGAAGGCTGTATCTCTGAGGCAGACGCTGCTCACTGTTCTGGCAGAGTCCCTCCTTTTTCCCTGGCTAGGCCTGCGTTCGTGGAGAGCAGGCATTCCAATGGGGTTAGGCATGGAAATTTAGGAGCATGACGTCCCTCTCTTGAATGGGGGTTGAAGTCAGATCACTTCAGCACGTCAGCAGATGCCAAGGAAAGATGTCTGAGTCACTTTCTCTCTCCCTCTTGCTGAGGCCTGTGGGGAGCGATCCAGGGCTTTATCTGATACTTGTGCTGTAACTGTGCCTGTCTAAGGAGGGGGTGAGGGTGACCAGCTCTGGAGCTTTCAAGAGGGAGAGTTGCCTGGTATAAACCGACAGGAAGTTTCTGTAGTTACTGCGGGTGGTGGCTTTCTGCGAACTCCACTCCTGCTTCTTGCTGCCTTTCCCTTGTGATGCTCGAACCGTGCAGCTGTAACCTCAGCAGAGAGGAACTTAGAGCCGGACTCAGAGCCCAGGGCTTGTGGAAACGGGACGGAGGCCCCCAGGTTGGGAAGAGGTGACAATGCCTCTTTTGGACGGGACCTTTCTTCCGCCCACGGTCTTTGTTTTGAGTCACATTCTTGGCATCGCTGGGATCTTGTACTTGAGGAGACGGAGGAGAGAAGGTACAGTTCTTCCTGCCCCCAGAGTATCGGGTTCATATCTCCCACCTCCTGCTTCCCTTCGTCACGCCAAGAACAGAGTGCAGGAAATCCCCCGAAGTGCGAAGGGGGTGGGTGGTCATGTGGGATGTGCCTGCAGCGGGGAAGAGAGTGAGGAACCAAGATGGCTGTCGTCCACTTGTTAAAGGTGTAGGGATTTTATTCCTTCCTCCAGGAAGTGGTGGTGATTCCTGATGACATTTGAGACCCAGGCCTGGGTTCTGCAGCCTCGTGTGGGGTCCAGCATCATCTGAGAGCAACAGCTTTGGTAAAAGAGTGCCCACACTTCCCGTACTGGCTGCTGCTTGTGATCTCTCCCAGCACAGGGAGTTAATTTCCCACTTTCTGTTCTCCTCTCCCCGTGAGAGAAGGAGCATCTCCTCCTGCCGTGGGGTGGAGTCAGGGCTGACACTGTGTGGGTCCGAGCACAAAGATGACTAAATAATTGTTACTAAACTGTCTTTTGGTCTCTCTGCTTGGGTGTGAGGGGCGCAGGACGGGGGGTTGCTTGGAAGCACTTTGAAAAGAGTGAGGGTCTCTGGGGAGCCTTGGTGTGGAGGGGGAGGGAAGGGAAGGGGCATGCTCAGAATTTTCATTGAGTTCTGCAACGGGCTCTTGTGCCATTTTCTTTTACAGACAGTCCATCCCAGAGCCCTTTGTTACAATAAAATCTACATTTGTCAGAACATACACATAGAGCGCAGTCCTGTGGTGAGGACACAGCTCTGGCGGGACTCCTGATTTTTAGTCTATGTTCTGCCACTGACTCATTGTGCAGTTTTGAGGCCGTCTGCCTCAGTTTCCCAAAATAGGGATTATATGTGCCCATGTCACACGCCATGAGGATTCATCAGCTGATGATAAAGCCCTTTGAAGATGTAAAGCCTTAGACAAGTGCTAAATATTATCCTATCTTGCACTTCCACACTGTCCTTTTCACTCCAACCCAGACTCTTTCCTTCTGGATGTTTTGTTTTCTCTCCCCTCCAGCCCATATCTCTGTCTCTCATCTCCCCACCCCCTGCCCCTTTAACTCCTTCAGCTTTGCTCTTTGTCCATTTAAGTTTCTCACCCCATCTCACCACATCTCAGAGTATTTTATTCTTTCTTCCAAAAATTAAACCTAAAAAGCCATTTCCCAAATCAGATGGGTGAAGATACTGACTCCTAAGGCATCAGAGGGGAAACACCATGTAGATTGGTTTGTACTCCTTGGGGTGAATTTAGTGAGGTAAAGATGCTGTTATACATCTTTTGTACAGTATACACCTCTAAACAGAGCATTAACTGTAATGTCTCTAGTTACCCAGTCACCCTTCCCCACTTAATCTCTTCAATGTCAAAGCTGCCTCAGACAGATTTGCTCGGCAGTATGTTTGTTTCCACACCACGTGTGGATTTAATTTCTTTAGAGATACTGTCTGTTCCCAGTCTCCCAGATCCCAGCATAACTCAGCAACCTCTATTCTGTGGTGTATCGGAGGAGTCAGTCCCTCCTCTTTAAAAACGATTGTACTGTAGGTGATGGAAAAAGTGAGCCCCATCTGATCCATGTTTTCCTTTATATTAGTAAATTCCTCTTTGGTATAGATCATGTCTTATCCTCCCCTAGCTCTGCATATTGCAAACTCACTCCCTTCCAAGCATACAGGAAGATCAGGATAATCTCATAGTAGCTTACTTGGTATAAATAAACTCCTCAGTTGCATTTACATCCTCTGCCATATGATTATTGTACACGCCTTCCAACTCCTGTCTCTCTGGTTGATTTTACACCAAATGTGTTTATGTGCATTTTTCGAGGTTTGAATCATGTTATTTCCCATCCATATTTCTAAACTCTGTATCCACTTCATTTAGCTCTCTGTTTTCAGTGGTGTTCGTGCCACCGTTCAAATTAGTAGCAAACACAGATTTTAATCACCCCTGTATTCCCGAGCCATTTCCCTCATATTCCAGAACAATTAAAAGGTATATAAAAGGTGACCAAATGAATGTATGCCCTTTTAAAATAATTTTATACAGCAGGGCAGCAGAGTTTTACCCCAAAAGTATTTCTTCTTCTTGCTGGTTTTTTACCTTAGTAATTCAAATCCTCTAGACTAAGAAATATGGTGACTGGAGAACTAGTGAAATGGAGACACCACAGATCCAGAGCAAAACCTGAGCAATTGCGAGGAGATGGGATTTTTAATCAAATGTTTCAAACTTCTGGTGTTTTATCAACATTTATTTAAGAAAAAGTTCCTTGGGTCACTGAAGATAGTCGACAACACCACTCCTTCGGCTAAGGAGTTGTCGCTCAGTAGCCATCCTTGGGGCTTCTGAGAGATGCTTCAGCGAAGCTAGGGGAGAGCAGACTTGATGTCCTTGATATTTTTAAGATTAGAAAGAAGCACCTCTGCGTACATTTCAGACCGTCTTTCTCCTTGATAAGAAGCCCGAAAGGGCAAGCTGACGTTTCAAAATCCTGTTCACGTCTCCTTTAAGTAAAATCGCCGGCCTGCCCGGATGCTCAGTGGGTTTCTCCAAGCTGGCCAAATTTTGAAAATTGACCTGACTGATAAATACAGCTCCCCTCCGCCGAGCTCCCCTCCATCCAGGGAGGGCGAGACTCTCCTCAGGTTGCCATCAGTACTTGAAAGAAGCCCAGGAGCACAGACAGCACGTGGACAATGAAATCCGGTAGGCTTGGAAGGCGTTTCTCTGAAACAAATGGGGAAAAGCCAATGTGGGGAGCAACAGCTCAGAAGAGGCTAGTTATGAATTGCTTCTGGTAGGGAGAATGGGCCACAGGCCTTCCTTTCCCTGTCACCCCTAGTGGTGCAGACTCTGCTGCTGCTCCATTGGGTGGGTCTCTGCCCCTGGACCAGGAATTTGGCCTTGGGTTGGGAATGCAGCTGGATCTGGGCTCTTCTCCTTGTGGCAGATGATTGACGTACAAGGGGCCTGCTTGTGCCTCTTGAAATAGCTTTAGGAAAAAGAGCTGTGTACAGGGATGTCCATGCTGGGCTCGTTCCCCTCCCCTGCCCCCACAGAACAGAGCACATCTGAACTTCAGGATCGGGATCTGAAAGGTGGAAAACTGTGTGCACGAGCAGTGTCAAATTCTCCTCCCTTGTGTACCTGATCACAACTAGAGCCCTGAAAGTCCACCCATATCTGCTTTATATCCACAGGCCATTTTTGCGGCTTGGGGGTTGGATGTGGATACAGATTTTGTATTTACGCAGGGCTGTTGTCACAACCTTGACCTGGAAGTGGCTCTGTTCATGGGGGGAGGGTGTGAAAAGGAATTCACCCTGTTCATTTCAGTCTTGGTCTTCTCCACTCCACTCCACTCCACCAACCCCAACCTGGAAGGGAGGGCTGTTGTCTGGGGTGAGAGGGAAGCTTAGCTTTGACTTTCCCAGCTAGACTCCATTGCTAGGGGGAGAGGAGAAACCTTTCGTCTTGCTTTCCCACACTGCTCCCAAAGAAGCTCCATTTTAACGCAGCCCAGGTTCTCTCTCTAGCTGGGTTTGTGTCAGTGACTGGCAGTGGAACTAAATGTCTTCCTTCCTTAAGGGTGATCGTCTCCCTGCCCCAAACTCCATCACTTCTGGTGATAGATAGAGCTGCCGGCACTAACGATGCCTGCAGAGGTGAACAGATGGTGCCTCTGACTTGTCTTTGATCTTCATCTTAGCACCTTCCTCGGTGGAACGAGATTTGATGTAGAAAAGGCAGAGGGGAGGTGGCCATGGCAGCAGGGTGTCATCTATTAAATGAGGAGGACAGGAGTGCTTGGTCCTGCAAAGGCTCGGACCTCCAGAGCAAACTGCTAAGCCAAGCCCAGTTAGGACATGGAGCAGCATGGATTTGTTTCCTGGAATTGTTGCTTGAGGCTCATTTAGCCCAGCTGATATCTGCTGTGACTTGTCAAGAGTTTCTCTTAGGTTCTGTCCACAGTGGGCTCACAGCTGTGCCAGCCAATTATATTATAGATTGTTACAAACGAACTGTAATCTGTTTTCCCCTACTGTTACTCTCACCTTCTTGTCAACCATTTGGAATGGGCCATTCTGATTATCACTACAAAAGTTTTTTTCTTCTGCTGATAATAGCTCACCTTAATTGATTAGCCTCTTAGAGTTGGTATGGCAACCTTCATCTTTTCATCTTCCTACTATATGTTCTACTCTAGGCATCTGATGAAGTGGGTTTTAGCCTGTGAAAGCTTATGCCCAAATAAATTTGTTAGTCTATGGTGCCACAAGTACTCCTTGTTCTGTTTACACCTGAAAGAGATTTTCTGTACCAGTGCGGCTTCACCAGCGTGTGGCAGAGACAGGATACAGACGTTTTGACCAGAGTGTCTGACCCTATCCGGCTGAGCATGCAGTGTGCTAAGGATTCGCTCTAGCTTGGGTCTTTATATGGCCTCTGATATCTCAATATCTGAATGCCTCCTGATTCTCAATATATCTTTGCATATCACACTCCTGTGAGGTAGGGAGTGTTTTACCAATGTGCAACTGAGACACAGAGTGGATGAGTGACTTGACCAAAGTCACATGTGGAGCAGAGACTTGATCCCACATCTGCCAAGTCCTAGGATGGTGCCCTACCCGCTGACCCCTCCTTTGACCGTTATATTCCGGATGAAATAAGACTATCAAAGTTTACTGGTCTAGACTCAGTGCCAGAATCTGTCTCGTTAGTTTCCTTGGTCCTGACTGGTGTCCTGTATGATATTTCTCTGCTGCTGGAATCTTCTGCTCTCGTCCTTTCCCTGCATGCCGGCCAGGTCACTGACAATAGCAGCTTTGCTTTGCCCCTGCCTGCTATTCTCGTCTGGAATGCCAGGGCCGTTGATTGGATATCTTCTGGGTGATGAGGGAACTGGGCCGGGATGGCCAGAGGAAAGCCAGCGAGAGAGCCTCTGTTAGGCAGGCAGGAGAACTGAGAGGAGGGGGGGAGGAGCTGTAACAGGTTGCTTATCAGGGTGACTCTGGAAAAGATTAGCCAGCAAGAGATAAGCTTACAATGACATAATATTAACAAGAAGGAACAGGACATTATTATTAGCTCCTGGGGTAGTGTTGGTGCGGGAGGTGTAATGTATTTAGAATGAAAGAACCACCGAGAGGTGGTAAAACAGAGCAAAGGAATCTTCTGTGTGAAATTACCAGAGCACACCAGAGAAGAGAGAACCAGCTCAGGAGCTTCTTGTCTGCAGAAATCTGCAGGGGAAGGTCCCTGAAGCTGCCCCCTGCAAACGCTCCACAGGAGGAGAAAGTCTGGAGTGTTTCTCGCCCTGCCTGCTCTGGTCTGCCCCGGGGCATGCTGGATCTCGTTCCCCAGCAAAGTGTCTTTTCCTCTCAGGAGAGGACGGCAGGGCTCAAACCAGCCTAAGGTCTGAAGAGGAATTATATTTAGATGAAGAAAGGAACGAGCGGCGATTAAAGCAGCCCCGTTATCTCACCTGCGGCCGTTCTGAGCGCGGCTGTGGGCAGAATCACAGCCTTCAACCAGAGTGGTTTGATCCTGAGCTCTGGAACTTGGAGGCAGGGGAAATCATTTGTGAAGAAGCTGCTGGCTGGCCAGCGTGGATGAAAAAGCCCTTTATTGTTCTCTCACGTCATAGTTTGCGAGACTGGTGCAATTAACCAAGAACAGAAAAACAAGTTGGAAAAACAAACCAACAGCCTGTCTGCCGGGTTAATGCAGAGACTCTGGGCCTTGCTGTATTCAGAGTGCTGCTCTCAGGCGCGGTGGGACAGTAAGCCAGACTTGTTGGGCTTTCAGATACAAAGCAGATCTACTGGAAAGTCTCCTCCCAGATACCTGGAGTCAGTTTAACCTGCATTGTGAGCTACTCTCTCTGCCTTTCCGTTATGCCCTGTGCCGTTCTCTGGAATGCCTCTTGCATGTTTCCAGGAGCCTGGGAGTGGAGGGTAACTTTCTTTTTGCTTGTTGTGTGGAAGAAGAGCATCAGACTGATACGTCAGGGAGCTTTGTCTGCAGCATGTGGGCACTGAATTTTCATATAGCTTCTGCAAGGGGTTCTAGTCTACATCTCCCTGGCTCAGAGAAGACACTGGGGGCCGTTAATGCTTCACACAGGATGTTGCCACTCCTGTGAGGAGAACTAGCCGAATGCATGGCTCAGCAGGATATTAGGCAATGTCTGTGCTGATTCTGAATGATCACTGTCAAGTTTAACTGCCACAGCGGCAGCTGTTTGGGGTTTTGTTCCCAGTGGCTCCGTAACGGCAGTCCCCTTTGCTTCTGGGCCTTGGTGCTTCCCCTGCCATTCCAAGCTGGAAGCGGCTGGAAGAGTGACCGGGTCTGGGTTCTCCTGTTGATGAGGGGAGAACTTCTCTCCCAGGGGTGAGGAGAACTGTTACGATTGGCTGGGTTTTTGGAAGGATGTCCTGAAAGGGAACTGCCTCTTGAAACAGGCGGTAGGAAATGGTAGGAGGAGCTCCAGCGGAGACCTGAAGAGACATTTGCTCGGGACAGACCCAGCCAGCAGACTCAAGGCTGACTTGAAGATACTTTTCCTGTTTCGGTTGCTGAGGATGCCAGTGCAAAAGCCCCGTGGCACACTGAGGACCTAGCTCTGCTGACGCTGAGAGCAAGCGCTGGAGATGTGGCACATCTACAGAGGGGAGAGGGAACTGAACGCACACCTGGTGTGCCGGATGTGCTGCATTGGTTAGTATCTTGAGTCTACTTCTTTGGCGCCTGGAGGGCTGGAGAGAATCTGAAATGCATTGCTCTCCTCTGACTCAGGGGGAGGAATTTGCTAGAACACAGACACCTTCTCATACTTTAACCAGCCTGCGTTATCTTCAAGGTCTTGATAGCATGTAGTGTAGGACAGGCAGGAAGAGGCGGGGGCTCAGGGCTGGACTTTGAGAGACGGGTGGCATTTCGTGCAGGGGGAAAGTACGGTGACTTGGTTTTATATTGCAGTCGTTGGACTCCAGTGCCCGTTAGCTGCCCTCTTCTGGGTCCATATGCTTTGCTACGGTGCCTGCTGCTTTACCAGGAAGCAATAAGCTCACGTGGCAGGGGCAGGGCTGTATTTTTAACAGAGTGTTCCCCGTTTTCGGCTCCTGATTTCCTGGGTGTGCTGCAAGGGGGTAAAAAGCCTTGAGGACTCCTTCTTGGACCCGGCTACGGTGGCATTTCAGTGCCGTTGAATTTTCTTCTGACAATCCCCAGAAAAAATAGGGCATAAAGAAGGCAGGAGATATTCCATAGGAGCTGGAGTGATACTGACCAGGTTTAAAAGGAATGGGGATGTCCTGGGGGCATATAGATCGTCTCTGGCATAAGAACAGACTGTGCAGCTGGTTGGAGTGTGGGAAGGGAAAGGAGATTAAAAGATGAAGATGATACTTACAGACCTGCCTAGATCCAGCCTTACTTTTTAGTGGGGATGGATGGGTTGAGGTTTTTCAGGCTTGTGGGGCTGCCTCCAAAATCTCAGGGCCGTGACTCTGTGGCTGTGTTAGGTGCTGTGACCACAGAAGAGACTAAATAATGTAGAGTGCTCTGGGTACTATCCCGACAAGATGCAAATCAGGCAGTTGATAAATTGTCCGTTATCATCTGGAGGAATTGAAGTGAGGGAGGGGCTGGCTTGCTTTTTCTTTCTGTCTTTGAGAAGGAGTTTGCCCCTCTTCTTAAATTAGTGTTTTATCTCTTCCTTGTATTGAGAACTGGCTTCCTGCATATCAGTCAGATCTCTCCCCAGAGCGCTACAGTAGCTGACTGCCCCTCCTCCTCCCACTCAGCAACAACTTATGCCCAAATAAATGTGTTAGTCTGTGAGGTGCCACAAGGACTCCTCGTGGTTTTTGCTGATACAGATGAATGTGGCTCCCCTCTGAAACCTGTCACATTTGAATCTGTGAATGCTCAGAAATCAATACAGGGACCCAATAAGGAAGAGGCAGGGCCACTTAACTGCTTGATTGAAACCAGTGCAGGGAACTGGCCTAGAGTAGTGAGGATTAACACAACTCAAAGTGAACTGTAGAGACCTATGAGCCTTCTTCTCTTCCCCCATTCCCCATTGCCAGCAGGAAGGCCTAGGGTCATGTGCATGGAGGGGGGTGCGAACTCTGGGGGGTGGGGCTGAAACTTGCACGGCTCACACACTTGTGCAGACCCACGTGTATGCGTGCACGGTCCATTTTTCTGTTTACAGAGGATATAAACTCAGTGTGCGTTGCTGTGTGTGTAGATTAGTTCAGAGTGGGTGTCTGACAGTGGTCTGAGCTCGGCTGGAACAGAAAGTGATGGCAATAGTTTCCCACTCTCAATTCAGTGGTAAAATGGGCATAAGTTCTCAGAACGGGCAATGTGGATCTTCCGAGAACGGGCTTTTCGCCAGCATTATTCTTGGGAGTTAGGGTTGCCAGTTTTGGTTGGGTGCATTTCAGGAGGTTTCATCATATGACATGATCTTTAATTCCTGGAGACTCCAGGATGATCCTGGGGGGTTGGCAACCCTAGGTTTAAAATCCCAAATAATCGAGACCTTACAAACCTGGGGTTATTTGTGCTAATGGTCCTCTGGCATTTTTCATAAGAGTAGGGGTTTGCTTTTGTGTTGCCCAACATTTAAATTCCTTCCTGTGCCGCTGCAATATACAAGGTGCCTTTCAGCTGCTGCTGTATGTGTGTAGTTTGTGTGGCACCTTCGGGGGAGAGGTGCCTCAAACATGTAACCATCATTAGTGGAGTGCAAGCCACTCAGCCTGTCTTATCACTAGTGAGCAGCTTCAATGGGCTTTGGGCTGGCCAACAGATAAATGGGCCTCAACAATTCAGTGATTCATCTCTGTCATTAGGTTAGATTGTCTAGTGCCCATCCCATGGGACGGCAACTAGACCAAGGCCTCTAGGTGCTATTGTAACACAAATATTAAGAGTGCCTAAGTAAGTGGCAGAAGTCCTATCTCTTGGGATTTTAAAAACGAGGCAGGACCAAGTCTTGGGAAATATACTAGAGGGAACAATTGTGAAATATCCAGGAAGTGTGCTGGGGGGGAGGGGGGAGAGGAAGGGTAGTGGGGGAGGAAGAGAGCGGGATGGATGGATATTTTTGTCTGTGGTGAGTCCAGAAAAGTTGAGTGCTGGAGATGTTCAGGACATATTTGAGACTCTCTGATGCCATGGTGATGAGCACAGTATAAATACCTGCAAAGAGAAGGGTGCTGGGAACACCTGTCCCATTTAAAGAGGATGCTCTTGAGCAGAAGGCTGAGTGGGGTTTGGTCTTTGTAGCTGAGATGCTTCAAGGTGTACAGGGAAGTTTTCAGAAGTTTTTGGAAGAGGACTTGGGGAATGCTTGGAAAACCTTAACTGGGAGGATCTTGTAAACATTAGAGGCATTGGGAAAGAAGGGATGGGGTGAAGGAGACAAAGGGAGCATTTTCAAAGAGGTGTAGGTGAAGTTGAGAATGGAGGTGCAGGCGGGGTGGATTTGTGCACAGCTGTGAAAGTGACTAGCTTGTACCTGATGCTGGAAGGCTGTGGAAGTCGGGAAAGGGATTGGGGTAGGGAAGAGTCCTGGTCAGGGCCATGGGAGAGGTTAATCTTTGTTTATATTAGTCCATGATTAGGCTTATTTCTGATTGCCTGCAGTATTATAAACCTTATCAGTAGATAGATTCCTGAATAGTTGAATTTTAATTGTCTGCCAGAGATTTCCTTGGTGCAATGCAAAACATTGTAGGAGAGGCAGTGTGGCCTAGTGGAGAGAGCACTGGCCTGGGGAACCTGAAAGATCTCAGTTCTGTTCCCAGCTCTGCCACTGGCCTGCTGGGTGACCTTGGGCAAGTCACTTAACTTCTCTGTGCCCCAATTACCCCATTTATAGAATGGGGCTGATACTACTGACCTTTGTTAAAGCTCTTTGAGCTCTACCGATGGAAAATGCTACATATCATTATAGCTGGTTGTTCATGGTGTTTCAGTAAAGCAGAGCACAGGGAAGCATGTCTCATGCTGCAGAGACGGTGAAGCGAGCACCCCTTAGGTGCTGCCTGCCCTGGTCCAGTATGGAGGCGCCATCTTCCTCTCCAGATTAAGCTGTTAAAGCTGGAAAATCCCATTTGAGATGGGAGCTGGCAGAGCTGCGGAGGGGATTACCCCAATCCCTTTCTTCTTTACAGGTGTGACAAAAAGGGGGGGAAGGGAGGAGAGTGTTTTGTCTAGAGCAGTAGTTTTCAGCCAGGGTTCCAGGGACGCCTCGGGGACCTTGAGCAGGTTGTAGGGGGGTAGCCCAGCAGGGCCAGCATTAGACTTACTGGGGCCTGAGGCAGAAAGCCAAAGGCCCCACCATACAAGGCTGAAGCCTGGGGTCCCACCACCTGAGGCTGAAGCCAAAGCCTGAAGAATTTAGCTTCGTGGGGCCCTCGGTGGTGTGTGGCCCTGGGGCAGTTGCCCTGTTTGCTACCACCTAACGCCGGCCCTGGCTTTTATATGCAGAAAAGCCACTGTGGCACAGGTAGGCTGTGGAGTTTTTATGGCGTGTTGCGGAGGGCCTCAGAAAGAAATGTACAGCCAGTAGATCTCGTTCCCCGGTCGCTGTGGGGCCCAGAGTCTGCTCACAAGAGTTTTCCAAGTAACATCCATAGTCTCCCCCTCCCTGAAGTAGTAAAGAGTGGCTCCCACTGGCCAGTTTTAAACTTGTGCCAGAATCTCCCCTTCGTTTAATGTATCTTTAATCTGAGAACTGGCAGAACAAACCCTGCCAGATGTCTCCCCTCCGTGTTTTCATTTGAAGTTTGATCTAGCCCCAGTTTCACTTGTGGGAAGAGCGTTTAGTTCCCCCGTTGAGCACCTGGGCCTCAAAACCTGGTAACCCATCACAGGTTTTCTTGTTAGAAATCTTTAAGGTCTCAGATCTCATTATTGCTGTGGCCCTTTTGGTGGGATGGACTTGCGGGACATCCAACTTCGAGGAACTGCATTGAGAAGTGAACCGTTCGGTGTTGTGTGGGTGAGGGAGGGGGTGAGCTAGTCTGACCAGATAACAAGTGTGAAAAATCGGGACAGGGTGGAGGGTAATAGGAGCCTATATAAGAAAAAGCCCCAAATATTGGGACTGTCTCTATAAAATCAGGACATCTGGTCACCCTAGCCAGCTGCTCCTGCTAACTGTTGGGACTTTAAAGCTCCCAGGGACCCAGCCAGGGTGTCCCCGGCTGAGGTCAGTGACTGAAATAAGCATTAAATCTTTAAAAGCCAACGAAGCAAAACTACAGTGAAAGAATAAGCTGCTAACTGCATATATTGGCAGATCCGAGCGGGGCCTTTGAACAGATCTCTGTGTTTCTTGATGTAACTGTACGTAGTTTCAGATCCTTAAGGCAGAAGGACCACGCACGGTGATTATGTTGTCTGACTGCCTGCATAACACAGGCCCATTAAAACTCACCTTCCCAGGAGAGCTGGGGAGAAGATGAACCTCTACTGACAAGGGGGTCCAGTGACCTCAGTACTGGAAGAACCCTTTCTTCCCCTTCACTAATGTGGGAGGTGGGGAGTGAGGGGTGGGGGTGCCTCGTGGGTGCAGTATGTTACACAAAGGACAATGAGATTTCTGGGTCTGGTAGTCTCACAAAGTCTCCTACTGGTTTTTCTTTGCTAGGCTGATGTCAGAGTGTTGTTCCACAGGCCTGGGCTGTGACATGTTCTCTTCCTCTAGTGCTGCCTGTGTGTTTCCCTATTGTCACGTGATAATCCGTTAGATTATTAAGGGAGAGTCTTATTCCTATCGTTTCTCATCCTCTTCCACTGTCATGGTTGCTTAGGGAACCTCAGTGTAAGTGACAGAGCAGGTATTGTAGGTAGATTCCTTAAAGGATTTTCCCAGTTAGGGGCTAGAAATTCTTTACAGGCCGTTTCGAAAGAGCCTTGTACCTGTGCTGTGCTGGTAAGAGGCCTTGACTTGGGGGAAGGCAACGTCCTTAGTGGTTATTCCCATTGTCGAAACTTGGACAACGTCTGTTCAAATCGAACTTGTTTTTGCCCGTCTGAAACTTTTTTAAATGATCTGAACATTGAATTTCACCAGGGTGAGTGTTTTAGGAGCATTTTTCTCCATGTGGCTGTACAGTTGTAAGCGGAGCTGGGAGGAGGAGAGAGCTGATGTTGATGTGTGGGATAGAGGAAACGTGACTTTGTCGATTCATTTCTTGTGCCTCTCTAGCAGGGGTGGGCAAACTTTTTGGCCCAAGGGCCACATGGGGTTGTAAAATGGTATGGAGGGCTGGGTAGGGAAGGCTGTGCCTCCCCAAATAGCCTGCCCCCACTTCCCACCCCCTGACTTCCCCCCTCAGAATCCCTGACCTATCCAACCCCCCATGCTCCTTGTCCCCTGATCGCCCCCTCCGGAGATCTCCCCACCCCTACCCACCCCCGTCCCCTGACTGCCCCGACCCATATCCACACCCGCGCCTCATGTTACCTTGGGGGGCCTCTGTCCTGCTGTGCCAGATATCAATTTCTGAACTACAGGGCTCTCCCCATAACCACAGTGGCAAAAGGAGCAGAATGTGGGGACGCCAGGTGGCCCCATGCCAGCAGCTCCTCCAGTACGGATATACTGCCCCCGGTCCCGCCTCTGGTCCCGCCCCCAGCCCTGTCCTCCAGCATGGTTGTACCGCCCCAGCCCTGTCCTCCGGCGTGGCTGTACTGTCCCCAGCCCTGTCCTCTGGCGCAGCTCTACTGCTCCCATCCCCATCCCTTCCGCACAGTTGCGTCTCCTGTCTGGGGTCTGTACAGCCCCACTGGAGGATTGGGATAGGTGCAGGGGTAGCGGTGTTGGTACAGCTGTGTTGGGGGAGGTGATGGCGTGGGGCACTGGTTTCTGGAAGCAGCGGCCCTACGTTCTGCTCCTTTTGCAACTGCGGTTCCTGGGAGAGTCCCGCAGTTCTGAAAATGTCTTTCTGGGACAGCGTACCAGCAATAAATATCTTAATGGAACAGCGTACCTGCCCATACCCGCTTACTTGCACCCCTGTTCCTGGCATACTCCCAGCAGAACATGGAAGGAGGCCGTTAGTAGGGTGTGGTGGGATCCGATAGGGATTCCGGAAGGCAGGAGAGTTGGGCTGAATGGGGAAGGTGTGATTGGCCAGTTGGTGAGATTTTGCCTGAACAACACTAACCACGACCCTTCTGTATGTTCTCTTAACAGATGAACGGGACCGAGTCCAGAAGAAAACTTTCACCAAGTGGGTCAATAAGCACCTGATGAAGGTGAGAGTCACATGCTTTACTTCACACGATTTCCTAACATAAGAACGGCCGTACTGGGTCAGACCAAAGGTCCATCCAGGCCAGTAAATATCCTGTCTACCGACAGTGGCCAATGCCAGGTGCCCTGAGTGAACTAACAGGTAATGATCAAGTGATCTCTCTCCTGCCATCCATCACCCCCCCTCTGACAAACAGAGGTGAGGGACACCACTCCTTACCCAGCCTGGCCTGGCCTTGCCTGTTCTGAACCAGCCGGCATTGCTTTGACCTTGGAGTAGCGTTCTAAAGGGGTTTAGAGGCACTGGCATGTTTGCTTGATCTGACCCCTGGGGCAGATGATGTTACAGTGACCTCTTGGGACTGTCCTAAAGCATTGAGCAAACGTTCACCTACCATTTTGTTAATCTCTGAACTGAAAAACCCTTTGCTCCAGGAAAGGGCATGTAAAAATCTTGGCAATAGCACCCCCAAAGAGAACTGTACCCCACATCTCCCTGAAATCCCTTGGATGTTTCGGGAGTTACCATGCATGGTGGGATGAGAGTGACTGCTCCCTCTTCCCCTCCCAAGCTCATTTGTTCCCCTTTATTCATAGAGCTGTATTGTATTGTTCCACTGACACCCTGCCCTTTCTCCCTCTCAGGGGAGGGGCCGCTCCTTCCCGGAGAGCAGACACCGGTTCTTCTGTGTTTGGGCCTGGAGCCCTCCTGCGCACCTCGCTCGAAGTCTGTCTTGCTTGAACAAGAAGTTCTTTGGTGGCTGCTGCTCGGTGCAAGCTGGTGCTGCCTGTCAGATCCTTCTCTGAACCTTGCCTGATGGCAAAACGCTGTGAGAGAGGGAAAGCAGCAGAACACATTGTGTCATTGTTAACAATGGGAGGCCGGCCAGCTCTCTGCTTTTATCAGAGCAGAGTCTCTCTGGCTCTGGCTTTGTCTCTTAGCAGAAAAGTGACAGAAAGCCGCCTTTGGACAGAATCTCTACCAATCACATCTCTTTCCTCCATTCCCTTCTCTTTCCCTCCTTAGTATCTATCTCACTTTTCCTGCCTTACACCATTCTGCTTTCTAGAGGCAGCTGGGCTCCTGGTTGGAGTTTGCTGTGGTAGGGGTACTATTAGAATTCTGTAGTCCCCCATCCGATGCCAATTGAGGGTGACACAGGAGGAGCTGGGGGAGACGAAGATTCTGCAACCCAGTGAAGGATTTCAGAGGCAGGGACTGTGTCACTCCTGCTTGAAAGATGAGGATCTAAGCTGATGTGCTCTACTCATGGATCTTTTCAGTCTTTGGGGCTGTACTGCTGTTTCTCAGACCCTGTTGCTCGTTGCTCCAGACAGGCGGGTGCTGGTTTCCTAGCAGTTTGGTAACCAGGGAGTTACAACGGGCTCTGTGTATAAAAGCGTGAGGTGGGAAGGGGCTCAGGGGTTCTGTAGCCGGGCAGGCTGCCTTACTGGTCAGGAACCTACTGGGATCCTGCCCATTGGAAGGTGTCAGGGACAAATCTGAACAGAGCAGTGACTTTGGTGACCCAGCACTGCACGGCTCAGGGCAGCGAAGAGTTTCTGTCTTTTAAAAGAAAAATGTTTGTCACAAAAAAGAGTGAAGAGCCTGTTTTCTCAGTTCTGTCCGTTTTCCAGCTGTAGCAGTACACAGGGCACGGGGCTTGCGGCTGAGATCAGAGCTATTAGCAAGCCAAGTCAGTAACTCCAGCTGTTTGTACTAAACAGTGTTGTGTCAGATTTTATTCTGAGCCAGCCACATAATTGATGATTTTGTTTTTAACATTCAAGAGGCTTGGAAGATCCTTTCTAGGGAGAATCCAGTACCTTTTCCCACCGTCTGGTGCCAAGTCACCGGAGCCCCCTGATTTACCGTGAATGCCCCCCTACTGCTTCAGAACTCCAGGTGAAGGTTCCTGGAGCTCACATGCAAACCTTCAGTTGCTTTCTGGGATCTCTACCTCCACTGTGCATCAAATTACCTGTCCAAAGCCCATGGCCTTCCAGGAGACTCCTGGCAGCTCTGCCTGTCTTTCCATCACCAGGATACACACCTCTACATGCTTACATTCATGTGAACTGCTTCACGACCAGGATCTAGATGGCTTAACACAGCCGGTTCTGCCATGAAAGATTGCTGGGTTTGAAACCAGGGGTCTCCATCTGTTATATCCTGTGCAGCAGGGCTGGTCTCTTATGTGTCCTCTGCAATGGGAGGTCTGTATCTTGAGTAGCTAAGCAGGATTAAGGCTGTGTTTTGAGGTGCCTCCCAGTCGTCTTGGTTAACTGCCAAGTATTTTTTAATTAATGTTTTCCATCAACTGAAAGTTTTTGGCTTGGACTTGAAAGGTGTTGCCATTGCACTGTTCAGCCTGCTAGGGACTGCGGTGAGGCCAGGGAAGCTGGTCTATGCACTAATCTTTAAGCTGCATGCCTCCCCCTCTAAAGCTTTATGGGTGAAGAAGGCAGCGTGGGAGTGAAGTCTCTACTGACATGTAGCCAGTGCCTAGTGCATTAATTAAAGAGACACAGTCACCCTATTGAGATATCTCCTCCCCGGGCAAACAAACAGAAAAACACCTGACTGCCCTTAACAGAAGGCAAATGCCATGTGACATTCCTGGAGGATAATATAAGCTGGGGTAATAATGTTTTACAAAATAGCGTTTAAGAATCACTGCATTATTTCTTATTGCTCTTAGGATGACAGTAGCACTTGGGGACTCCACTGAGATTTGGGGTCCCCTGGTGCTAGGTGGTGGTGTAAATCCCTGCCTCAGAGTTTACACTGCAAACAGACAAGACAGAGGGAGGGGAAAGGGAAGGTTCACGATCTCCATTTTATAGATGGGAAGCGGAAGCACAGAGAGGTTAAGTAACTAGCCCAAAGTTGTGAAGAAAATCTGTGGCAGGGCTGGGTGTTGATCCCAGAGTCTCAGTCCATGAGTGGCAAAGGTAAACATGGGTTCTGAATGGATTGCCAGTGAGTTTTGTGAAGGGTGGCTTATCTTGGAAAAAACAGGAAAAATTGGTTCCTTTTGCTGTCTTTTTAACAAGACACTCCTGCTGTTGACGGGAAAGCTGCCATTCCACAAGGCCCAAACCTGTGCAAAGCTGCCGTTTGCTCTTGTCACCTTGCCTGATAGCAAAGTGGCTGCATGGGAACGTTTTAGAATTGCAGGGTGTAAGGCTGGCTTTATAGTAATTTGTTCTATGCCTGAAATCGGGAACTGCCTCTGCTGCTGGGGTCCTTTGGAAATTGGATCCCAATTCCCATAGAGAAAATATTGGAATGAATATTTTAAATGAATGAATTCCCTGAAAATTCACCCTCCTCTTCTGCTCCACAGGTGCGCAAGCACATCAATGACCTATATGAAGACCTGCGCGATGGGCATAACCTGATCTCTCTGCTAGAGGTACTGTCAGGAGTGAAACTGGTGAGTTTCCAAGTTGGCTTAGCAACACTGCTGTGGCTTTCACCAACAGAGACTGGATCCTGGTACTGCCTTCTCCTCCTCACTGCCTCCTGCCGTGCTAGGGCAATCAGCGTTCCTGATCACATCAAGGGCTTTGTTGGTTTTGTGTTCAATTTTTTTTTTTTTTTTACATCTTCATCATGCTGGTTTCCTGGATCACACCTAACTATGTGATTAGGTTAAAGGTGCCTAGGATACAGGTCTACTCACTCTCTTTGTGAGGCTCATGTGCATTTGGGACTCTCTACTCAATGCACTGTGTGAATACAAAGGGTCAGGTTTAGCGTCAGTTTCCCCTCTCCAAGAGGGGAGCTTAGCTTCCCCTCCTCCAGCACTGCCTGCTGATTTTCACAATAGACCAAGCTAAATATCTGTTAGTCTCTTTTAGAGGCATTGGGTAATGTTTTCAAAAGTGCCTAAGTGACTTAGGCACCTGAGTCCCATTTTCAGAAATGACCTAGGGGCTTAGCAACCTAAATCTCACTGAGTTTCTGTGAGGCTTAGGTGCCTGCGCTGTGTAGATGCTTTTGAAAACTTTACCCATCGTGTCCAAATTATTCCTGGCGTTAAGTCCATAGACTTCAGTGGTGCGCGAGCAGGGCTGGATACGAGCCTTTCTGTCTGGGGGTGCATCTACACAGCAAAAAACACCCCCAAACCTGCAGCAGTGAGTCTCTGAGCCCAGTCAAGTGACTGGAGCTCCCTGCGCCCTTTGGACTAAAGACAGCAGGATAGATGTTTGGGCTGGGGCTGGTACCGGGCTCTGAAACCCGGTGAGGAGATCGGGTCTCAGCGCTCAGGCTCTAGCTCTAGAGGGAGTGTCTCTTCTGCTACTTTTAGTCCTGTAGCGAGAGCCCGAGTCAGTTGACGTGGAGCTGGAGATTCGCTGCTTGTTGTTGCTGCT
Organism: Dermatemys mawii; assembly: GCA_007922305.1. Taxonomy (NCBI): domain Eukaryota; kingdom Metazoa; phylum Chordata; order Testudines; family Dermatemydidae; genus Dermatemys; species Dermatemys mawii. The sequence goes on from ML677388.1 coordinate 6,045,429, forward strand.
GCTGTCTAGATCTACCCTATAAATTAAAGAGGAGAACTGAGACCATCTGACCAGCTTCTCCAACTTCCTTGGGACTGCCAGACATATTCGGACACGGTGCTTAAACACTGCTGCGTTGCATCTCTGTGTAGTTAAATAGCGAAAGGTGATGGTGGTTCAAGCTGAAACTCTAGCACGGTTTGTCCAGCTAGCGTGGATGGGACAAACCTGATTCATACCTAGTCCCTGCCTTGACAGAACACATTTTTGGAGCAACTGACTTGGGCTAAAATTAGCAGAATAGACATTCCTGCTTGGGCTAGAACCTGAGCGATGAGACCCGACCTCCTCGCTGGGTTTCAGAGCCTGGGTACCAGCCCCAGCCTGAACATCTACCTTGCTGTCTTTAGCCCTACATTGTGAGCTCCAGTCACTTGACCTGGGCTTAGAGACTCACTGGCACGGGGTTGTGGGCACACTAAAATACTAGATGTTTTTTTTTAGCTGGAATGATGTTTAAAGACAGTCCCGTAATTCAGCAGTTGAGATCTGTGTGAGCCATGCTCTTTCAGAGATGTCCACATGGCCATTCTAGCATGAAAGCTGTGTGCAGCTCCAGACACATCCGAAGACGGGCCTTTTCAGAGGCTTACAACAATTGCCTAAATGTTGAAAATGAGCAGGGTTAGGTGCATCCGTGGAGCTGCAGTTAAACTTGTCTTGAGCCATTTCGCTGCTGGCTCCTGCAGTCCAGTTTGGAGTTTCCTGCCTGTGTTCATTCTCAGTTTAGACACCCAAGTGTGTGGGTTTCTAGTGTCCGTGCTTTTCCATCCGTTTTCTTCAGTAGTATGTTAGGCTTTTCTGTCACGTGCTTAGCAACCAGTCTACGAGCTGGATCTGTAGAGGTAGATAGTTCTCCAGGATGCAGACGTCTTCTCTGGCATCTACTCTGCCCCAGAATCACTTGCTGCTTTTCAGACCAGCAAGCCTAGTTAGATCTTGGAAGATACTTTTTGGTGCAGTAGTGAAGCTTGGAGGAAATTATTTTAGTAACCCCTAAAATAGGATCTGTGTGAAGATGTGTGAACTTACTCAGCTGCCCTCCTGAAATGCCAAACTACACTTTGTAGGTGCCGGATTTAGATGCTTAAAGACCTATCATGCCCCTCCCCACGACATCATCGAGTTTCGGAGTGAGTTTTATCCTAGGGAAATCTCTCTGCTTAGGCACCCTCTAGACTGAAAATCGCATGTAGGTACGCAGAAGTGGTTGGGCTGTTATAAATACTGCGGTGTCGTTTGCTGCAGCTAAGACAGGAGTAAATCTTAGACTATTCTGCCCTAAAAGTTGCTGGAGCTGTCTCATAGGCTTTAAGGCCAGAAGGGACCATTACACATGACCATCTAATCTGACCTCCTGTATAATACAGGCCATAGAATTTCATCCAGTTACTCCTCTACTGAGTATTTGACCTTAAACATGGTGTCTCTGAGTTTCCAGCTCTTTCAAAATCTCCTTTAGCTCTTGCCATTGTGTCTACCTCTCGTGTCTGAATCAAGCCCAGTAGTGTTCCCAGGGGAGACCTAGGCAGGATCCAGGACAACCAGCTAGTCTTCATGGCCTTTTCAGGGAGGGAGGCCAGTGAGCAATGTGTTTCTTTTTCTTTTCCCATGTGCTGCATTTTTAGTTCCTTTCTGTTTTTCTGTGACTTTTGCACTGGTGTTGTCTGTGCCACGTTTGTTAGCAAAAGGACTCTTCAGGCCAGAAGACCCTCCGCCTGGCAAAAGCGCCCTCCTGGCGTCGCACGAGCAGCGAAGAGGAGGAGGAGGATGGTGATGCAGTAGGTTGACTCCCTCCTGGGAGCAGTGTAATACAGACTGACACTGGAGTGCCATCAGATAGTCCAGATGTAACCAAGCTTTGCATAGGGCACACAGGGTATGTCTACACAGCAAACCCATGGCTGGCCCGTGCCAACTGACTCGGGGCTGGGTTTGGGCTGGAGCCTGAGCTGTGGGACCCTCCAACCTCTCAGGGTCCTAGAACCCAGGCTTCAGCTTGAGCCCTGACCTGCCCCAAGCCCCACAAGCCAGAGCCGTGGCGTCTAGTTCCTGTGTAGACATACCATAGTGGCCTCTGGCCTTCCCCTCCCTCTGGTTCAGGTGGGTTAGTGGAGAATTCGCCTTGGCTCCTTTCCACTAGCAGCTGGTTCTTGATCCTGGATAATACATTTCCCGGAAGCACATTGGAATGGAGGAGTGATGTGTGGGGTGTGTACTAGGGAAGTGGAGAGCGAGACGCGAAAACGAAAAGGCAGCTAATCCCCTATTCCTTCCGGACAGCGCTGTATGCAAATTCACTGGATTATCTGAGAGTGCATTACAGTGTCGGTGGGCTGCAGTGTGAGAATGCTAACCCACTTGCGATGAGAGCATGAAATCTGCCTGTTCACGGGGGCGGGAGGGGCCCACGCTCCTAGATGAACCCCTGTCTCTCATGCACCCCCAGATAAAGGCACGAGGGTCCTGCATGCTCTCGGAGGGGACGCTTTGTTCTCTCCACTCACGTGGAGCAAACAACCTTTAGGATGAATCATCTGATGTTTGCTAACAGTTCTCACTGCATGGGGATGCTCTTCCTTGTGTACCACACCCGTGTGCACTGGATACAGTGGCTTTGCTGTCAGATAGCAAGGATTAATCTTGCATGGTAACCCATCTGTTTTTAAGCAACATATTCACAGTGTCTCTGATGTAGAGCGGCCCCAGCTCCAGGCAGGCCCATCTTACCAAGGCCAAGGATCAATCCGAAGGGGATTGCCCCTCCCCGAAGGAGGAAAGGGAGCATTCTGGCTGGTAGAAATGATCCCATTCCTGACCAGTCTGCTCGGTCTGGGCTGTGCCTTCCTGCTCTACAGCTCTCTTCTCTGCTCCCCCTCCTGAGCCACCCTGGCAGCCGCAGTGGCCTGGCACAGGAAATGACTAGCGTGTTGCACCTCTCTGCCGGGGGCTGGAGCACAGGCAGACCTTCCTGTGGCTCTCCTCCGAAAACAAGGAATGAAATGTGCTTTGTCTTTGCTGACCCAGAGAGTCTCTTTTTTTTGCTCCTGATTCCTCAGACAACGGACACCTCTCGTCTGTATTCAGAAGTCGTTGCTGCTTTTGATTTTTCCAGCCTCAACTCCTTTCCTTTCCTTGCTTAGTGATTCATTGCACAGCCGGGTTGAGGTGCCGACTCTGAGTTTCGGCATCACAGCAGAGCTCCCTCCCCTTCCCCAATCTCTTGTTCAGCACAAGAGTTGCTATTTGTAAATGAATCGGATTCAATGTAGGTGTTGGAGCTGGGTGGGGCTGGGGGTTGAACGTGACTGTTGGCTCCTGGATGGATCCCAGACTCTCACTGGAGCAGCCGCCCTTCCCTTGTGTATTAGAGAGAGATTCAGAGCAGTAGCCCAGCATGGATGCTGCTGTGTAGGTTGGCCAGTAGCCTGATTGTGATTGGTCAGCTCCCTTGGAGGCAGAAATCACCAGAGTCCATGTAATAGTGAAACAGACACAGCTGGTGCTGAGACGCTGCTTTCTCCGCCAGTGGTGTAGGAGGAGTCCCTGCCCTAATAGTCAATTAACTATTGCATCACACACCTACCGTTTCAAGGGTTGGGAAATCACAAGGCTGCTGTTTGCTCTCACCTGGGCCTACAGGAGACTCCACCTGCGGGCAGGTTGGCAACAAGGTGGTTTGCTTTGTCTCAGACTGTCCCCTCCCCTGTCCAAGTGGCTGTGCTGGTAGTTGAGCAAAGGGTGTACACCCAAGCACAGCCCGGGGGTGGGGCAGGCTGGCCCTCGCGGGGCTGTTTCCGGTTTAGCTCTCTCTGTGGGCAGCCCTAGCTTGTGGCCTGCAGAGGCCAGGGAGTAAAGTGTGATACTGAAACTGGGGGCAAATTTTGAGGTCATCACAAGTAGAGCGGCCAAGTCGGGGTCTGTGGTCAGGACCATGGGCCGATGGATGGGCTGGGAGCAGGAGATAGTTATTAGAGGGTTTTCCAGCGTAGGGGATTTGTGGGTTAATAAATCTGACTCCGCTGCGTAGAACAGGACAGTGTTAAGCAGCCAGAAGGGGACAAGAGGCCGCCGCAGTGTATTAGCTGGAAAGACAGACGCATGTTGGTGAAGTGTGTTCACCGAATCCATGAATCTTTGAGATCTGCATCTTTCTGGGGCTTCTTCCGTTTGGCCCTTGCTTTGCTGTTATGGCGACAGCGAATTGTTGTCTCCTGCTCAGATCTGTCTGTGCCTCGGCTGGTAGATTGCGGCTGAGAGAGGAGATGGCTGTCCTAGGTGGCTCATTGAATGCGTTTGGCCAAGCAAGTGTATTGAACGTCATGGTCTTTGCTCAGACTTGGAGGGAACATAATTAGGCTGGTGCTTGGGATCAAGTGAGCTCCCCCAGTCCTCAGCCAGTGGGAGGGTCTCTCTGGTTTTGATACTTCCTGTAGGGGGCGTAGGAAGTGCACCTGGGGGAAGGGGTGGAATTGGGTCTGTGCATGTGTATCAAAGAGATCCTGGTTCTGCTGCCGTGGGATGGCTGGACTGACGCACGGCCTCTGTTTTGCAGCCACGTGAGAAGGGCAGGATGCGTTTCCACAGGTTACAGAATGTGCAGATTGCTCTGGACTTCCTGAAGCAGCGACAGGTAAGAGCTGGGCTGATGCTCACAGGTGACGTTCCAGTTTGGAATATGTTCTGAGTGTTCTCGCTGCACCCCATCTGCTGCTCACGGGGCGGGGAGTCCTGTCCTGCCTGTTCTCTCAGTCCTCAGTCACAACACACTCGTGATGAATGACGGCACTGAATTGTATCGGTTGTGCCGAAGCAGAGATTTACTCCTCTGGCTAGTCGAAGGGGCATTGAATAGATCTACTCCTCCCTTGGGAGAGCGCGTAACTTAAAGGCTCCCCAGCCTCTTGGTTGAGATGCAGAGATGTTTTGCCAGAGGTGCTATGGTATGGAGCGTGTTTCTCTCTCTCCACATATACACAACTCACCTTGCTCCTCTGAAGTGCTGCAGCATCGCAGCAGACTGGGACACGCCTTACCCAGAATGCTCTTAGTGATGCCCTGGAATGTCAAAGGTGCAGAGTTTGGGGGTGGATGGAGAAGAACTGCCAGTGTTGCAGGCTCTTGCTGCTGAGATCCTGTGCCTGAAAGTGGGGAGCATTACTCCTCTTCCCCTCAGAGGCTCCCCATCTTCTGGGAGCTGGATGGTAACGGGAAGGGGCAGCTGAGACAATGGGGGCAGAGAAGAATCTGCAACAAGTGGAAGCTGTGAGTGGAGAGCTGGTATCCAGACATACCAGTGCCCACCCAGTGCTGAAGATGGTGGTGGTACTTTGTCTGTTGATGGCATCTTTTATGCCAAGGATCTCAGCTAGGCACACTGGTTCCCCCTCAGAAAGTTCTTGTGAGATGGGCGAGTCTAATCCCAGTTTAGGCACAGGTTTGGGTATCCAGAATGGGTTCCATTCCCGGCTGTGCCATAAGCTTCCCCTGTGACCTTGAACAAGGCACTTCACCTCTCCCTGTCTCCCTAGCTGCAAACCTGGGGATCACACGTGCTTGCCTGCCTCTAAAGGGTGTTGTGATCTCGGGCTGAATTCCTGAGTGGATGGATTTTTGCTGTGCGGGTGGGGGGATTGAGTCTGGATGTGCTCTCCTAGCTATGTGATGTGCTTTGTAGATTTTAAATTATGCACAAGTGCCTGGGGCTGTAGGGGCAAGGCACTCTTTGTAGCAACTAAAATACGACAATGATAGGAAAGCACTTGAAGGCCCTTCAGCGGAAGGCACTAGGGGATTGGAAAATGGTTATTTCAATCCTCCTTTTACAGAAGAGGCCTGGATTGATTTATTTTTTGCTCCTCATCACACAGTGAGTCAATGGTAGGGCTGGGAATAGAACACTGGAGCCTTGAGACCCTGTCCCATTCTCTGGCCACTAGGTGCACGTGGCTGGTTTGGGGAGGGCAGGGTGGTGGTGGAGAGGTTGGAGAGAAGAAGTCCCTCCCCTCTTTGTTGAAGCATCTGATTTGACGTTTTGACAGTCCTTGGTGCTTCCCTACAGGTGAAGCTGGTGAACATTCGCAATGACGACATTACAGATGGCAACCCAAAGCTGACCCTGGGGCTCATATGGACCATTATTCTCCACTTTCAGGTAGGGATGGGACTTGTTGAAGGCACAGGGCGGAAAAAGGGGCTTGTTGGCTCCTAAGGGCTCTGGTGTATGTCTGGAGAACGAGGGTGTTTAATGGTAATGCCTTCATACACATTGTTCTGGAGGATTAGCATATAGAGCAGTGTCATGGAGACCAGGCCAGCAGAGAATACGAATTCCCTTCTCTGATCATTTACATAATTAAATCACTAATGACAGATTGTGTGTGCTGTGGCCCTTTGATTGGCACCAAGGTTATTGGCAGTTGCTCTTTGCTCAGCTGAGCTGGTAAGTTGAGCCCTCCAGGGCTCTGCAGCGCATTGAGCAGGGGAGAGGGGAGAGGAAAGTTGGAGAAGGGTGTCTGGGGAGTGTGTGATTATGATGTTCTGTGATGCAGGCCAGATCAGGGAGGAGCTGGGTCCCCACTTGCCCTGCAGCCTTGGGTGCCTTGCAATGTATTGCTGCTTTAAGTCCCAACCTGGGCCCCTTGCAAACTGGTCACCCCCAGATTGTCTGTGGATAGCTGCAACCTGCCAGCACACACCAGTCACACACTGACTTCCTTGGTTACCTCCTGCAGTGACCCCAACATACTCCCACTCCCAGATTTCCTCCCAAAAATGTATGTTCTGCATTGTCCAGCCCTCTCCTGGACAGTCCAGATATTGGAGGGCCATTTCCCATGTAAGGGGTCAATGTACAACAGTTTGCTCCTCTAAATGGAGTTACCCTCATAGATCAGCTTAAAAACAACACTGGCTTTGTTTTGCTTAAAGAATAAAACAAGTTTATTTAATTCCCAGGAGAGAGATTTTAAGTGAGTGAAAGTTCAAGGCATTAAAGTCCAAAATGGTGACAAGAGAAACTTTCCAGTAACTAAACTTAACAAACTAGACTTGGTTCAAGGTAAATTTTTACCACAGCAACATTGTTGAGAACATTCTCAAGTCAGGATCTGCTCCCAAAAGGCTGGTTTCTTTTGTCGTCTTTGATGAAAGAGAGAGAGAGAGATGGATAGGCAGATACACCATGGTGTGTGTTTGCCCTTCACTTGTACGGTCCAGTCACCCTTTGAAATGCATTTGCCTGAGAGTTACCCCTAGACAAAGTTCATTCCAGCCGACAAGAGAGAAACTGTCTGGTAGGTTCAATGCTGCTGTTTGCTGAAATGCAGATTGGTCTGTTCCTGCCCCTTTGCAGTTTCAAGGACCTTGTTTACTGTTTATATGTAAATTGAGGTAAACACATATTCCTTTGTTTGATAGGCCTGCTTAATCAGTTCTGCTTAATTGGGGCTAAGTGGGTTTGAACATGCGTCATTCAGAGGGAATTCATAATTTTACATATAATGCTGCTACACACATTTCACCTTGATGATATTGACCAGCGAGTTATTAGTTTTCATAATATAAGGCATATTGTGTACAAAGATTATTAGGATGGTGTATAAGATTTGAATATAGGGGTCCATTCCGTTACAGTGATCTCACGTTTATACAGCAGCCTTCCTTCCAACAGCTCTCTGTCCTTCACACGCTCCCCCCTAGGTATAGTTTGTACAGTCAATTAGTGATCTCACCTCCTTTCTCTCGGGTGGAAGACAGCAGCCACGTGGCATTGCTACTCGGCAGTACGGGACGTGAGTGGAAGAAAATAGCTCATCCGGCTGAGGTTGCAGGAGGAATTTCGGTTGGCAGAGTGTAATTGCCCAAGTGGGAATTGACCATGACACGGAGATTAGCACCCCTGTTCTTACAAAACACATCACAGGGTCTGTAGTGCCACAGGACGTCAGTCTTAGATGTCAGTAGAAAAGCAGCACGGAGGGTGACCAGATGTCCCGATTTTATAGGGACAGCCCCGATTTTTGGATCTTTTTCTTATAAAGGCTCCTATTATCCCCCCACCCCTGTCCTGACTTTTCACATTTGCTGTCTGGTCACCCAGCAGCATGTGCAGCAGCTCAGGGCCCTTAACGTCACGCTGGTGCATTGGTTCTGTGTCGGCCAGGATCCCCATGTTGAGGCCGAGCGGGAGCGTGGGGAGTGCATTGTGCCAGGCATGTGAGCTACTGCCTGATGTGCTGGCCGTCAGATTTGGTGTGATTGAGTGTCTCAGGTGGAGTGCCGGGGGGTTGTCAGGCACAGCAATGGTGGGCTGGTGGCGTCGGGATAGAGGGAACACCAGCGCTACGGGGTGGCCGTGGGAGCTCCTGTGCTTCCTGCAAAGCCAGATAATGGCCCTTTGTTGGCAGCTCTTCTCCACAGGATTTGAGTTTTCCTCCCCAAGGCTCTTTGGGTGGATAGATGAGTTTCTGAGTGGCATTCCTCACTGCAGAGCTCCCCTCGCTGTGGGTGACAATTGTTAACAGGAGTGCTAGACCCACACGCATGTAACAGGGGTAATCCAGCCTCCCGCTTTCCCACTGACAGGAACTAAATCATTCTGCTCCGCGAAGACAAGCCCAGCACTAGCTGACTGAAGAATAAATGAGTTTTGTTTGTTGATGGCGGCCCAGGGCCACAGCTGCCTGGGAGGAAGCGGAAGATTTTCACTGAATCCGGTACCCTGGAGCCACCTGTAACCAAACCAGTTTTGCTCTCAGTTCTCTGTGTGTGCATGCAAGTCCAGGTGACGTGCATTAGCAAGTCCTGAGCATTCCTCGCCAGTCTCCTTTGGCAGCTGGAGCTGTGTTGGGGTCACCGACTTGGCTAATTTCTGCATTTCTACCTATGGGTATAGATTGTGACTGAGTTTTTGCCCGTCTTGTGGCTGTGTTCTTGTTTGGTTGTTTGGCTAAGCATGGGCAGCTCTAGGGCACAGTGGGTTTATACTGGTCGGTTCCCTGCTCCTGCAATCGGTGGAGGTGAGAGGCTGTATATTGATGAGGGATTAACACCACTTCATTGTCAGTGCAAGTGTATGCCTGTTTTGGTGCATTTGTCTGCTTGTGCCTTCTGGAGGGGCCCCTGAGCACCTGGCTAGAGGTGTGTAGTGTGGGACCTTCACTGCCGTCTCTGTGCCTATGTGGACAAATTCCTGAGAACTGTTCCATTCAGTGAACCCACTGGGGAGACTTCTAGCGAGTGCTCTGCAGAGACTAGTAGTTTTGGATGCTCAGTTTGACACATCTTAACGGGGGCTCAGCACTTCCTGAAACCCAGGCCCCTTTCTGGTGTATTAGGTTGGGAGTCGGAACTCACTCGTCTCTTTTGAAAGTGTCAGCCTGGGGCCTAAACAAGCAGGGCCTCAAGTTAACGGAGTCACTAGTTGTGAAAATCCTGCTCCCTCTTTTAGAGGGAAACCCTCCTGGCTGGTACACGGGGGTCAGAGCTGCAGCATCATTGTCAGCTCTCTGTCCTGAGTGACACCCTCCCTGTTCGCTGGGCAGAAATAGATGGGCCGCTGCTGAGTCTGGGCTTTGCCAAGTTTGAGGTGTTCACACTCCTCTCTAGTCCCAGTCCACAAGAGTGCACAGCCAGAGCTGTGATGTGCAGATGTTAATACAGTCCCTTCAAGCACCTATTGGTTGACTCTTAGGAACTTGAAATCTTGGCTTCGGGGGAGTATGTTCTCAGGCCACTCTGATTGCAGATTTGCACTACCTGAATTGGACGCCTGAGTGTATCTATGAATCTGGGCCTAAATGCATCGACTAGCCTCTCACTAGAGTGAGCGCTGAGGGCATTGGAAGCCGTGAGAATTGAGTGGGGTCAGAATGCAAAGCAGCCTGATAACTGTTACGGGCGTGTGAGCTATTCGGCCTCATGTTATTTTTCAGTGATAATTATTTCTTGCTCCTGTGTGACCATCAGCTTGAGCCCTGACCTCACCCCAGCACTGAGAAACAAAATGAGTGACGTCAAGCCCTAAGTAGAAGGTGACTGAACTGTCCCTGCCCGTATGTGGCCACCTCCTCTCCCTGCCTCTGAAGACCCCACAAAGTGAGGTGCCAGAATTCAGGTGCAAGGATATAAAGGGGCTCCTTGCCGATATCGTCCCCATGGTTCCAGTGTTTTCGCCTCGTTTCGGACGTCTCAGGGGACGCTAGGTGGTGCTGCTGTGCTGCGGGAGAGGGGCTGGATTTCAAAGGGAGGGGACTGCGGTTCTGAGGCAGATGGGTGGGAAGGTAGGAGCCATCCGGCCGCACTGTCCTGGAGCCCTTTCGGGCTTGCTCTCTCCACGGTCAAGATGTGAAAACTCACCAGCCGTGGGGATTTGTCGAGGAGAGCTGCTCTGGCCTAGGGAGATGAAGTGCTTATAGCTGGGCTTGCTCCCTAGGCTTACATGCTCCCTGTTGCCTCTCTGCCTGGAATAAGGAGATTTCTTCTAGGGATGTAGCTCCGCTGCTAACCCCTTACTCTCCTTCATGCTCTCCGTATTTGAAAGTCCGTAGCCCACTGCTGCAGAGGAACAGCTGAGGGGCAGTGCAGCCTCTGTATTAGCCTAGTCACCATGACTTGTCTCCCCGTTTGCTTTGGGGGCTGGTGCAAACCCTGCTCGGGAGACGTGGGCCTGTCGTTTGTTTTGCCTTTTGTCTCGAAGCGAACAAGCCTCTTGCTGGCTGAGAGGAGGCTTGGAAGGGAACGAATGGAACCTCTGCTCAGGGGCTGTAGGAGGGAGCGGTCCTAGGAGCTGATGTCTCTGGGTTTGGAAGGCTGCTGTTTGCTGCTCTGCCATTGGGGGTCTGTTTGGCGGGAACAGGGCGAGGTGGCTGCCGCAGGTGTCTAGTGCGTGACGTGCATTTTGCTACAAGGACGGGAATAGTCAGAGCCCCCTGTACCAACCCAGCCAAATGCCCATTCTCTGGGGAGGGGTGGGGCAGGCAGGGGCCTGGGTTTTAGTCCCAAAGTGCGTGTGTGTGTGTGTGTTGTGGAGAAGGCGAGTCCTGTGGGGCTCTGGTCCCCTTCGCGTGGCTCTGGTGCTGGTATGACATTGCCATAGTAGCACTGGGCAGGGGAGCTGGCATTCCCCTTGGGGATGCAGGAAGAAGGTAGGATGGGCACTAGGTGTGCTCTGCTGCGCCATCATCGGAAATCACACTAGGGTGTGTGCTGCTGACTTAATGTTTCAGCACCCAGAGACTCCTCTTCTCTACTGGGGGCCCAAGCTGCTCGGGATTTCTCGGCCGGCCTGTGCAGCGAGACGGACACAGAACCCTTTGGGGAGGTTCCAGTCCCGCCGTGCGCTCCTCCACTGTGATTGGAGGAAAAGCAGCGAGAGTGGGGCAGTTGGAGGCTGTTTGACAACAGGCAGGAATACGGACTCTGAGTAAACATCAGGCAGCGTGAGCAGACCCCCCAAAACGCCTTGACCATAGCCCGGAGGAATCTATTTCCGTGTAGGGACAGGAATTTGTGGGCTTCCCACACTGCCTTGGCCATGGGATTTCCCGTTGGTATGTGTGTTGAGTCTCCGTCTCCTCTGTGCTTCTCCCTACTTCTCCCCACCCTTTTCTTTATGCTACCTTTGCTCAACCTCCCTTTTTCTGACTTCCCACCCTCCTTTCTCTCCCCCAACATCCTCCTCCAGCCTCTCCCTCCCTCCCTCTCCCCCGATTTCTGTCTGGTTCTTGCTTTCTGTTTGTGTTACCGAGGGCAGTGCTCCAATTACCTCATATTTGGAGAGAGAAAGCTGCAACCAATCCGATCTCCGTCTGCTTTTAGGTCAAGTGATTTCTGAACTGCAGTGAGATGCTTTGAATTTGTCTTGTTGCAGCTCCTAGTCTGTAAGATGGCTGTCTGGAACAGCAGCAGCTGGGAGAGACTCCGTGTGTGAGAGTGAGGGCGAGAGAGAGAATATGGGGGATTGCCCGCAGTGCTGCGTGTTTTAAAATGTGCATCTAAGCTGATGAAGCCAAGGTCAGGATTTATCCAGAAGCCTGGGACCAGCTTAGCTGCATTATTGCCGGCGTTTTCTGCTCGGAGGAGATGGGGAATTCCCTGGGCTGTGTTAAGGAACCAAAAGAACAGGCTGCTGGCCCAGGAAAGGCTCCTCTGTCCCCCAAAAAGAGGGTTCGCTTTAAACGGAGGCGGAGGGGGAAGCAGAGAACGGTGCCGGAGGCGAATCCCAGTGTGCAGCCCTTGCCTGGCGCGGAGATTGCTGAAGATGAGGCGGCACTGGAGAAGTTCAAAGTACAGCCTCAGCAGGAGGGAGGAGAGGAAATTGCCAAGACCCTGCACCAAGACTCTTCCCAGCTCCCGGACGCTAATCCCAGCTCAGGTCCAGAGGCGCTGCCTCAGGGGCTCCTCGTACAGGTGAAAGAGAGATTTCAAGGGGAAGTCCAGAAGGCTCAGCTGGTGGTCGAGCACTGGCCCTCAGGGTCTGGGGGCAGGAGGGGTTCCCCTGGGGAGGGCACCACAGTCATTGCACACCTGCTAGACAACCCTGTGGAGAAGAACTGTGAGAAGGCTGTGAGCAGGCTGGTTGAATTTCAAAGGCCAGGAGCCGGCAGCAGCAGAGCTGTGCTGCTGCCTTTACAAAGGGAGACTGCAGCCAAAGACTACAAGAGGAGGGATGAAGACCAGCTTGTGTCCAGGTGTCACGCGGTGTCTAGAGAGGAGCCGGCGGGTGGGCGAGGGCCGGAGAAGCCTGCAGCTTTGATGGAGGCCGGTAAGTCTCCGGATGCCTGGGACAGAGAAGAAGGGAATGAAAGTCTTTCCAGTGCCACGTGGACAGGGTCGTGGTTCGTAGAGCCAGGCACCATCTCAGAATTGTCCACGCCGTCGCCCATGGTGGACCAGGTGGAAAACCCAGGCTTTGAGAAGTCCCACCGGCTGTCATTGTCATGGGAGAAACCTGCCCTCCAAGTGGGAGAGGGCACCTGGACCCAGCCTGGCACTAAAGTGCCTGCCTCTCAGAGTGACTCTTCGTTCACCGGGCCGACCACCAGCACTGCCCAGCGCTCCTCTGGATATGGGAGTGACTTGTCCCATCAGCCCACCAGGGATACTGCAGCCAGTCAGATCTCGGAGTCAGTCTTGGAAGATGGCTGCACATTGCCTGCACGAGAGAGCCAGGTTCAGAGGGGCAGGACGGAGAAGGCCTTGAAGCCTTCTGGAGGAAAGGTCAGTGCTCATATTCGTTTACTGTACCGTCTTTCTGAGGCGGGGGGATGCTGTCCTGAATATCAGTGATCCAGACCAGCCCTCCATGGCCCTGGGGGAGTTTTCTTCCCAGTTGACTCCAGTCGGCTTAGCCCTGTGTTCAGCGCTGTGAATTGCAGCCACATGTGGAGAAGTGACAGGGTAAAGCCGATTCCGAATGCCCCTGGGGAAGCGCCTGTCCCCACCCATGGCTCCGATAGCCCACAGGTGTAATTTGCATGGAGCTCTGTTAGGAATGTCAGGTTAGGAGAGTGGGGTCTGCATGGGCTGTTTGCTTGTAGACTGGGTCCTGTTTGTGCTTTGCTGCCTCTACCCTGTAATCTACCTAGAGCAGGGGTGGGCAAATTACAGCCCCCGGGACACATCCAGCCTGCCTGGCCCCCCGGCTGGGGAGGGCCCCCCCGCAGCCAGGCTGCCGCGGCAGTGCTCTGGGGGGCAGGTCTGTGTGCTCCCTTTGGGCAGCGTATCTAGCTCCACACCGAGCTCATAGCTGCATGGTAAAGGGGCCAGGGGGTTGAATAAGGTGCAGGGACTTCCGGGGGGAGTCAGGGGACAGGGAGCAGGGTAGATTGGACAGGGGATGGGGTCCCGGAGAGGTGGTTAGGGACGGGGGGGTCTCTGGGGGTGGGGCGGTCAGGAACCAGGGGGAGTTGGATGTGGCGTGGGAGTCCCGGGGGTCTGTCAGAGGGTGGGGGTGGATAGGGATCGGGGCAGTCGGGGGACAGGGAGCAAGGAGGGTTGGGTGGGGGGGGCAGTTAGGGTGTGTGGGGGTCTCTGGAGAGGACGGTCAGGGGACAAGGAACAGGGTGAGTTGGATGGGTCGTGGGTTCTGAAGGGGGCAGTCTGGGGGCAGGAAGTAGGAGGGGGTCGGATAGGGGGTGGAGCTGTGCTGTTTGGGGAGGCACAGCCTTCCCTACCTGGCCCTCCATGCAATTTTGCAACCCCGATGTGGCCCTCTGGCCTAAAAGTTTGCCTACCCTGACCTAGAGTGTGCAGGTGGAGAGCTGGAGCAGCACTCGAAGAAGAAGCAGGAGGATGTGGGAAGAAAACTATTTGTGTTTAGGAGCAATTGCCTCGAGATTAGTTGTAATTAGCATGTTCCCCCACTCTGAAGAGGTTGCTAACAGCGCCATTCTGACACTTGTGTGGTGGGCACACTCCCCCCTTTGTCTGCATTTAACATTTCTGTGAAGTATTGGCGCTTACTGAAAATGGGGGAAGGGGCGGTATTGCAAAGTGTGTTGGTTAGGAAGGAAGCTTGTTAGAATGGTCCTAAAAATGGGTGCACTGCAACCAGACAGGGCCAGGCAGCAGCATTCCCTGGCGTTAGTAGCGTGTGTGTGTGTGTGTGTGTGTGTGTGTGTGTGTGTAATGATGGGAGACACCCCCCCCGATTCAGCCTCAAACCTGTAGCTTGGCAGGGCAGAGCGCAATTCAAACATAGAAGCCGGATTGGGTCATTGATCAGCTGAGAGAGGGAAGGAACTGGTGTTACAGGTGTCCTGTCTAGTTCCTGTCACCCAGGGTGATGTCAAAGAGGAAAAGCGGCCTCACTCTCCTGGGGTGAAGGTGAACTCGGTCAGTCTGAGTCCCTCTCCTCTCGGGCAATAGAATCCTGCCCCGGTGCAGAAATGCTGTTCATGGTTCAGGGGAACGCAAACAGAAAACGGATAGCCAAAGGGAATGGTTGGGTGGGCATCAGGGAAGGGAAGGGCTAGATGAGCGTACGCTGGGTTTTTGGCTTGCCGCTAATCGGTTATTGCATATTATGCTTTGGGGGCAGTGAAACGGTCTCCTTGTATTTTGGACTTGTGGCCAGAGGTGTCTTGTGTCTGTATTTGGAGTTGCGGGTGGCAGAAAATGCTGTGTTTGTTTTGGGGAGGTTGCTTCAGAGGAGGGCGTGACTATTCTCTGCAGTTTGGGGAGGCAGAAGGGCCTCCTCTGATTTGTGATGGACTTGAGTGCCTTGGTCCAGATTCTCAGCACAGTTTGGGCTGCTGGGGACGGGGCTTGGCCCATGAACGATCGGGATCGGCAGGCGAAAAGGAGGTTGATGCTGAATATTGTGGCTTGTTGGGCCAAGGCCATTACTTTGATGTACTGGAGAAGGCAGCTCTGTATTTAGAGGCCAAGCTCGGTGGGAACAGAGCGCTGCTGTCCTGATAAAAGTGTTTGATCTTTTTTTTAAAAAAAAAAAAAATTCAGAGGAATTTTGTGAGCTGATACATGAGTAAGGAAAGTTCTGTGTTTGAGCCCCCGGGATCCATATGCTCATCACCCCCTTCTCTCAGATTCCTTTATCCCAAGAGCAGGCTTTTAGAGGAAGAGGTGGTACCGCCTCTCAGTATCAGTAGTACAGTGGAGCAACTATGGGGCATGTGGGGATCCTGCAGATGTAGCTGCATTTTCTTTCTCTTCCTCCAGCCAGGGAAGTGGGGCAGGCAAAGACCTAGTAATCTGGGGACCGACGACATCGTGCATCTGTTGTGGCCTTGGTGCCTAGCAAGCTGCTGTGTCATGTGGTCATGTCGGTCTATCAGCCCATTGCTTTAAGGAAATTCCTGTTTTGGGTCCGGAAGAGTTAAAGCCAAAGCCGGCTGTGTGGCAGCAGCTGACAAAGAGCAGTTTTCTGTGTGATAAGCGTGTCAGACTCCAGAGAGGGAAGTGAGCTGTGGCATACCAATTACACGGCCACTCCTGTCTGTGCTTCCACGGAGTCTTCCTCAGATGTCTGCGGGAGGGAGGACCCTTTGCCTCTAGCTCTGCAGCTTCCTTTCTCTTCCATGCCAGAGGAATCTTCTCTGGAGGTGAACACTGTGGGCAGTAGGAGCCAGGTGAAAATTAGGGGTGTCAAGCGATTAAAAAAATTAACCTTGATTAATTGCGCTGTTAATAGAATACCATTTATGTAAATATTTTGGATGTTTTCTACATGTTCAAATATATTGGTTTCGGTTACAACACAGAATATGAAGTGTTCAGTGCTCACTTTATTTTTGTTGCACTGTAAAAAAAAAAAAAAAAAAAGTATTTTTCAATTGACCTAATACAAGTACTATAGTGCAGTCTCTGTTTCATGAAAGTTGAACTTACAAATGTAGAATTATGTACAAAAAAAGCCTACGTTCAAAAATAACCCAATGTAAAACTTTAGAGCCTACAAGTCCAATCAGTCCTATTTCTTGTTCAGCCAATCGCTCAAACAAGTAAGTTTGTTTTACATTTCCAGAAGATAATGCTGCCTGCTTCTTGTTTACAATGGCACCTGAAAGTGAGAACAGGCACTGTTGTAGCCAGTCGCAAGATATTTACATGACAGATGCACTAAAGATTTATATGTCCCTTGATGCTTCAACCACCATTCCAAAGGACATATGTCCATGCTGATGATGGGTTCTGCTCAATAATGATCCAAAGCAGTGCGCACCAACGCATGTTCATTTTCATTATCTGAGTCAGATGCCACCAGCAGAAGATTGATTTTCTTTTTTGGCAGTTTGGGTTTTGTAGTTTCCGCATCAGCGTGTTGCTCTTTTAAGACTTCTGAAAGCATGTTCCACACCTAATCCCTCAGATTTTGGAAGGCATTTCAGATTCATAAATCTTGGGTCCAGTGCTGTAGCTATCTTTAGAAATCTCACATTGGTATCTTCTTTGCATGTTGTCAGATTTGCAGGGAAAGTGTTCTTAAAACGAACAACATGTGCTGGGTCATCATCCGAGACTGCCATAACATGAAATTTATAGCAAAGTTTTACATTGTTTTGCTTTTGAGTGCAATTATGTAACCAAAAAATCCCCTACATTTGTAAGTTGCACCTTCATGATAAAGAGATTGCACGACAGTAGTTGTATGAGAGGAATTGAAAAATATTATTTCTTTTGTTTATCATTTTTACAGTGCAAATATCTGTAATAAAAAATTACATAAAGTGAGTATTGTACACGTTGTATTCTGTGTTGTAATTGAAATCAATATTTTGAAAATGTAGAAAAACATCCAAATTGGTATTCTGTTGTTTAACAGTCCAGTTAATTGTGATACACTTTTTAAATCACGATTAATATTTTTAATTAATTGTGTGAGCTAACTGTCATTAATCGACAGCCCTAATGAAAATATTTCCCTTCCAGTAGCCTTCCTAAAGGACTGCAGTGAGTGAGTAGCTGGTGATCGAGTTCCTGTGGTCCCTGCTAGTTAAGTTTAATGACGCAATTGGACGTTTCAGGGAGAGGAGCACAGCGGGGAGTGGACAGACCCCCCCCACTGCGGCATATAAGGTCTTGATCCTGGACATGTGATTTCCTGCAGTGTTGAGCAGGGCTTCAGGGAAGGGAGCAAATCAGGTGGTTTAACATTCTACAGGCGCCTTTTCTACAGGGTAAAAATAGGTGCGGCTCTAGATTCCCCCTTTTGTTTGCCCCTGGCTTGCTTGAGTTGAAGGACAGTAATTCTACTAACTGTGGAAAGCTGTGAGAGCCACCAACAGTCTCGGACATGTACGCTCTGTCACATTCAGGTCTGGAGTTTGCAGCCAGCCTTATGGCTTGATTTAACAGGAGTCTGCATCTACAATTCTCTACTGTTGGAAAATGGGTCCATCACCACTTCTTTTCTCCAGGTGTTTCCAGATGCAAAGTGTGGGAAAAGGAACCCCGGCCCCTGAGAAAATTGCCTGTGGAACTGGGAGCCAATGGGCACTGTCCAAGCTGCTGTGCTTGGTGGATAGGAGCCCAGAGAGAGCTCTGTGTTCTTGTTAAAGCTAGTTCACCTGTGCTGCATTCAGTGATCGCTTTCTCCATTGTATGCAAAAAGTCACAGTCAAGTATTCAATGGCTGTCTCTGAATGGTGTAGTTTTAAAATATTGCTTGAACGTAATAAGCAGTTCCTGGGCCAGCCATGAACCTATGAGAGATGGAATTCACAGCCAGTTTGTCTCCTTCAGGGGAGCTTTCTGCTTCCTAAGTCTCATTGCTGGGAGAAGAGTTAGATGTCCTCCAATGTATTATGACTATTACAGTGGAACCCCGCTATAGCGCCCTGCAATAATGCGAATTCGGATATAACACGATCATTAGTTGTCTTCCCTTTTTGGGTCTGGGGACACTGGCTCCTGGGGACCAAAAAATTGGATCGCGGAAAATGTGGGGTCGTGTTATAGCAGGGTTACCATTTCAAGCTGGTCAGAGGCTGAGCGCAGGCCAGCCATCCCCTCTCCTGGGTGGGGACCCGTGTCTCGCTCCCTCCTGACCAGAGTTTTATGGTTGCACAGCTCCCTGATCTACTCTGTGATATCCCTAGAAAGCCAGTCTGCCTAAAAGACCAGTGCTTGCTCTTTGGTTTCTCTCAAAGCGCTATGATCAGTGTGTTGCCAGTGGTTATAAGTTGCTACTCAGCTCCTACTAAGCAAGTACATTTATTCTTAAGGTAAGAGCGTTACAGAAAAATCATGTAAACACAATAAAAGAACCTACACACATGCTAAAAAGTTTATCAGAGATCACCCCAAACTGCAACCTAGGGGCTCTGGTAGGTGTCAGTCCTACAGATATCCCTAACTGGGTTTTCCCTGTGGTTACAAGTCGATATCAGTTTTTAGATCTGGACCCAAAACAAAGGCCCTAAATCAGTTTAATCTTGGGCTATTTATCCCACAGTCCTTTCTTTTGGTCTCTGAAGAATCCCCTCTGAGCCAGAAACTGTGAGCCTGTCCAAGAGGTGGAACCTCTCTGGAGAGGTTATAACTTTAGTGATTTGCCTTAATCACCCCCTGCTGGATTTAATTCCTGACGGAGCTGTGGTAACCCCTCTCTGTCCCCCCATGCCGTGGAGTGAATACAATCCTTGGCTCACAATGAGACATAAACTGGCCATACATTTAATGCAATACAGTCTTCCAAAGATATTGTGTGAAGCTGCCCTTCATGCCCCACTAGGCACTGTGCAGGCATATAGTCAGTGACAGTCCCTGGTTTAGTAGACCTAGGGGTGACTGGACAAATAAGTGAGTGGGAGATGGGGGGAGAGCAGGCTGTAAAACAAGCAGGCGGAGGTCAGCTGGAGGTGCTGTGTCTTCAAGGTGATAATAGCAAGAAACCCTGACCCCTGGCAATGTCTAGCCAGTAACACTTAGTTTAGCATCCCCCATTCCAGGGGACTCTGGCCAGAGCAGTGTGTCTTGGACTTGTTTAGAACGAATGCATTCATCACTGGGCAAAAGCAGGGCGTTGCTGTCGGCGCTTGGGCAAATCTTATGCTGAGGTGAGCCTGGGAATCTTTAGCAGCAGAGAGGGAGCACAGCTAGATTGTGAGAACAGGCCCAGTAGAGGGATCCAATCCATGCACCAGTTCTTTACCCTAGAGTGCTCAGCCAGACACGATTCCTTGCTGCTTCTCTGAATTCAGCATGGGAGGAAAAGCTGTTCTGATAACCTCTGCCAATCAGAGCATCTCTACTTCCTATGAGGACTACAGACAGCTTATCTGTGTTGGAAGATGTTATCTGCAATGTTGACTGTATCTGGGCTTGGTATACAGCCACCTAGCCAAGCAGGACTTTGTTCTGGTAGGAAAATCATTCAAAGAACAAGATTTAGAGGCTTCTCCCATCTCCACCTGCTGCAAATGCCTTGGTTTTTTTGGAGTATTGCTACTTGTTCTCCAGAAACGTCCCTGGGAAAGATACATTTCAAATGGTGCAGTGTAAATCACCAGGACGCGCTAACAGTGTGTGGTGTCTGGCTCTTAAACACAGGGGCAAATGAAGGGCATTCTTCTCTCTGTCTTCCAGCACCTTCAACCCACTGCTCCGTCTGTGTGTCTCAGGTATTTCCAAAGCGCTCATTACTGTGTTTAGCTGGGTGTGCTCTCTTGGGGTGCTCTGTGGGAGAAGTGCAGAAAAGATGACTGTAGGTAGGCTGTATTGACTGGCTGGATGAATTAAAGGGAAAAATTACATTTCCAGCTGAAAATGTCGCCCTTACCGTTGTTACTGGTAACCTCTAAAATCACAACAACGGAAAGAGCTTAAAGAAAAATAGCTTTTTTTGCCTTTTTCATGTTGTTAGCTTTGTGCATTTGACAGCGCGTTGTGCATAGTCAGTTTCACTGTTGTTCGTGTTTACGGTTCCCCTGTAACAGACACAGCAAAGCTGAAACTGCAGAAGCAGCCGGTAGGAGTGTATACAGAGAAAGGGTGGAGAAAGATGGGCTGGGTCTTAGCTAGTGTGATTGATGGGGCTGCTCAGAAACCCTGCTAAACCTCACTAGGGGAGCAAAAAAATCTTTTTTTAACTTTTTTAAAAATTAAAAAAAAATTCATAGATTCCAGGGCCAGAAGGGACCACTGTGATTATCTGACTTCCTGTTTCGCACAGGTCATAGTCCTGCCCCCAAATAATTCCTAGAGCAGAAACATACAATCTTGATTTGAAAAGTGTCAGTGATGGAGAATCCACCGTGATCCTTGGCCAGTTGTTCCAATGGCTACGTAGTGTCACTGTCAAAAATGTACACCTTATTTCCAGTCTGAATTTGTCTAACTTAAACTTCTAGCCATTGAATCCTGTTAGACGTTTCTCTGCTAGATTGAAGAGCCCATTATTAAATAGCTGTTCCCCATATAGGTACTTATAGGATATAGTCATGTGATCCCCTTAACCTTCTCTTTGTTAGACTCAAAGAGCTCCATCTAGTTAGTCTATCACTACAAGGCATGTTTTCCAATACTTTAATCGTTCTCGTGGCTCTTCTCTGAACCCTTTCGAATGCATCAACCTCCTTGAATTGCGGGCACTAGAACTGGACAGAGTATTTCAGCAGTGGTCGCACCAGTGCTAAATACAGAGGTAAAATAACCTCTCTGCTCCTACTTGAGATTCCCCTGGTCATGCATCCCAGGATGCAATATTAGTCCATTTCAAAGCTCCCAGGCTCTAGTATCCCTTTAACCAAACTTCCTTTGCTCTGAAAAGCCTTCAGCTGAGTTACGTGCAGTTATTCTGATTTTGCCCTGCCCTCAGCTTTCAGTTAATTTTAGTTTACACCAATCCTAGCAATTGTGTCAGTAACAATAGAGGGGCTGTACTCACATAACCTGTCTTTAGATATGGATCCTTGGCTTGGATATTTCATATGAGACTGGCTCCTGAGAGCCCACTTACAATGTGTATATATAGAAATAAAATCTGCATAACTTGCCCAACAGGCTTCTGCCTGCTTCCAAAGTGCCATGTAACCAGCGATACCATGTCTTTATAGATCTCTGATATCTACATCAGTGGGGAATCAGGGGACATGTCCGCTAAGGAGAAGCTGCTTCTGTGGACGCAGAAGGTGACTGCAGGCTACGTGGGAGTGAAGTGCACCAACTTCTCTTCGTGCTGGAGCGACGGGAAGATGTTCAATGCTCTCATTCACAGATACAGGTACGCGGAGAGGAGTCTGGCTTGGCTGCGGGGGGAGGTTATGGCTCCTTGTTCTCTCTGCACCTTGCAATCCTAGTTCTGCCCAACCTAGAGTAATGGAGGATGGGTGTTCTGCTTCAGGCCCCTTGTAGCAGAAAAGGCTGAGCACGCACGCAGTTGCAAGTAGTGTTGGCCTTTTAGCATGAGGGGAAAAGCTTTAAAACCAGATCATGGAGGTGCTGCTGTGCTGTAAATGTTGTCATTTCCCTCTCTGCTCTCGGTGAATAATAATACTTAGCACTTCAGTGGCACCTTTCATCTAAGCATCTCCAGGCTCTCTTGAAGCAGCTATTAAGCCTCTCACAGAGCTCCTTGTGAGCTAGCTAGGCAAAGTGATATTATCTCTCTCTGATGCTTGCTCACAGCTGCACAAGGAGTTGGTGGCAGAGCTGGGACTGGAACTCAGCAGGGCTGATTCCTGCTGCCCCCGGCCTTGACTTTGAGCACTAGACCACGCTGTTGAGAGTGAAGGAGATGAGCAAAAATTGTCAGTAAGGTCAAAGCATCATAAGATGTCTCCAGACAGCATCTGTCACTTGGGTTACCCTTCGTCAGGCTGTGACTGACCATGGGCAGCTGCCCAAATGGAAAGGAGCGGGGTCATGACTCACTCTGCAGAAGGAAATGGAAATCTCATGCCAAAATGCCCCCGTGGAAGAGGGAAAAGGGGGAGTAACTGTGGGGTTAGGAGTCCTAAGCAGTCTGTACCCCCAGCACAGGACATAGCATTCAAAGAACTAGCCAGGAAGTCTGTACTCTTCTTGCCTTGAATG
Organism: Dermatemys mawii; assembly: GCA_007922305.1. Classification (NCBI taxonomy): domain Eukaryota; kingdom Metazoa; phylum Chordata; order Testudines; family Dermatemydidae; genus Dermatemys; species Dermatemys mawii. The sequence goes on from ML677388.1 coordinate 6,067,968, forward strand.
TGAAGATCTTCTGGTCCTAATCCTCATTTGCACTTCATGTCCTATTGCAGAATTGCATACCTGGTTGCATTAACAGGGCTTGCTCCTAGCACCTTGGGGGAATCACTGGCAACCTCCTTCGTAATGTTAGGAGTCTCCCTTCTTCTCCTTGGTTTCCCTGTACCTGTGTATCGTGTGTAGTTAGCGATGTCTGGCTGTGGATGCACGGTGCTGTACAAGAAGCAGTGTGTCACCTTGGCTGGCTGTGAGGGTGGCTGTCTCTGAGCTGCTGGGTGTGTCTTACAGGCCGGATATGGTGGACATGGAGCGGGTGCAGATACAGAGTAATCGGGAGAATCTGGAACAGGCCTTCGAGGTTGCAGAGAGACTTGGAGTCACCAGGTTGCTGGATGCCGAAGGTGAGAGGCGATTGGCCCAGCTGGGTAGACGATTACCCCTCCCCCTCTTATTCCTCTGACTTAGGTTTCTTTGTCCCCTTGCCCCAGATGTGGATGTCCCATCTCCAGATGAGAAGTCTGTGATAACGTATGTGTCTTCAATCTACGATGCCTTTCCCAAGGTCCCCGAGGGAGGAGATGGGATCAGTGCGATAGTAAGAACTGCTGCTTTTTACACCTCCTGACCCTGGATTCTGTGGAAGGCTGGGCTGTAAGCCCCTTGTGTCGTGACGGGGGGGGGTGGCGTGAGTTGTCTGCCTCGTCTCCAGGAGAAAAGTTTGGAGGCTTCCATCTCCAACTACAACAGATGAGATCTTCAAAAAAAAAAAAAAAAAAAAAAATCCCCCCAAACCAGGGAGGTTTGTGCTGTTGACCAGACATTGAGGGTTCACCCAGAGACTGGAATCAGGAGAGAGAAGTGGGGGTTGGAGCTCACGTCAGCTTGCCGCTGCTGGAGCAGCGTGGGGCAATTTACAGCTTCCCTAGTAAGGTTGGGCTGCCCTTTGATTCTCCTGTGCACCGTCAAAGTCACTTGGTTCTCCATGGGTACGTGTGACCAGCCTGAGACCGTGCACTGAATTTTCAGCTCTGGGCAGCGGCATAACATAGCTCTGTGGTGCCTGGAGAAAGCAGCTTATAGCAAGATCCTGCTTTCCCCACTGTGCCCGTGAAACTGCGCCACAAGAGGCAAGTTCAGCGTGGGCTGGGTGGCAGATGTCGCTAGTCTCAGTTGCAGCGATGCACGTTCTGTTTGTTCTCTCCCCTGCTTTGGCTGGCAGTGTCTGGGGCTCAGCTGTGATATTTTGCCTCTTGCTTTGTGTAGCTGCTTTCCAGTATTAGCACTTCAAATGGCTCCCCCTTTTCCTCCTAGGAGGTAGATTCAAGATGGCTAGAGTACCAGAACCGCGTGGACTCCCTCATCCCCTGGATCAAACAACACACGATACTGATGTCAGATACATCCTTCCCCCAGAACCCTGTTGAGCTAAAGGTAAGGGTTTCCTTGGAGTGTCCGGTATCAGTTGTTGGCTTTGGGCTTCACGGGTGGTAGCCCGAGATGGTGCCTAGGGCTGTGTGCTGAAACAGCTGTCTCCCGTTGTAGGCACTTTATAATCAGTACATACACTTCAAAGAAACGGAAATCCCAACAAAAGAACAAGAAAAGGGGAGGATAGAGGAGTTGTATAAACTACTAGAGGTAAGCGACTTCTCAGCCGTGTGCCTGGCCGCTGGGAACATTTTGTTTTTCAAGATTTACTGTACATTCAGATTGGATTTGTTTTGAAACAGAGAAACAAAAATAACCCTGAGGACATATTATAACGCAAGCAGCATTGCTGAGCCAACTCTACTGAGACATAGGTTCTTCTGCTGCTCTGATCACTGTGGTATCTAAACACCTTCCAGCAGGGTATTCGCCCCTTTGCTGTGTGGTTCAAAGAGGGTGGTCTGAGGACAGTGGCTGTGCCTCTCAAGGTGTAGAGGGAGCTACATTCAGGTTGTGGGTATGCAGAACTATGTCCAAGAAGACTGGTGCCCTCCTTTCTCAGTAGATGTCATTGGAATAAGTCGCTCAGATGCTGTCAACGGTGTAGTAGAGCAGGGTAAGAGAAGCTGTTCTGTACTGTGTTTCCAGGTATGGATTGAATTCGGCCGCATCAAGCTGCCCCAAGGTTACCACCCCAATGACGTGGAGGAGGAATGGGGCAAGCTGATCATAGAGATGCTGGAGCGCGAGAAGTCGTTGCGGCCAGCAGTGGAGAGGTTGGTACTGAACTGTGGGAAAGTGGAGCTTACTGGATCCCTGTTGAGAATTCTCTCGTCCGCCACCGCAATGGTGGCTGGAGTTGTCCCAAAGAGGCTCGTGTCTCTGATTATTTCTTGTTTTGCAGGTTGGAATTGCTGCTACAAATCGCTAACAAAATTCAGAACGGTGCTCTGAGCTGTGAAGAAAAACTCACTCTGGCAAGGAACACGCTGCAAGCCGTGAGTGTTGGTGTTCGTCTCCATTGTCCTCTTTCCTTCCCTCGAGCCCACTTTGCTTGCCTCTATAGCCTGGCATAGCAGCTGCCTTTCTTCTTAGACCTCAGCACCTCACCCTTGGGATGTTGAGCTTATTCTGAGTAGGGCGGAGGTTTGTGGTGGAAGAGGAGCTCCCAGTGCTGTGCTGTAGCTAAGAAGGTGAACACCAGCGTTGAATGTATAAGCGGGGGGAACGTTGAGGAGGAGTATGGAGGTGGTGTTACTTCTATATATGGCATCGGTGAGACCATTACTAGCCATTGGGTCCAATCAGGTGTCCATGTTTCCAAAAGAATGCTGACAAATTGGAAAGGGTTTGGCAAAAAGCTACGAGAATGATTTAATCAGGAAAACCGGCCTTATAATGAGTCTTAAGAGGTTCAATCAATTCTTTTGATCCAAGAGAAGGTTCTGATACGGCATGTCTCCATATGCGACATATCCAAGCTGGCTTTGGTCTAGCTAGCTTGAACAACAGTAGTAGTTAAACTATCGGCAGCACAGGTTAGCCACGGGAGCACGCATGCAGAGGATTGGTCGTATGGCCTGTTCTGCTGCAGTCTCGCTGCTGTTGTTTGAGCTGGTTCAGACTTAGCCCTGGTTTGTCTTCGCGTGCACACCCCGATTGCACTGTAGACCTACCTCAAGTGTAGAGGTACCTAGGTGGGGAAATGATTCCTGATCACTGATGGCCCTTTAAGCCAGCAGAGAAAGACGTAACCAGAGCCAGTGGTTGAAGCACGACAAATTCAGGCTGGAGACAAGGTGCACGTTTGTTCCCCTCACTTTAAAAGTATATGAATAACTTGCCTGGGGTGGGTGGATTCTCCGTCACTTGGAGTCTTTATTGCGAGACTGGGTGCCTTCCTGAAAGACCCGGCACTGGCTCAAACAGAAGTTATGAACTTGATGCACAAGCCCGTAGGTGAGGTTCTTTGGCTCATGTTACGTGGGAAGTCAGGCTAGATGATCATGAATGGGCCCTTCTGGCCATAACGTCTATGAATCCTTTGAATGCTGAACCAGGACACAGCCCTTTTGCCGTGCGTGTCCCCTACAGTACAGTGGGGATGACCTAGCTCCCCGGTAACTCTGACCGCTCATTGCAGGATGCTGCTCACCTGGAGTCTGGCCAGCCAGTGCAGTACGAGTCCGATGTGGTCATGTACCTGCAGGAGTGCGAGGGGCTCATCCGGCAGCTGCAGGTGGATGTGCAGATCCTCCGAGATGAGAATTACTACCAGCTGGAGGAGCTGGTCTTCAGGTGAGGGGCTGTGCGTATGAGAAAACGTCGCGGATATGGACCGAGACGCATTAATACGCTGCATTAAGAAGCAAGGTACACGAGTCCTGCTGGTAGTGGCTGTGCCCCAGCTGAGTGTGTCTTGCTCCATGAGCTTCCTGTAAGGTGGGATTCCTTCAATTTGGGTTATGGAAGAAGGTAGACAAAGCCTTGATAAGCAGAGTGATTGTGGAGAACAGGTGTCGTTCCATATATCTGCTGGAGTCCAGACATCAGTAACTAGGCTCCTGTTCTCCCTCCCCTGCTCTAGGATCGTCCGGCTGCAAGATGAGCTGGTCACGCTGAGGCTGGAATGCACTAACCTGTACCGGAAGGGTCACTTCTCCTCTACCTTGGAGCTGGTTCAGCCCTCCACCCTGACCACTACACACTTGATGGCCGAGCCCCTGACAAAAGGCTCACACACCTCCTCTACCTCCTGGTTCCGGAAGCCCATGACCCGGGCGGAGCTGGTGGCCATCTCCTCTTCTGAAGATGAAGGCAACCTCCGATTTGTGTATGAGCTGCTGTCTTGGGTGGAAGAGATGCAGGTGAGTGCATGCCCTGGGCTTTAACTAGCTCTACAGGCTGTTTCAGCTGCATGTATTGGCACTAAAAAAATGAGGGGCGTTTTCTGTCTTTTTTTCTTTAAACCACAAACATTGTGATGGTGCAACAGGACCCTGGTGCACAGGGAATGCTGTTGGTTACCAGACACTCTTGTTTCTGAGAAGTCCCTCTTGTCCTGAGCTGGGTTGGGTTTCCCTTATGGGGCTCCTGCTGTTTGCTGGGAATAGAGGAAGGTTGTCTCCAAAGCAGGGCTCGAGACTAATTCAGCCTGACAAGCTCCTCCTGTTTGACATGAGCACAGGGCTCGAGCCAGCTACCCCTGAAGTCAATGTGAGTGTGGCCATCGACCTGAGCGCTGGTAGGGTCAGTCTCTTAAGGAGCAGACTGCGCTTTGCATCTGTTGCTTCAATAATGAGCTAAGAGGTGATGTCCCCTCCAGAACCCTGTGCTTTTGAGCGTGCTTTTTGGGGTGGTGAACACTGACCGGGCCTATTGGTGGCTGTTTCAGATGAAGCTGGAGCGGGCGGAGTGGGGCAGTGATTTGCCGAGTGTTGAATCTCAGCTGGAGACGCAGCGGCACATCCACTCCAGTGTGGAGGATCTGGGCGCCAGTGTGAAGGAGGCCAGGATGTATGAGGTGAGGGGACACAGACTTGATAGCATAAGTGAGGGCACTAGAGTTTGCCCAGGCTCGGCGGGGTGATGAGGAGGGGCAGGACGTCCGATTCGGTGAGGGTTTGGTGGCTTTGGAGGGTGAATACACGAGGCTGCTGCAGTGAGGCACCTTTGAAGGTATATGGTGCTGCCGCCTCTCCCAGCACTCTGAACGATCAAGACTCATTAAAGGTAGGAGTAGCGAGGTTACCACCTCTGGTGGGTTCCTGTTGGAATAGCATGTCCAGTTCTGATGCCCACCGTTCAAGGGGTGTTGTTAAATTGGAGAAAGTTAGAGAAGAGCCCCAAGAATGATTAAAGGATTAGAAAACCTGCCTTCTAGTGCTGGGCTCAAAGAGCTCAATCTGTTAAACTTAGCAAAGAGGGGTCACTCGAATAGAATCCCTAACTATCTACACGGGGAGCAAACTTTTAGTAATGGGCTCTTCAGTGGAGCGGAGAAAGGGCTAACACGATCCAATGACTGGAAATTGAAGCTAGACAAAATCAGACTGGAAGTAGTGCAAAATTTTGACCGCGTGAGTAATTAACATTGGAATAATTTAACCAAGGGTCGTGGTGAATTCCACATCTATGACTATTGTTAAATCGAGGCTGGATGTGTCTCTAAAAGCTCTGCTCTAGGAATTATTTTGGGGAAGTTCTGTATCCTGTGCTGTGCGGGAGGTCAGACTAGATGATCCCAGTGGTCCCCTCTGCCCTTAAAATCTGGGGATCTAAAGGCAAATCTACACTACCCGCTGGATTGGTGGGTAGCGATTGATCTATCGGGGATCGATTTATTGTGTCTAATATAGACATGATACATCAATCCCTGAGCGCTCTCCCCATGGACTCCTGAACTCCACCGCCGCAAGAGGCGGAAGAGGAGTCGATGGGGGAGCGGCAGCGGTCGACTCGCGCCTGTGAGGACACCCAGGTAAGTTGACCTAAGATGCGTCGACTTCAGCTATGCTATACACCTGGCCTAAGGTGTGTCCCTTCCCCTCCCGCCCCTCCACCTCTAGTCCAGAGAAGAGACCACTTGCCACAGCTAGCATTTCTGCTTCTGGTTCTTACTGCTCATGGAAAACTGAGTGTATGGAGTGTGATGCTCTGAAATTGAGGCTGTATACTGGCAACATGAACCATTTTTCCTTTTTAGGGTAAAATGTCTCAGAATTTCCGCACTAGCTACACAGAAACACTTGGCAAGCTGGAGACACAGTACTGCAAGCTGATGGTGAGTACGCATTACCCATGTCCCCAGCATGTTCTGCTGCCTGAGAATCCCACCCCTCCACCTGCACTGTATTCCCCTGGCACAGGAGGCAAAATACAGGGTCCATACTCTCCTGGTGGTGAGGATGGGGAGAGGGAACAGTAGCAATCAGTGAGAGCTCAGAGAAGAGCAGACACATTAGTGTCTTCATCAGAACTCGGAGGAAACCCGTTTATGGCAAACCAGGTTATTTTGGCATGTGTGCTATGTAGGCCATGGCTTTACTCAGCCTGTAACCCAGTGTACAATGCAAAGGGTCTGAATTTCCTACGCCGTTCTCATTGTCTTTATTTGTTTGACTTACACGATGTGAGAAATGTTTCCCAGTTTGGAGCAGCTCATCACAGCTGGAGTCGTTATCTCGGGGGTGGTAGTTTTCACTTACTTTTCAGACCTCTTTCTAGTACTGTCACTATATATCCTCAGCCCCCTTCAGGGCACTGGAAGAGAGAAGAGTCTGGGAAGATTCCATTTATGGCTCACGAGAGGGGTGGGTTATTTCGTTGTATGCAGGAAACATCGAGCTTCCGACTGCGGCATCTCCAGAGCCTGTACGGGTTCGTGTCCCAAGCTACGGCTGAGTTAATCTGGCTGAATGAAAAGGAGGAAGAGGAGCTGGCTTATGACTGGAGTGACAACAACCCCAATATTGCAGCCAAAAGGAATTACTTCTCAGTGAGTATAGTGCAGGCACAGGGCACCCATTGGAACAGGGCTGCCTAGTTACCAGCTCCACTGATTACACTGATATTGCTTTTAAATTGCTGTGAAACCTCCAGCTGGCTTAAAAACTCTCCAATTAAGGCTTCCCAGGATTCTGAGCTCCTACAGCTCAGCCTGCAGTGCTTGCCGCAGTCAGGATCATCACCGATGAACTGTGGCTTGAGTAGAATGCAAAGGGAAAAGCTAAATCAGTTCAGCAGGTTTTCCAGTTTTGTGAGCATGTAATAAATATACTGGGGGGCGGGGTTAAAGCTGGAGTTGAAAACTTGGCTGAGAATTCCTGCAGTTCCTCGCATCTAGGCTTTGAATGATGTTTTATTTATATCTGTATCCCTTCAACATTAAGGAAATACTGAGGCAGGAATTCTCAGGGAAGGTTAAGGAGACTGCCCTTCAAGACAATATTAAGAAGGGATTATCATTCAAAACCTACATGCGGAACTGAAGAAATGCTCAGTGCCATTTCCAACACCAGCTTCAACCCTGCCCCACATCCCTGCTCCTCGTCAGCCTGGCCTGGATACGTAATGACTCAAGTACAGCTACTATAGAAGTGTACGGCTGATTTTGATTTGAGTCTTTGCTTGTGTCTGCTACTCAGGAGCTGACAATGGAACTGGAAGAGAAGCAGGATGTGTTCCGGTCTCTACAAGATACAGCAGAGCTGCTGTCATTGGAGAATCACCCGGCCAAACAGACTGTAGAGGTAACTGATCATCTGAACGGCATATATGCTGGGGAGTTTCACGCCAAGCCATATGAATTGAACCTAGTTAGCCCCTTGAAGAACTATCATTGGGAGACATGCGATAGACACCCCACACATCCGCCTCCACCCTGAACTGCCCTGACCAACTGAAAGGCGTCGTAAACAGCTTCCTTGATAAGGATACCTCTTGGGAGGACAAGGGAGACACTTCTACCCAATACCCTTCCCAAGATAACAAAGATAAATGTTTGTGTTCAGGGCCCAGGCCCAAGGTCCTGTGGTAAGATAAGAGAACCAGTGGCCCTGAGCTCACTTTGAATTATTCATGGTTACCAGACGGATGGAACAAATATGTCTGTGGAGCAAAGGGTTATTAGGGCAGGGTTTTGTACTGACAAGTCCCTCCACCAGTTCTATGGGATGGAAGGAAACTACCTTGGAAATGTCACTTGAAGTGCCTCCTTTCTTCAGTGTATTTCCTTTGGTCTCTATTCCAGAGCACTTCCCACGACATCTCATTACAGCCAAATCCTTCTTCCTTATATGAACACTGTGAGCTAATAGGGTGAAATAGCTGAACATTGACTCAGACTCCTTCATTGACGGATGCACCTTGTTCCTTTGTTGTTGTAACTCGTGGTTTTCTCCGTATGTGTGTATTTTCCAGGCATACAGCGCAGCTGTGCAGTCCCAGTGGCAATGGATCAAACAGCTCTGCCTATGTGTAGACCAGCATGTGAAGGAGAATGCGGCTTACTTCCAGGTATAGTAGAGAGGGACAGTCCTGTGTTTCTGTCCCTGATCTACGGTTCAGAGACCCAAACCTAGTTGTGCACTGTGGTTATAGTATAGCACCCACTGACCCACAACATGCTTTTCCTTTTCGGGGCAGTATGGGCTTATCCTGAACACAGCTTTAAACGAAGGACTTCTGAGTTTTTTCCCATTTGTTTGTTTCCCTTTTGCCGGGTCCCCTGTGCACTTTATGTGGTGGGATGTGATTTCTCGTGGTAGTCCAGGCCATGCCTGTGTTGGTGCTTACAGCTTCAGCAACCCAAAGATGGGGAGAAATGCAGAAGAAACTTGCCTAATGAGGGTTTTGGTTGGTCCCTTTCAGTGTTGCCTGTGGCAATGAATAGCCTTTGGTGTGTTGTATCGCACAACTTTCTATAATGCCTTTTGGCTTCACAGTTCTTCAGCGACGCCCGAGAGTCAGAAACGTACCTGCGGAATCTCCAGGACTCTATCAAACGGAAGTATTCTTGTGACCAGAACACCAGCCTGACACGCCTGGAGGATCTGCTCCAGGATTCCATGGTGGGTGTTCTGTACAAGCCGCAACATCGTGGGCTCTCTGTGCAATGCACAATCAGTACTGTGGAGCAGTACTGTGGAGGAGCACTTCTTGCTGGCTTTTGCGGGACAAGGGAAAATGGGTATATATATGTTTATTCCCACAACAGCACAGTTAAGTTGAATGTTCTTTTCCTGTCCTGTCTCAAGTCACTCTTTGCATTTTGATTGTGTGTGTGTGTCGGAGTGCAGGCTGTGTGACCTTAACTGTGCCACTTTCTGTTGATTTAACACTGTCTACACTAATCTGATTTGAATTTAATAGCTACAATGGAAGATCATTGACTGCAATAAAGGGCTCTTATAGAGCACAAGGCTCTCTCTGTATCTGGTCAAATGCAGCCGGAAGCTGCATCCAGTTGGTTGTTTAGCTGGTGCAGGAAAGGATGGCAGGAAATGCCCGCTCTTAATCCAGATCAGCTCTGTCATTAATCTGTTATGCCAGTTATACGAGGTGGCTAACGATAAAATCGAAGCAGTGAGCATATGGATAATCATGTATGTCTATATTTAGTAATCGAGACAGCAGTAGCAGGCTGAACTTTGGCAGATTAGTCTTTAGGCCACATGACCTGATGCAAATAGAATAATATAGAGCAGTCCAAACAGTGAGACAACTTTATAACCACTCAGTGTAAATTGGCGTAATAAGAAACAAGGAGTAAAGTGTCAACCAGCTACTGATTTGGCATATCTGATGGGTGCCGGTTTAATGGCTAATCCTCTGATAAATGTTAGTGGCCAGATGCTAATCAAAGCTTTTTAAATGTTAACATTTATACACTGTTCAGTACTTCAGATCAGGCTGGTTAAGTATTAACCTGTTAGTAGAGGTTAACAAACTCAGATGCATGAATTCCCATTGCCATATGCAATCTCTTTCTTACGGAGCTCTTTTGGTCCCAGAGGTTCTGCAGCACAAACGTGGTTGCTGTTATTGAGCAGTCGTGCAGGGTAAATCCTCTGGACTCGTTGTTCTCTCTTCTCAAGGGTCCTTGTGGCACATCCCTCCTCCCTGTGTTAGGTTGTCAGGCTCTTTGTAATCCAACCGTACAAGCTGCAGGTTCTTAGAGCTGTATGTACAAGTACTAGGATTCTGGCATGATAGTGGTTCAGTCCTTGTTTTGAAAAGTAGCCAACATCTCAGGAAAGTGAAATCCAGTTATCTCCCTGACAGATGCTGTTATTCTTTTGGTAACTAATGAGTTAAAGTTGTATTTCTTCCAATCATGCTCCCTGGGACAGGCACAGGTAGTTTATTTAAGCACTTACTCTTTTTTTACCCTTGAATAACTGAGAACATTCACCCTTCCTAGTTCATCAATTGACCCTTTAATCAGACCAGCAGTGACTGAAAGAAACCAATTATGCAATATCATTTACCCCAGCTGGCAAATTTCTATCAAAATATCTAACAACTGATCGCTTCACCACAAACCATAGTGGAAAGAAGTCTCTTAGGGGAAGATACGTTTCTGAGCCATTTCTCTGGGATATTTTATCTTCTTAACTCTTTGCACTTATGTCCTGAGTGTTGTTTTTAAACATTCCTTCATTCCTTGCTTTATAAAAGCAAGGAATGCAACAGGATTCTGCAGCCTTCCCCAAGCAGCAAAAAAGAAATTCCTTCTCAGTGAGGGCGTGTCCTGCTGGTCACTGTTCCATACACGCTGCAATTTAAATGTTTTAGAACACTGTTATTTTCTTGTCTCTCGCAGCAAAAGAAATTAATGTTCTGCATGCAGCTTGGTGGGGGTGAGGGAAGCAAGTGAGTTGTCTGGAATGGCACAAAAATGAAAGGAAAGGTTCCAGCCCTGATTTAGGGTGTGTTCACCCACAGCTGGGATGAGAAGGACTCTCTTGGCATATTCATTCAGTCCTTGAGAGCCCAGCCCAACCCTGGAAGACCCTCACCTTTCAGGGGAAAGAGGGATGTTGTAACAACTCTAAGGGATTTAGTGGGTCTCTTTTGCCACCTGCACTAGCAGTGCTTTGCTTTCATTCTGGCCAGGATGAAAAGGAGCAGCTTATTCAGTCGAAGAGCTCCGTCGCCAGCTTGGTTGGTCGGTCCAAAACCATCGTTCAGCTAAAGCCAAGGAATCCGGACCACGTCCTGAAGAGCACCATCTCGGTCAAGGCTGTTTGTGACTATCGCCAGATCGAGGTGAGCGAGCGGCAAGGAGCCTGCGAGCTTCTGACTGAAGGGAGAAGAAGAATCCAGGCTTGTGTGGAGGGTTGAGGGAATAGTGGGGAAGTAGGAAACAGAGAACCTTGGACCACGTCTATGGTACTTGATGGTAAGAAACACCAGTGAGGTAGGGAGGGGAAGGATAAGGAAGTGGATGGAGCAATTGCCTCATCCGAAATAGCTTCTCCAATGGTCCTGATTTTCCTCTGAGCAGTAGCGAAGGTTCCATTCCCGTAGGAGGGTGGAATTGATACCTTCTAGCCAAAGACTTGCTCTGGTAGCATACTAGCATCACTGAATTTCTCCTCCCTTCCTGTCCAGATGGCTCTCTGAGGTGATTTGCAATTTACTTCACTTTCATTTGATTTTAAAGTGAGTTGCGGAAAGCCTCCTTTTCTCAGGTAGTCCTATGGGAGTCTCCCAGAAAAGGATCATCCGGCCACAACAGAAGGCACTGAAGGGTCAGGTGTTGGACTGCAATCTTATTTTTGTTGCCTACGTAGATCACCATCTGTAAGAATGATGAGTGTGTGCTGGAAGATAATTCCCAGAGGACCAAATGGAAGGTGATCAGCCCCACAGGCAATGAGGCCATGGTACCATCTGTGTGCTTCCTGATCCCCCCTCCTAACAAAGAGGCCATTGACATTGCTAACAGGTAACTAAGCACTGCAATTCACTGCTTGCCTCATTGAGGGTTGGAATTCCAAAGCCTGAATGACCAAGAGATACCTCTAGCTCAGGGATGGGCAAATTTTTTGCCCTGAGGGCCACATGGAGGTGCAAAACTGTATGGAGGGCTGGGTAGAGAAGTCTGGGCCTCCCCAAACAGCCTGGCCCCTGCCCCCAATCCACCCGCTTCCTGCCCCCTGACTGCCTCCCTCAGAAGCCCCAACCCATTCAATCCCACCCCCCCTTGTCTCCTCACTGCCCCCTGCTGGGATTCTCCGCCCCAAACCATCCCCCCTGAACCTCATCCCCTATCCAAACCTCCTGCTCCCTGTCCCCAGACTGCCCCACCCCCGACAGATCCCCCGGGACTCCCACGCCTATCCAACCCTCCCTGTCCCCTTACCATGCCACTCTGAGCAGCAGGAGCTCACAGCTCCGCTGCCCACGTGGTGGTGTAGCTGGAGGGGAAGGGGGACAGCGGGGGAGGGGCCTGGGGCTAGCCTCCCCGGCCAGGAGCTCAAGGGCCAGGCAGCATGGCCCGTGGGCCGTAGTTTGCCCACCTTTGCTCTAGCTGTTCATTATGTTGTGAGTTATTTATACTGAGACCATCCAGATCTGTTTTGCTTGGGGAAAAGTTTAACCCCTCGTCCTTGCTGGAAGCTGGGGCTTCATGTTGTTAATATTAATTGCCCCAGGTGACTAGCTCGTTGATGTGGTGGGGCTCAGTTGCAGATGATGGGGAGGGTTCAGGGTGTTGATGGTGGGATGGAGCTGTCTGGTCACAAGCTGAAATCCAGGCTTGGTGAGCCGTACCCAGAAGGACTTAGTCTGATGGCTGTCGGGTTTGCTGTTTGAGTTCCCAGTGGACCCAACATCACAAAACCTATTACTGTGATTAACTCCCTTGTGACAGTATCAGCTGGGAGATCAAGGGTGCCTCATCTAGACTGTCTAGCTTTTTACACTAGTGCAAGTCCCTGGTGTTAGACGTGCCTGCACCACTATAAATCTTGTGCTGCTTATCTTGGCTTTAAACGATCAAACTCATGGTGCAGCATTTCCTCACTAGGGGTTTGCACCAATGCTGTCCACACCTGTGCGAAAAACCCAGTGTGGACAAGGTCTAAGTGGGTCTGGAAACTGAACTACCCTCTGGTCTCTAGGTAGGGGAGAGGCATGTGGGCAAGGTGATTCCCTTGCCCTCCTTATTGTATGGTGAACGAGGAGGTGTTTTTTAGTGCTCCTGGCCTGGTAACTTCACAAACAGCGAAATGAATGGGAAAAAACCCGAACACCCATTCTGGCTGCACAAATGTCCCGCTATGGCTGGCCTGCCTGGAGAGGAGCCAGGAGCCTCCTGGGTGCAGCTGGCCTGCCTGCCGGAGGAGGCAGCTCTTGCAGTGCTCTTGCTGCTAACTCTGCATGAACATTTGATGTGATCTTTCCGGATGGTTGGAGATGGCAGCATGCAGGAGACGGGGGGATTCTCCATGAATGAGAGAGATGTGAGGCTCCCATCTGATTCTGATCAGGGCATTCTGCAAGCCTTACTATTGGCCCTGCTCAGTTAGACTTGAGCATGGCTTGTTATCTTCACGAGCTAAAAGTTGAAGGCTGAATTTGAATAAGCACATGCCTGGCTCCATGCTGTTACTGAGCCTGCGGGGGGACCTGAGTACTGATGGAACTGCTGTCCTGCTGTAGGGTCGAACAGCTGTACCAGAAGGTGATGGCCCTCTGGCACCAGCTCCACGTGAACACGAAGAGCCTGATCTCCTGGAACTACCTGCGGAAGGATATTGCCCTGGTGCAAAGCTGGAATATGGAGAAGGTACCATACAAAACATCCCAACAAATCCACGTGTCCGTGTCACTGCAGCATAGGCTGGTCTTCTCCAGCAGTGTAGGAAGCTAGCTTGCTTTGGCATTAAGCCTAGTCCCAGCTGCTTGGCTGGAGTTGGAAATGATGCTTCCTCGCCTGGGTAGGGAATACAAAGGAAATGGTAAGAGAGGATTCCAGGGTGAAGGGTTAGTACAACTGAGGGATCAGCCTGAGGGGTGCAGCATGAGACAGTGTGAGCTCTGGGAGGGTCAGAGCAGAGAGAAAGGTGCATAGATCGTAGCATTAGCTGTTTGCTCCTGCACTCTAATCAGCGAGGGTGCCATAGGATTGATGCTCCTTTTTACTTAGGAGTGAACAGAGGTGGAAGTGAGAGGAATGAGGAAGGGGAGGAAAGATCCAGGGAGGGCAAATGCCTTGTAATGTCTTTCCTCTTTCCTTGAAACCACGGGAGAGCTCTGTTCAGGCAATAAAGATTATTATAGTGGTGGGGAATGAGATGAAAAACTCAGGCAAGGCAATGGCTGGCCCTAAAGGCAGCACTGCAGCATAGCATGACCAAAAGAGCTGTCCTGTCCAAGAAGGGAAGAGTCTCTAGTATCTGGCTCTGTGGGCGGCTGGAAGTGGTTGTCACTCTTGAAAAGATGGGTGTCTTGCTAGGAAAGGAGCGTATGAATTAATGCTTATTGCTGTGTGTGAGGAGTGGGAGAAGCATCCTGGTAATTCACACTAACTGGGAGCATGGTGAGGGCGAGGTTCCTTATTGTTAGTCTTTGGTTTTCCACAGCTAAGATCTCTGGCCCAAGGAGAGTGTCAGCAAGCCATGAAGAGCCTCCAGGCGCACTATGAAGATTTCCTGCAGGACAGCCGGGACTCGGAGCTCTTCTCTGGGGCTGATCGGCTGCGCTTGGAGGAAGAAGTGAAGTCCAGCAAGGAGCACTTCGAAGAGCTGCTCGAGTCCATGGAGAACGGTGAGCTGGGAGGGTTAATAGACTAACATGGAGCGGTGAGGGTTGATAGAGATGAGGGATCGACAGGTGCTCTTAATGTTTAGACTAGCTTATGAGTGTTAGTTTTACAAATGGCTGTTCTCTTCATGGCTGTTCATTCGAACATGCGGCCTTTGTTGGGGAGAAATAGTGCTGGCAAATAGTGCTGATTAGGTCTGGTTAGCAGGGTCCTTGCTTTGCTGCCAGTGGTTAAAGTTCGGTCCTCACAGCTCTTGACAGGCCTTGGGCAAAATTGATTTCCATCTGAGTAGAGACCTCTTTGAGAGGTTCTCTCTGGGCAGAAGAGTGCAGCCACTTGGGTCTACGGTTCCTAATAGAGACTGATCCTAGATGGGTTTTTTTTTTTGTATGTTTGTGACTTAACAGAAGACAAAGACGAGACCGTTGCCAGGACGTATCTATCTGAGCTAAAGAACATCCGTCTGCGCCTGGAGGAGTGCGAACAAAGACTAGTGAGGCGAATCCAGGCCCCAAGCAGCACCAGAACAGATGATGATACTATCCAGGAAAACACCTTCCGCATTGCAGAGCAGGAGGTCAGTACTTCCTGGAGGAAGGTAGTGTTTGAGGAAACCCACTGCTGGTCTTAAGAGAGCGGCTTCACAGGGGATTGATACCCTAGCATAAATTTTATATAGGGAACTCCCCTCTTGTGTTCACCTGGTTCACATAGCAATCCTATAGATGTAACGTTTTACTCTTAGTTCAGAAAGACAATGAAGGTATCTTTGTTCTCTTGCCTTGCTGCCTTTTTGCATTTTCCACCTTCATCCACCCCATGATGTCTCCTCACCTCAGATCCCCAAGGGGAAAATGTCCATAGTCATATGGCCTGGGCCTATCCCTCAATTCACTGAGCGGCCACTTGAGAAATATAGCCCCACGGGAAGAAATCTGCAAAGATCTCTCTCCTTTTTATGTGCCAAGACTAGCACCTATTGCCTTTTTCACAGGCTGGCTGGACAAACCTGCATTGCATAAAATATTCCTTCTTTAAATCTGGATAAAAATTATAAGAAGCAACAGTTCCCAAAGCATTGATTGCAGGTGGCCTTTGCAACCACTAAGACCAGAGCATCCCGATCTGATAATGGAAAGGAATGAAGAAAATGGTGAAATCTGCAGAATTTACAAGCCTCATTTAGACTTCAAATGATTCTGCAAAATAGAATTTTAAGCTGGAAATGTCTGATACCGGGTGCTCGTTGCATGTTATCCTGTTCATTTTTGCTTCCATCTCCTGGGTGTCTGCACCTTATTCTGATGTTGATTCTCTGCTTCCACACAGCGTATGCAGGAGGATTTACGACAGTTGAAGTCCGACTTGCTGCACGTTTCTGAGAAATGTGACAGCTTCCTACACAAGTCTCCAACAGGGTCCAGTGCCCCACACCTGCGTTCTGAGCTGAGTCTACTGGTAGAGAAGATGGATCACGTGTATGGACTGTCTTCCATCTACCTGGAGAAGTGAGTCAGAACGTGCCTATTTTTGGAGTGGAGAGAATTCTATATGGGCAGAATGCACTAGGCTGCATGGCTACCCTCTCTGAAACTGGGTGAGGATGGGAATTGCTCTCATGCTTCTTAAGGGAGCTTAGGAATGCCTGGGAGCTGCTGTAAATTCAAGAGCTCCAAGGTGTGCCAGGCAGTGGGGCTCCAGAATATTTGAGGGTTAGTGCTGAGGTGACACAATGCTTGAAATACAGCATTCATCTGGGAAATGGTTCAAGTTGAGTTTGTTCATATTCTTATAAAATCGTCAGTCTGGCAAAATTCACCACGATTAACAGTCTGTGCTCAGGTGTTGTGTGTAGAAGCAGGTGCTGGGCTGGAATACTAGGGGCATTGCAGGTCAGAGTTGAGGTGCATTGGCATTGCTGGTGGGGGAAATGTGCACATCTCTTGCTATTACGACCTGCTACGTTCAGTGCTATCACGTCTGAACTCTCATCAGCACAATCAAGCTGACAAAAACAGGCAGTTGACTAGGGTGACCCTGCCTAAGAAGTTGTTGTTATTTCACACCTAGTAGTCATAGGCATGGACCAGCTCTCATTGTGCTAGGCTGTATGGAAACCAAATAAAAATATGGTCCCAGCCCCAAAGAGCTTACAATCTGGGTATAAGAGAAGAGACAACTAATGGGTACAGACAGGCAGATGAGGGGGTGCAAGGAACCAATGAAACAATATTGGCCAGCAAAGAACGGGGAAGGATGGAGGAGTTTCTTACTGCTGTACGACCCTAACACGACACAGACAAGAGTGCATTTCTTGTTCTGAGATACACAGTGAAAACTGTAATAAGGCACCTCCCAAAATCCCAACAAAAACAGGTTCTCTGGCAACTTATTAATTGAAGGGCAGACAATGTGTCTTGCTTAGCACCGGGTTTTACTTTGAGGGTGGTCCTTAGAGCTGGTATCTGTAGTTTGCTTGCCAATAGTATCCCTACTACCCTTGTACTTCCTGGGTGCTAATCCTCATGACAGCCCATGAGGGAGGTAAGCAATAAGTACATGTAGTATTTCTGTAGCACTTTTCCCTTTGAGAGTGTTGGACAAAAGTAACTAATTATTCCTACTTTGGAGAGGGGAACACTGAGATGAAGTAGCTTCGCTGGAGTTGCTATTAGCACTGGGGTTCAACTCTGGTATTCCAGTCTCTCGTTCTAGAACTCAGAGCACTAGATTACGCTGCTCCTGCATTCTGCTCTGTTTGATCCTTTCCGTTTTCCTTGAAGGTGTTTCAGAATTCCAGGGGCATATTCAAGGGCTTGTGTTCACTGGCTTCATCCCTGAGAATCAAGATTCCATTACAGCCCTTTCTCCTTGCTACTCAAATGTGAATGTTGGGTATGATCCAGAGCGAGCTGTTTTGTTCCTCTCCACTGCTTATGATTCCAGTGACTTTACCATGCAGAATATCCTCAGCTCGAGATGTCACCTTTCCTTCTTGTCTTCACACGATAGGTTAAAGATGGTGGATGTTATTGTTCGTGGTACCCAAGGAGCAGAGTCCCTGGTCAAAGGATATGAAGTTAAACTGAGCCAAGAGGAGGCAGTCCCTGCTGATCTAACAGCTATTCAGTCTCTCAGAGCTACATTGCAGGTTGGTTACATTACGCTTCCAGTAGATACTAGTATCACTCCAATCAGAGCTCTGGGCTGGGCTACAAATCCCTACATTTTGCGCCTCCTGGTCCTAGATTCAGCCAGATGGTGGAGATTATGGGAGCTGATAATTGTTCCTAAACTCCACGGGGCAATGCAAAGCAGAGCTAGATATTTATCTATCCTGTCTTAACTGTTCTGTACATTTAGATGCTTCCGTTTGACTGGAGAATTCCATGTTGTACATTCCCCAACAGCACCTTCTGCAAAACTTCCTGGTCTTGGTGATATGAATTTAGCTGTCTTGTTGTTTGTTAAAGCAATGGCTAAGGGATGCGAAGAACAAGAACGCGGTGTTCTCTACTTTGGAAGAGGATGTGGCAAAGGCTAAAGTCACAGGAGAACAGCTGTATCGTCTGAAGCAAGAGCGCAGCATGGACCTAGAGCAGTACCAGGAGAAGGGAGCCCAGCTGTGGGATCGCTGGCAGAGAGTTGGCTCTCAGATTGAAACCCGGTGAGACATTCCCTTGTTCTTGCTGCTTTGCTGGCAGTGCCTCTGATGGAAGCTTGTGCCGGACTTGGACCTAGCAGTGGCATTTTTCCGATTGTAACTTCTGCCACCATTAAATATAGGAACTATTCCCATTAGACTTCATTCCCCTCCAACTCCATCTTTTGAGTTCTTGACTCCCTTTCCCTGCTTTAACACCCCCTGCCTATGCTACAGACTCCCATCGCAGCTGCCAACCTTTGCCAGGCTGATTCTATGGAACTCCTTTCAGTTCTGATCTGGATCTTTACTGGTTGGAGATGTTGCCACTCTTAACAAACCATAGCTTGGCTGGAAACACCCCTTACGGTACCTGTCCTGCAGAGCTGTATCTGTGGCTTCTCTAACTATCCCCAGGGAAGCGTCGGCTTTTGAGGTTTCTCCACGTGCGGCTGGATCTGGAACCACTGATTTGAGTTTGGTGATGGTTTCCTTGTTGCATTGGTCCTTTCAGCTGTTCAGATCTGGAGAGTATCCAGAAGGTGCTGAGGGATTACCGGGTGTGTCATGGAGAGTTGATCCAGTGGATCGAGGAGACCACTGCCCAGCAGGAATTGATGAAACCTGGGCAAGCAGAGGACAGCAGGGTGCTCTCTGAACAACTGAGCCAGCAGACGGTAAGAGAGAACATGGTGCCCTTCTCATTGGAATAGGGTTGTTGAAAGGAGTCTGACAAGTATTTTTATTTTAAATAAATCTTTTGTCTAGTAAGCATCAAATCATTGTTCTCTTAAGGACTCATGGGATTTGCAATAATGTGTGTGCATTCACCTATAGCTTACCAGAGCAGATGCACCCCAGAAGGGTAATAACTTAATGTTACCACGGTTAGCAGTTCATTCACCTATGGTAGCACCTAGCAGTCCCATCAGAGGCACTGAGGAACAAAGGGCCAGGGGTTAGGGTGCTAGCCTGGGACTTGGGAGACCTGGGTACAGGCCTCTGCTCCACCACAGATGTCTGGGTGACCTTTCTCAAGTCACTTAAGCCCAGGCTTTTGAATGTATTTGGGTGCGTAACTTCCATTGATTTCAGTGGAGTTAGGGGTTTAAATTTTTTTTAAAATCTGGGCCTTCCCTCTTTGTGCCTCAATTCCCCATCTCTGCAATGGGGATAGGAGCACTGCCCTGCCTCACAGAGGTGTGGTGAGAATAAAGGTATTAAAGATCATGAAGTGCTCATGCTACAGTACTTAAAGAAGAGAGAGATTTAGATAATACTCCCGTCTCATTTCCATAAAATGACCATGGAGGCTGAGCTACCTTCTCCACCCCTGGAGGTGCTAAGGTATGTTGGTGGGATGTCGTGGGAGAAGCCTGCCACTGGGCCTGTTCCGTAGATGAGTTGTGTGTCTCCACTGATCTCAGTCCAGCTCCTTTCATGAGCAGCAAATAAAACTCTGAAAGGGCTTTAAAGCAAGGAAAATGTTTTCCTCCGATTGATTTTGTGTTTCTTGTTTGACAAACACTGATGTCTTCCTCTCTGTGCTGAAAGAGCTGAAATTAAAATGCTGTTTAACAACAAATAGAAGCCACTTTATAACAAAGAATCTTTAAGTGTCAGGAGGGCTTATACATCTTATAGAGATTCATCACTGATAAAGTGTACAGGTGGCACAAAAGTGTGGGGGAGTGGTGAAGAGGAGGACAGGTCACTGATTCAGAATGATTCCGATCACTTGATGAAAGCAAACAATACATGTTTTCAGATAGTTAAATGTAAATGTGTACATCTAGGAACAAAGAGTGTGGGCCATATTTGAAGAATAGGGGACTCTATCCTGGGAAGCAGTGACTCTAAAAAAAAGATTTGGGAATCACTGTGGACAATTATCTGAACATGAGCTCCCAATGTGATGCTGTGGCCAAAAGAGTTAATGTGATCCCGGGATGCGTACATAGCGGGATCTTGAGTAGGAGAAGAGAGGTTTTTTTAACCACTGTCTTTGGCACTGGTGCGACTGCTTCTGGAACACTATGTCCAGTTTTGATGCCCCCAATTCAGGAAGGATGTTAATAAATTGGAGAACGTTCAGAAAAGAGCCACAAGAATCGTTAACGGAGTAGTAAACACTTCTTAAAGTGCTGTACTCAAAGAGCTCCATCTCTTTAGCTCAGGCCTGCACAACATGCGGCCCGCATGGGCTCACTGTGCAGCCCACGGGAAGTGAGTAGGGGTGGGGCAAGCCAAGCGGAGGGGTGGGGGGAAGCGGATGGGGGCGGGGCTTTTCGGCCCACAGCTGGTTTTTTTTGCAGTAATACGGCCCTCGCTGCTTTCTGAGTTGTGCAGGCCTGATTTAGCTAAATCAAGAGAAGGTTAAGAGGTGACTTGATGACAGTCTGTAGCTATCTTCATGGGAAACAAATATTTAATAATGGGCTCTTTGGTCTACCGGAGGAAGATCTCACACGATTCAAAATGTGGAAGTTGAAATTAGACAAATTCATACTGGAAATAAGATGTACATTTTTAGCAGTGAAAATAATTAACTATTGAAACAATTGATCCAGGGTCATGGTGGATTTTCCGTCACTGACAAGTTTTCCATCAAGACTGGCTATTTTTCTAAAAGATCTGCCTGGGGAATTGTTTTAGGGAAGTTCTGTGGTCTGTGTTATACAGGAGGCCAGACTTAGAGGATCACAAACCTTGCATAGTCTCTCTTTAATGTATGGGAGGATGGAAGAGAAGGGATGTCACTTGTTCTGTTGCTCAAGGACTCTAGAGAACAAGTTCAATATGAAAGTGACGGGGTTGTGAGTCAAAGAGGAAAGAAGAGGAAAATTTCAGTTAAAAGGCCGGGGGGGAAAATATCTTTTTTCTTTTGTTTTCTCAAAGGCTTTGGTTGTGGTGATCGACAGAAATCAAGCCAAGCTGGACCAGTGTCAGAAATTCTCACAGCAATACTCTGCTGCTGTCAAGGTAATGGCACGTTTCTTGGCATGAGGCAAACTCATGGCTCGATGTCAGCGGCACAATCATTGCCTGCATCTTCCGTTCTCCTACGCCAGAACAGAGGCAAATCTCCTCTATTGTTGGCTCTATGTGTGGAGAGTGGGAATTAGCTGCTAAGAGACTTGAAAAGGCCAATAGAATAAATAGGTAACCATTCAAAATCCACACACACCCCGCTTCTTTTATTTCCAGGACTATGAACTGCAGCTCATGACATACAGGGCGTTTGTGGAATCGCAGCAGAAATCTCCCGTGAAACGCAGACGCATGCTTTCCTCCTCGGATGCTATCACCCAAGAGGTAAGCAGCCTGCCTGCCTGACTGACTGACCTTGCATGGGAGAGGAGTGGGGAGAGGTTCCTCTGCTCCTAGAAGACAGACGAGCGGCCTGTCTGTGAAAATAGCTCCTTTCTGCTGAACTCTTATATAAAAATGTCCACCCTCACTGTTTTTTTTATTAGCCAGAGAGGATGGCTTAGTGCTCTAAGCATCAGGTATGAAATACCTAGACTACTTGGAACCACAGGTTCAAATCCCAACAGGGTCGACTCAACCCTTCATCCTTCCAAGGTAAATAAACAGAGTACCATGCAGTATACTGTGTGTGGATCTTTTGGATGAGACCTTTAAAAACCAAGGTCCTGTCTGCTCCATGTGGATATTAAAGATCCCATGGTCTTTTTATAAGAGTAGAAGGTTTGCCCCAGTGTCCTCGACCAAAACTTCCTCTCCCCCGCACTGTTGTGCAGTATGCCGTGTGTCAGATGGCTGCCACCCTCCATCACAGAATTGCTGCATTTCAGTGGTGCTGTAACTTATCTAGTCTGTGAAGTGCTTGGGGATCTTTCCGAGTGAGAGGTGCTGTATCCATATCTCACCCTGTCAAGTACTGTGGCTGTGTAAGCCAGGATTGTGACTGATGCATGGTGGTTTGTGTGTTTTTGTTGTTTTTGTTTTAGTTCATGGATTTACGGACTCGTTATACAGCATTGGTCACGCTAACCACGCAGCACGTGAAGTACATCAGTGATGCTCTCCGGCGACTGGAAGAAGAGGAGGTAAGGATATTTGATAGCCAGGGAATTACAGACTAGTCTGCTTCATTTCAGTACCCGGAAAGATAATGAAGCAAATAATTAATCAATCAATTTGCAAACATCTAGAAGACAATAAGGTGATAAGTAACAGTCAGCATGGATTTGTCAAGAACAAATCATGACAAACCAACCTACTAGCTCTCTTTGACAGGGTACCAAGCCTTGTGGATGGAGGGGAAGCAGTAGATGTGGTATATCTTGACGTTAGAAAGGCTTTTCATACTGTCTCATGTGATCTCATAAACAAACTAGGGAAATGCAACTTATATGGAGCTACTATAAGGTGGGTGTAGAACTGGTTGGAAAACTGTTCCCAGAGAGTAGTTATCAGTGGTTCACAATCAAACTGGAAGGGCATAATGAGTGGGGTCCTGCAGGGATCAGTTCTGAGTCCAGCACCGTTCAATATATTTATCAATGATTTAGCGAATGGTATACTTATAAAGTTTGCAGACGATATCAACCTGGGAGGGGTTGCAGGTGCTTTGGAGGATAAGATTAAAATTCAAAATGATCTGGACAAACTGAAGAAATGGTCTGAAGAAAATAGGATGAAATTAAATAAGGACCAATGCAAAGTACTCCACTTAGGAAGGAACAATCAGTGGAGTACAAAATGAGAAATGACTGCCTAGGAAGGAGTACTGCAGAAACGGATCTGGGGGTTATAGTGGATCATAAGCTAAAGGTGACTGAAAGTGTAATACTGTTGCGAAAAAAAGAAAACATCATTCTGGAATGTATTAGCAGGAGGGTTGTAAGCAAGACAGGAAAATAATTCTTCTGCCCTAGTCTGCGCTGATTAGGCCTCAACTGAAGTATTCTGTCCAGTTCTGGGTGCCACGTTTCAGGAAAGATGTGGGCAAATTGGAGAAAGTCCAGAGAAGAGCAACAAAAATGATTCAAGGTCTAGAAAATGACCGATGAGGGAAGATTGAAAAGATTGGGTTTGTTTAGTCTGGAAAAGAGAAGACTGAGAGGGGACATGAGAACAGTTTTCAGGTATATACAATGTTGTTACATGGAGGAGGGAGAAAAATTGTTCTCCTTAACCTTTGAGGATAGGAGAAGAAGCAATAGGCTTAAATTGCAACAAGGGAGCTTTAGGTTGAGCGTTAGGAAAAACTTCCTGCCTGTCAGGGTGGTTAAGCACTGGAATAAATTGCCTAGGGAGGTTGTGGAATCACCATCATTGGAGATTTTTAAGAGCAGGTTAGACAAGCACTTGTCAGGGATGATCTAGATAATACTTAGTTCTGCCCCGAGTGCAGGGGATTGGACTAGAAGACCTTTCAAAGTCCCTTCCAGTCCTACGATTCTGTGATCTAAATTCATAATTAACACATTCAGAACTCCCAGGCCCAGTCGTCAGTTTCTGCCGGTGACTCCTCCCCTGCTTCGACCCATTTCCTAGTTGGAGCATATGTCAGTTCCTTCCACTGAACAGCTCTAGGCCTGACCGATGCTGGGCTCTGGCTGCAGTAATTCTGGGTCCCTCTGTACATTAATGCGGGATATGTTCCTGTCTCCCTCATGTGTAGAAAGCAGTAGAGGAAGAGAAGCTGGAGTATGTGGACAAGGTGAAAGAGCTCCTGGGCTGGGTCTCTGGTTTGAAACAGAGCACGCAAGTCAGGACTGGTCCACTCAAGAGTAAAGAGCTGGGAGACATTGAGAAATGCATCTTGGAGCAGCAGGTAAATCAGGAGGCCTGTGTCCCTCCCTCCTCTCTGATATCTGCATGGAACCTATACCTAGTCATTTTCATGCTGCTGTTATACATACTTAAACTACATTGTCCTGCTAGTTCTAACTGAGCTTTCCAAAACCACTGAAAGAAAGCAACCTTGATGCCTCCTGTGTAACACTGAGCATGTGCTGTAACCTCAGGGGAGTTGCTTCCCTTCTTTCCAACCTGGAATTTAGCTTTCCTCTTGTTCTCAACAGGCTCTAAATGAGGAGTTGGCTGCAAGGAAAGAGCAGGTCTCAGAGGCCATCAAAACTGCACAGATCTTCCTTGCAAAACATAGCCACAAGTGAGTACAGCACAAGTAGTGGTGAATAAGAGAGAGGAGAGTGGGGAAGGGTAGTCCTCCTCTATCAGAATAGAAGATGATGGTAAATACAAAGGAAATTAACCTCAAGTTATTCTAATGGCCAGATTACTTGAACACACTGAGATCCCATTGGTGGGCAGGTATTCTTTGAACCCAGGTGACCGTTGTAAATAATGACCAGGTATATGTGGAAATGACAAGCTTTATCAAAAAATTCGCCCCTATAGAGATTCCCAATTTTGTTCCAGGCGACTTTGCAACCCAGAAACTTTGCTTTTGGCTAAAATGACCAGTTTTGCCTTGAAGCATAAAAATTCAAATCTTGTGTGTTTAAATATACAAATGCATCTCAGTCGGAACAGAATTTAGGCACTTTGATAATTTAGTGGAATTTAGCTTGAAAATTGGACCATGTGAATGAAAATAGGCCCATTTTTTGTACAGGAAAATGTCATACTTTCACTTTTTCCCCCAAATGGAACCATTTTTGTGAATTTGAAATAGAATGTGAAAACAGTTAATTTTGTTGCGACTGTTTCGGCCCATCCTGGTAATTAACGACCTCAGCTATTTTGCTTAGTCTCATTCCTGATTCGGCCACTGTGCTCAGCCTAGTGTGACTCGCATGACAATGCACTTAACCCTTCAGCTGAGGCATGAGCAGTGTGAGGAGGGGACTCCATTGTGTGCTTGCCATTTTGTGTCCGGAGAAGAAAATCTGAAATGCATGGAGCTGCATGTCACTTTCTCGGACTCCATGAAGAGATTTCCTGTCCCATCTTGCAGGCTATCTGACCAGGAGAAGGATCAAATTTCCACCCAACTCAGTGCCCTAAAGGAGACTTACAATCAGCTCTGCAGCGACTCTGCAGAACAGCTCCAACAGCTTCAGAGCCATCTGGCCCAGGAGACGGAGCACAAGGTACCTTTTCCCATACAGTCTATCACGTAGGTCTGAGTTACTTTTCCTCCGGGCATGAAAGAGGCTTTGCTTGGTTGTGTGTCTAATGAACACCGGCCTGTTTGCTTAGTCCTTAATCTCACGTGATCAGCCACTCTTTCATACTGTCTCATACATTGTACGCGGGGGTCCGGGCTGAGTTGGTCATTGAAGGCTGAGTAGAAGAGGTTTTTGTATTCTGTTCCAGGTTGTCAGGGGATGGTTCTCCTCTGCAGTGTTGTTAATCAGGGCTGCTCCCCATGCTACAGAGGTGACGTAATCTTGTAATGGGATAGAAGGGAGGTAGACATCTGATCTAATAAGGAGAAAGAGTGGCCATGGGGTGTCCATTTGGTTTTTTAAATCGAGAGAGCACAGTCATGTAGGATCTGGGTGAAACCTGCAAGCTGTGATTAATTTGTAATGAGAGGTGCTAGGTCTCAAGCAATGAGGAGCCAGGGCTGTAGCAATTTTTTTGCATTCATAACTGATGCAGCAAGCCCAGAGGTGCCAGGGCTCCTCAGCCCTACCACAAATTAAGCACTGCTTGCAAGGACATTTTGGTTGCCTCTTTTTCCAGAAGATCAGCTGCATAGAAACTGGTATGTGGGCAGCCTTTTTCACACCCGTGTGCCTAAATTGTGGAATGCACTAGTGAGAAATAGACTTGTCTTGAATAGTAGGAAATTGAGTGGGGAATGCAGTCCTGCATCATCACCTTGATAAACCCTCAGCTAATCTGAGAGACCTTCACTGACTGAGTACCTGGATCCCTGTCCATCTGCCATTTGCATCTGATAATGTTCCTGTCAATCTTCATTTCATGTTACACTCATGCGCTAGGTGGGAAGGGTTTGAAGGTCCTTCCTATCACCTCTGTTATTGGTGTTAGCTGTCATCAGTCATTCATGGATATACCTGTTTGTGTATGTAAATGTATATATATGTGTCCACTGGATATATCTGTGTTTGCTTGCTAGCTCCCTGTATTTTGAAGCACTGGCCAAGTTGGACGTGATTTTGTGATAGCCGAAAAGAAATGGGGTCAATTAGTGAAATCCCAGTCCAGCAGACCAAGGGAAAAGGATGGCAGGGCCATTGGGTTTATTGATGGGAAATCTAAACTCCTACTCTTTCAGTGCTACATGCATAAAAATAAAGCAGACGTATTTCTATCGAAAGAGACGTACGTGTTCCTATCATGGTTGAGATGTCTCGGTTCATGATGGGTTTTTTTCACTTTTCCAGCAGCAGAAAACTCATGTTGCTATTTCAACAATGATGCCGAGCTTAGAGGTAGCAATCTCCCCTGTTAAATTGTCATGGCATTAATGCCACCTACCTCGCTGCTGCCAGAAAAGAAGCTAAAAGTGTCCCTGCAGGTCCAAAGCGTGTGGGATGCAGATTCTTTCCTTTCCCTGCTCCGCCCACAGAAAGGAAAATGCGTTCATACAAACGTCTTCCCTGCAGTTTGCTGTGTTTTATTTATACAGCCTGAAAATATTTTGGGGGTGTCAGTTTCCTTTTACATTTCTATTTTGCCGAAAGGGGTGTATTTTGCTTCCTAATTAAGACAGGCCCCCAGATTTGTGCCCTCCTTGCTAACCAAGATTAGCACAGAGAGCAGAGTCACTGGCACTCTTTGTGAAGCCCAAAAGTGGGATGGGATTAGGACTGTTTCTAAGAGGCTACTTTAGGACTTCTATTATGGATCCTTGGCCCGTATAAGAGAGTATCATTGCTTCATGGTACAGTTGCTTCATTGTAGAAGGGAGCACATGGAGAAGTTTTAACATTGGCTTGCTGGAAACATCTGAGACTCAGTGAAAGGGTATCCAATTAAAAAGAGGAAACCAAAGCAAAACTGCAGCTCGCGCTACATTGAGCATGATGTGTCCCTGTACAGTTTGTGTTTCACCTCAAGTATTGTTACGATTAACTGACATCCTTGCTTACAAGTTTAACTAACCCTCCGGAATTTTAAACCGACCCCCTTGCACAAAGCGAAAAGAGGACGACCTGCCTGGGGGGTTCTTTTTTGCAAAACAAAACAGTCGCATGCTGGACGCTAACACCAAGCTTTACACTGTGTGTGTGATACGGCTGAGCTGCTCCATAAGGCTCTGTCTTTAACCGCTCCAGGCACACCCTGCAACTCCGGTAAGTACAAGCCTTTTATGTCCCCTCTCTCTCCCTTGTCTTTCTGTGGCTCGTTCAGTGAGGAACATGCATGCTGGGTTCTGGCAGTGGTCTCCGAGAGTTTAAGAGCCTTCTAATAGTTACCCCCTGCTGCACCCTGTAAAAAAGAGCGGGAGGGTAAATCCAGACTAACTCGCTGGAAGTTGTGTGCTCGTGGGCGCCTTGTCCAAGCTGCCCCATCCTGTGGAACGTTCTCATGATGCGTTTGCAAATAGGTAAATGTGAGTGTCTTAAAGATGTGAACTGAATTGATTGTATTAGTCACAAAATCCAGGCTCCCTATTTCCCCTCTGCATGGGATTCCCTCTGGGATATCTTCCAGTGTCCCAGGCTCTCACACCTAAGCAACGGGAGTGTTGAAACCAGTAGCTGTGTGGTACACACTATTCCCGTGTTGAGAATCCTGTTCCCCCTTGAGCATTCCCCTGCTTGTGCTAATAACACCAAGAAAAAGACCTCCCAGAAATACTAGAGGCGGGTGCTATTTTCGGAGCCTCGCTCCTGATCATGTTGCTTTCCACCCTGGCACCTAGTGTAGTCTAGAGCTATGTTTTTCCCAAGGCCTGGCCTTAGCTCCTGGAGAGTTGGTCATTTCTGAAATGCTTGAGGGAGGGAAGTTGTGGTGGCGGTGCCAGAGACTGCTGCGCTGGAGCCTGCTTGCATGGGCAGAGGCGACTTTCCTGCCCTTTGGTGCATGGCTGCTCTGCTGTTGCTGGTAAGCTGGTATCTGCCATGGGGTTCCCTCTTTCCTGTTAGTGACTGGCACTGCAAATCTGCATGGCAGGCACTTGTGGGAGCAACTGCACCAGTAGCAGATTTCGGAACCCCTGAAGGTGTTTTTTCTTTTCTACTTTTGCCTCATAGGGAGCACGAAACAGGGTTCATGTTGTCCATCCCCTTTTGCACTGAAATGTTGAAAAGCTAAAGTGCATGTCTGTCTAAATGTGTGTGAGTGTGTGTCTCTCTCTCTGTTGGTCGTTCAGTAGGACATTAGAAACCTGGAGTTTTGCCGCTTGCTGCTTTGCTGCGTTATTGTAATGACGAGGGTGAGAAGTGTCTCAGTGCTGCCACACGGGAGACTAGATGAGCTCTAAAACAACATGCAAGTTAGAAAATATATAGTTGTGTACATGAGCTGCTCGCTCAGAGGCTGAGATGCACTCGGAGTTGCATGTCATACCTGTTGGGCTCTGCTCTCTAGTCTTTTTAGGTTTTTTGTTTTGTTTTTCCTTGTCCTGGAATCTGAGACATCCCTGGACTTGATGTAGTTCTTTGAAATGATGGTTTGCTTTTAGCAGCCTCTGTGGTTCTGATTTGATTTTTATCTTCTCTCTCCATTTTTAGGGATGTGACACAGTTGCAGGAGTGATAGACTTGGGCACAGTAGAAATATTCCCTATCTTTGGTGCCATGCAGAAAGGTCTCATAGACCAGGACACAGGCCTTGTACTGCTGGAGGCTCAGGTTATCACGTCTGGCCTAGTTGTTCCTGAGACCAATGAGAAGCTCTCTTTGGAGGAAGGCCTGGCAAGAAACATCATAGATCCCAGGACTCTCCAGCTGCTGCAGGAGTTGCAGAATACCCTTCTTCTGATACGTCAAATTAGTTCGGAAGGAAAACGGTTTCTGCCCACTGTTTCTGCAATAGAAGAGGGAGAGATCAGTGAGGATGTTGGGCTGAAGATTTTAGAAGTTCATCTTGTTACAGGGGGTTTTACGGACCCTTCAAGTCAGGGCCGGATCAGCTTGGAAAAGGCCGTTCAAGAAGGCCTCATAACTACTCAGCTTCACTCAAAACTGGCCTCTCGCCTGAGATCTTTCAGGAATTTAATTGACCCCAACACAGCCAAGAAAATCAGCCTGACCGAGCTAATGCAGCGCTGTATCATTCACCAAGAGACTGGCCTGAGATTGCTGCCCGTCAAGCAGCTGGCAGGTGGGATGGTGAGCCTGAAGTCAGGGAGGAAAGTGAGCATCTTCCGTGCTGTCCAGGAGGGGCTAACAGATAGGCAAGTCACTGTGCGGCTGTTGGAAGCCCAGCTTTTTGCTGGCGGCATTGTAGACCCCAGAACAGGGCACAGACTGACCGTGGATGAGGCAGTGAGACATAATTTGATCGACCAGGATATGGCATGTGCACTCTTGATCCGACAGCTTCAGACAGGTGGCATTATAGATACTGTCACTGGAGAGAGACTGACAATAGATGAAGCAGTAGAAAGAGATTTAGTTGCCTCGAGGATGGCGCTGGTGATCCTGGAATCCCTTTGGTCCTTTATGGGGTTGTTGTGGCCTGAGTCAGGTGAGATCCTCCCAATTGCAGATGCCCTAGAGCAGGGCATCCTGTCCACTGAATCGGCTCATAAGTTTCTTCGTAACAGGCAAGTCATCAAGGCTCTCTTCATCCCAGAAACCACAGAGGTCTTGACCTGGAAGAAAGCAGTGGAGCATGGCATCTTGGAAAGAGATGTTGCCAGGAAGCTAAAATCTACCATCATACCTGATGTGATGCCCGGTATGCAGCTGGCAGGCTCTGCAGCCAGAAGCAAACTGAGCATGGGCCCTTCAGGAATGAGTCCCCCGTGTCACGAGGACCAAAGTCACCCTTTACTAAGGAGTGATGATGATAGGCTGATACTCCATTTGATGACCCACAGCTATATCAACATCCACAATGGCCACAAGCTGCTCCTAGTAGACGGGGAGTTAAATGATCTCACTAAAGCCGTTATACAAGCTCAAGAAAATGGATCAAGTACTCGCCTGTTGGAAGTTAACCAGGATGGTTACAAAGGTCTGGAAGTTCTTGAGGAGATAGACGACTGGGAAAGTGCAACTACTGAAAGGGAGTCCTGTAATGATTCAGCTTTGAAACAACTTGAGTTTCAATTTACCCTTTTGAAAGAAGAGAAAGAAGTGCCAGAAGATACTTCTCTAAATGATAAAAATCCAGTGATACAAATTGGAAGTTTTCCATCAAAGTATGAAGAAAAAACTCTGAATCCGAAGGAACAGGAGGAGGTTTCTGCAAAGCGAGCTTCCATTCAGAGTGAAATTGATACTGAATCCGCAAGAGAACAAAGACTGACTGTAATCAGGAATGGAAATCAAATAGACTTGTCTACGCAAGAATCTGTTAATGACCCCATTAGAATCAGCTTTGAGAAAAAGCCCAGAGAAGCAAAGGAAATGGTGGTGGAGATGGAGATAAATTCCAGTGCTGCTAAACTTTTAACAGACGAAGTCAAAGATAGAGCACCTGAAATGGTAAGAGATGCTGTGAGAAAAGAAACCTACGTATCCATGAATGAATCAGAGAATACAGAGAAACCGCAAATCATGCAAGAGAAAATTCCAAGAAGGATGGAATCTGAAGTAGAGATACAAGCTATTACGAATAAGAATTTGCTGAATAAGGAAAAAGCTAAGGACAGATCGGTGAAAAGAAAGGAAATCGTGCCTCTTAAAACTGGAGACGGGGAGCAAATGGAAGAAATAGAAACAGAAAAACTTGAAAGCGCAAGAGCATTGGAGATAGAAGAAAGGGATGTAGAAGATTTATCAGTTGATTTCAGTATTAGTGAAACTTCTGTGCTACCCAAACATTCCATGGAACAGGGAGAAGACTGCACTTTAACAATGCTGGTGGCACAGCTCCAAGGTGGGGGTATATATCATGAGCAGACAGGCAAGAATCTTCTTCTGAATGAAGCCGTAGCTTGTGGTGTAGTGTCCAGCCACACAGCTGTTAAACTGATGGAGAAAATGAAAATGTTCAGTGGCTTCTTTGACTCTCATACATGCGAATCGTTAACCACCGAGGAAGTCATTAGTGAAGGTCTGATGGATGAGAAACTTCTGCACAAAGTACTCACATCTGATAAAGCTATAAGTGGTGTTCTTGACCCATGTAGTAATATTGTCTGCTCTGTGAAGGATGCAGCTGACGTTGGCCTACTGGATAAGGAAACAGCATTGAGAATTTTAGAAGGACAAGTAGTTACTGGAGGAATTGTTGACTTGAAACGAGGCAAAAAAATATCAGTCACTTTGGCTTCAAATCTGGGCTTGGTCGAGCCCTCTAGTCAAGAGGAACTTATAAAGTTAGAGAAAGCTTCTAAAGGAAAAGATGCTGAAGATGAAAGTAGACATAAGCTCATTGGATTACAGGCTGAAACAAGTGGAATTATAGATCCTAAAACTAAAGAACCTTTAACTATTGTCCAATCGGTTGAAAAAGGGCTTCTCGATAAGGGGAAAGCCCTTCAACTCTTGACAAAACAGATAGCAGATGGAGGAATTATTCACCACATGTCTGGAATGAGACTTTCAGTAAATAATGCAATGAAACATGGATTGATCGATCAAGACTTGTGCAAAGAACTCAGGAAGTCTGAAAGTGTGTGTCTGCACCAGTATGTTCATCCAGAAAGAAAGGAACTTGTATCCTTACCCACGGCAGTGTCATTAGGGCTCATTAACTTGGACTTTCACGGTGAAGTCCAAGAAATACAGGCTTTGAGTGGAAGCATTATTGACCCTGTTTCTGAACAGAGGCTGGCTTTGTCTAAAGCTGTAAAGGAAGGAGTGTTATCTGAGCCAGTTATGGAAAAGGCAATGTTGTCTTCCGAAATGAAACATGGAATTGTAGATCCTGAGAGCTGTATGATCGTTCCCTATTCAGAATTTCTAAAGAAATGTAAAATTGACATTGAATCTGGACAAAGGTACCTGGAGCTCGTTCCTTTCCGAGCAATCAAGGACAAGGTGACGGGGAACGCTCTGACGTGTGTTCAGGCTGTGAAGCTTGGGGAAGTAGACCTGTTGCCCACCTTGAGAGTACTGCAGGCTCAAGCAGACACTGGTGGCATTGTGGATGGTGCTACGGGCAAAAGACTGCCGCTGATGTCTGCTTTGGAACAGGAAGTGGTGGATGAAGAAATGGTGAGAATCATTGCATCGAACCAGATGATGGCTGGAGGGATTGTGGACACGAGTAGTGGGGAGAGAGTGACTTTAAAGGAAGCTGTTGAAAGGGGATTAGTCAGCCAAAAATTA
Source organism: Dermatemys mawii (assembly GCA_007922305.1). NCBI lineage: Eukaryota > Metazoa > Chordata > Testudines > Dermatemydidae > Dermatemys > Dermatemys mawii. The sequence continues at coordinate 6,100,675 of ML677388.1, forward strand.
ATTGAGGCTATTCAGGGAGGCATTAGGATGCTCAATGGGAAATCTGATCCTGAAGAGTGGAGAAAATATAAACGCCACTCCCAGCAGCTACTGCAAAATGGAACACCTAAAGAGGAAAGCTTGGCCGTGGATAGTCCTGCCATGGAGATGACTGATGATGTGGAGGAGGAACACAAAGCTAGACACGAAGCAATGGGCTACAGTGCAGATGCTAATTCTGACCGATCACATAAGACAATGAGTATAATGAAAGAAGAGGTACTGAAATCACTTCCTCTTGAAACTTCAGAGGATGGAGTAGAGGGTCAACTCTTAAGAGAGGCTGTATTGTCCCCCAAACCTCCCTCAGTATTAGCCACAATGCCTGTATCTCCAGATGCAGAATTTAAGACCCAGAAAAAAGAGATTAGGAAAAACAGATCACAGGAACCCTGGAAAGAGGAATTGAGGGAGAGTGTAGAAGTAGCTGAGGAGACAGAAGAGGAAAGAGAGAGACTGGAGGCAGGGAGAGAGCAATCGTTTGCTGGTGAAATGATTCATCGAAGTGATGGGGCGAAAGAAAGACTAGAGAGAGCTTTTTTCAGTAAAGATGGGGTTCTGGAAAAGACAGAAGCTACAGCTATGGCTTCTGAAGTAGGCCAGAGAAGCTTAGATGAGAGAATGGAAGAGTCAAAAGCAGTAGAGGCAGCATCAAAGGAATCAGTTTCTGTGGATCAAGGAGAGGAAGAAACAGTCTGCATAAAAGCCAAGGAACCCTTCAAGCTCGCAACTGGCGATAAACACATTGAAGACAAACCTGCAGATGAAATAACAGTGAAGCATACCAAGACTACACCACAGAGACCAGAGGCAAAAATTCTTGAGATCAGAAGTCTTGGTGCTCCAGAAATGTTGATTGAGGCTGATCTAAAACCCATAGGAAAGAAGAAAACTGAGATAAAGAATTCAAAGCAGATCAGTATCCCAGGAGAAACCACAAAACTAGAGAAATCTTCCAAGGAAAAACAGCCCCTTCCTGTCCCAGATTCCAAAGAAACTTTGATGAGAAAGATCAAGGAGGAATTGATCTCAAGGATTCAGGAATCAGTGTGTGAAACCACCACCGAGAAAACAGCTGATGAGTTGCTCAGTGGCCTGGCTGAACAAAAGCAAACAGAGATTAGCAAGAAACAGGTTCCTGAAAGAGAAAAAGAAGCGACCGTGTTGGGCCTGAAAGAGAATATCAAGGAGGATCAGAAATTCAGCATTGCCTCAAAGAGAGATGCACTCCAAGAGACAATCGGAGAGGACACCTCTGTAACAGATACATCAGAGGAAAAGATACCTCAAGCAATGACCAAAGAGGACACCAGAGATCTGGTATCCCCTGCGGTATATATCGCAGAGAGGAAAACACCAGAGTTAATTACCAGAGAGGAATCCACAGATCTAGAATCCTCTGTAGTCCCTGAACCAGAGAAACAGACTCTGAAAGGAACAACCACAGAGTTCACCATGGATGACGCAGAGTCCTTTAAATCAGAAGGAAAAACATGCCAGGAAATAACTGGAGAAGGCGTCAGGGATCAAGAATCACGCTTAACTATGGCAGACAGGGAGAGATGGCAAGAACCTTCAAGAGAATCCACAAAATCAGCCAAGGTAAATGCTGGGTTTTTTAAAAAAATAATTCTTGGGTATTTATGTATATTTGATATAAATGAGCATGATTTTGGACAAAGTTGATAGCAAGAAGGATAAGTGTAGTGAATGTAGGGCATCTATTGGGAGTTGCAGTCCCAGCAGATAGTAACTGGAACTGACTTGGCAAATGAAACTGTGATGTATTGGGGGAAACATTTGAACCTCAGTTCTATTTTATGAGAACATTGCTTAAAATGACAGATACATAAGCCCATTGTTCAACAGTTTGATGAGAACACTGCAGATTTATTGCTATTTTTACATTTTGTTGGAAAAAGAGTACGTTTTAGTAAATCTTGTAGATAACATTAGCAAGTGAGCAGTCCCTAATGTGGAAAATCGCTGAGAGAAAATGCTAAGATTCCTTTAAACTAACTCCTTCTGGTTGACTTTTCTCTCCCAATCTGAAGTATGTTTTGTCTTTTGACTCCGCAGACTGTGTTCAGCAAACAGCTGTGTCTGGAACATGATGAAAAGCTGGTGTCTTATCTGTCCATGCTCCGAGATATTGAGATGAAAATTAAACAGGTTCAACCTGCGGAGCTGAATTTAGAAGCGCTGCAAGACCTGCTTCATCAGGCTGAGGTCAGGGGGGCCACTGTACTAAAATTAGTCCAGCTCCAATGCTCTGCTTTTTGGGTTAGTTCTTTTAGGGTGGGTTATGTACAGGGTGTCTGGGCTTTAACAGCTGCTCGTTGTCTCTTGTGAGCACACTGAGGAAATTTAGTCTGGGGTCTAAAAGCTATTCCAACACAAACACACAACTTCAGTCTCTCCAACTTTCTTTCTGGCTCAGGTCTTCGTCCCCATGCTTAGACAACACATTCATTGCATTCCCAGTTAGGTTTGCTGTCTGGAATGAATTACTGTAACCTGGCCAGAAGAGAATAGTTGGACGAATTGGTGGATGGTAATGAGTCATTATAGCAGATATGCACATTGTTTTGTATCCAGTTTCTTCCAGCCTTTGCGTTACTGTGGCTATGTCTACACCGCAAAGGAAAAACCCACAGCATGGAGTCCCAAGGCCCAGGTCAGTTGACTCAGGCAATGTAGACATTTGGGTTCAGACTGGAGCTCTGAGATCCTCCCTCCTCACTCCAGCCTAAGCCCAAACATCTCCACTGCTATTTTTACCCCCTGCAGTGCGAGTCAGTTGACCCAGGGTCTGAGACTTGGTGCTATGAGTCGTCTTTTTTTAAAAAAAAATTCGCAGTGTAGGCCTACCCTGTGGACGTTGGCAGTGAGAGTGTGAAATCATTGTGTCTTGGACTTAATGATACTGTCTTGCCTCAGGTCCTGGATGTGGAACTGAAGGATCTGTCCTCTCCAGTGAATCAGGAGCTGGAATCTGTGAAGTGGATTGTGGCCAACCAGCCCCAAGAAGTCCCTGAACAATTGCTGAAAGCCTTGGAGAAAGATGCCAAGAACCTCCAGAAGTCTTTTGGCTCAGTGAGCGATGTCTTGGAGGCCTGGCTGCTAAACTTGCGCAGTGCTGCAGAAGCTGAAAAGGTACCACTCACAAACAGACTTTTGTCCTCCCTATGCTGCCTCAGCCCTATACGGAGGGATCTCTGCATTCATTCCTTCGTTAGTTCCCTGGGGTTAATTATATACTTTTTTAATTTTAAGGCTAAAATCTTAACACGGCATAAAGGGCTTGAGGACAAACTGGAAGAGCTGCAGAATTGGGTCTGTGATACAGCATTATCTCTGGACAGCAGTGATTACCACAATGCAACTGACGGAAACAGCTTGAATTGCTGCCTCCAACACTATAAGGTAGCCATAGCAACACCCCTAATCCCGACAGATAAAACTGTGGCCTCCTCCAGTCTTCCTCCTTGATCCTTTGTGGCTTTCCCTTTGTCAATTATTGTGCAAGCAGATGCCAGTATTCTAGCCTGTTTTTTAGACCTTGTGGCCTTGGGAGCATGAGTGATAATCCCACGCTGGGATGAAAAGAGCCACGGGTTTTTTTTTCCTGTTTTGTCTCAGCAACAAGTAAAACATCCTCCTGCTGCTCAGCCCTTCAAAGACCCCAGGGAAATAAGTATAAAAATAAGCAGCCATCTCCTCCAGAGCGCGACCTGGAGCCGTCATTGAACACCACAGTCCTTGAGGGCGACGCTCCAACTGGTCAGCGGAGGCTGTCCTCATGGTTCACAGAGTTATGCTTCTGAGACCCAAGCAGTGTGGGGCAGGGGGGAAGGGGTTAGAAGAAGAGGCAGCTCCAGGAGAGGTTTTAGCTGCTACACTGTGATGGGCAGAATGAGAAAGCTGGAGGGCAATTGGCATATAGACTATAATCAGTCACTTCTGAGTCTGGGTACATCTCTAGCGCTGCCCTGCACACACTGAGAGAAACTGGGTCTGTGACTAGGATGCCAATGACAGGATGGTTTCTTTCAAAGCTGTTGGGAGCTCTGGTGTAAAGAGAGAGGAGGAGACTTGGAGAAACAGTGCTTTTCCCACCCCGTGTTACTCGTGTGCTGTTGTACGCACTTCTGTTAGGTCTTTTCTATACAAACACTTACTTGGTGGCAAGCTGGATTGTGCATGTACCTCGCACTAACCTGCCATGCACTAAGTGTCTGTGTGGACCCTCTCGCTGCATGCTCAAAATTGCTTTGATCTAAGATGCTTTGGAAGAGGATTAGATTAAAGCACACGAGAACTTCCAGTGCTTGGCAGGAGGGTTCGTGTGGACTCTTAGTGTGCAGCAGGCTAGTGCAGGGTCGTGTTACACCCCAGCTTGCTATGAACTAAGTGTTCGTCTAGACAAGCTCTTAGTGTCTACTTGGGTGCCTGAAATAGCTTGTTCTCTTGATGGAGATCTGGCTGGAATATCTCAGCCTCTGCGCTGTAGGAGTCTCTTTGCCCATGGATCTTGTCCAGAGCCAGCAGCCTAGGAAAGTTCACCCAGGCAAGAGTCACTTCACCGACTAGCTTTTTCTCTCTCCTGTTCAGGAGTTGAAACAGCCCCTTGCTCACACCAAATCTGAGCTCGATGCGACGGCTTTTGACATTCAGTTCTTTATCTCGGAGCATGCCCAGGACCTGAGCCCCCAACAGAGCAGGCAGCTGCTGAGGCTGCTCAACGAACTGCAGAAGTCTTTCTGGGACCTTGCTGAGCGTGTGGCCGCTCGGGTGGAGGTCCTGCAGGTCTGTCTCCGGCAAGTGGAGCAGATGGACGAGGTGAAGGTCATGAGGCCTGTTGTGTTTTGTTAACTGGGATATTTTGAACCTTAAGAACATGCCGTGAAACACTCACTGTTCTGTGTTCCTGTTTTGGGTGCGTGCCTTTGTAATGATTTGTGGCAGAGCAAGAGTTTCTTCAAAAGACTTGATTGCTCCTTTCTATTGCCCTCCCCATCCCATCTTTCAAGGGAGTGAGTTCCCGCCTTCCCTCTGGAAGTATTCAAAATAACCAAGCTCTTGAGGGCTCTAGATGGCACAGCCGGTCAGTCCCTTTGCCTTTCCGCCCTGGAAATGTACCTGAGTCTAGCTGAGATCACAAGTCCCTTGGTGTAGTGGACTCAACCCAGCTCCTATAAGGTCCACGTCAGAAAATAACTGCACAGACTGGCACCGTTCAACCCAAATAATCACCAGCATTGCTAGTTACTCATTTTTCTTGCACGGTTAATGGTCTGTAGACAAACAAGAACAGTCCTTTGAATAATATCTAAATATCACGGCACACAGCAGCCCCCCACACAAGCTCCTGGTCCTCTGCTGTATTCCTGGAGCCCACATAACCGCATGGACCTTTTCACTCCACACACTATTAATACTGTAATGTTTTTATTAACAGTTGCTCTCAATAACCCTCTGCCTGTGCCATCTCTTTGTGTGTATTAACCAGTTTGCTTTGCTTTTTCAGATTCAATGTGCACCCATCCTAACCCAGGAAGATCTCGCTTTGCAGCCGAAGAGCTCTTAAGAGCGCTCTTTCGAATTGCTTCTGTGGTTTATCTTAAAGATTGAAAGAAATGACCGCAGCATTTTGCACAAGTTTGTATGTTTAGTTGCTACAGCACCAGAAGAAACGTTTTTCCCCCTCTGCTGGCAAAGGAACGGTTTTTTGTGAGGACTGTCAGGGTCACACACATCATGCTCAATTGCTCAAACAGGCGCTTTTGTATTGTGCACTAGTGGCAAAACCTAGGATCAGCTACAGAAACACTTTGTCCCTCCTCTGCTCTCACACCAAGCCTGGTGTCAAAAATAAACCTGACCCGGATCAGTCGGCGCTCCAAAGCGGCGGTGCTGCGTGATGCCAGCTTGTTACGCGTGGGCAGCCTTTCTAGAGATGGCATTACACAGGTTTCTGGTATCTTTTAAATTTCTGGAGGTTGAGAGGAAGGACAAAGCCGGAGCAACGTTTGGTTAAATGTAGCAAGGAGGGCTGTGTTTTGGTTCTTGCCCCCTATAAAATTATTAAACATTGTGGAATGGTCTCCCATCTAAGGAGAGAAAAGAAGACAGCTCAGATGATAGAAAAATGTGTATTTAAAGAGACCTCTTCCTACAAATCCTCTTGGGCTCTGATACACGTTCATGCAGCCTGTCTGAGAGCAGAGGGCTTCAAAAGGTGTTTTCTGTACTGCCTCCTATCCAATCAGGTGCTCAGACTGTAACTCTTCTGCCTTGCTTTTCAGAGACCTGCTGGCGTTGGCTGAATGATGTGTATTAAACTGCCTCCTCTCTTCTCTTCCCCTCAACACAGACTCTCCAGGAGCAGCAAGCCATGCGGAGTCAGAAGCTGGAGGAGCTGTGTACCTGGCTAGGTCAGGCGGAGAACACGCTGACAGACCAGCAGAGAGCAGCCAATGACAGGGATCTACCTATGCTGCAGCAGAGGCAAAGTGACGTTCAGGTCAGTGCTAGAATTTGCGGGGTGGGGGGCAAAAGAGGGTGGAGGTGCCCAGATGGCACAGAAAAGTTGTACAATTCTTCCATAATGCTTGTAGGACTTGCAGAGGAACATTCAGAGCCGGGCTGCCTCTTTCGCGGGTGTCTTGAAAGCAACCGAAGAGTTCTTAGAGGAGAACAGGACCAAGATGAACCCTGGGGAGTTGGCAGCCCTGCAAGAGAAACTCCGCCTCGCAAAGGAGCAGTTCCAGTCTCTGCAGGAGAGGACTGAAATGGCCCAGAGAGAACTGGAGAGTGAAGTGACCGCTGCAGTGCAACAGGAGACGGAAAAGGTAAGACGAAGAACGAGCGAAGGGGGGGACTTTTAATGGGGGGACAGCATGGCCTAGTGGGTATGCCACGGGCCTGGGAGTTGCGAAACCTGAGTTCTGTTCCTGGATCTGCAACTGTTTTTGCTTGGCGATCTTTGATAAGTCATGTCTCCGCTCTGTCTCTCGGTTTCCCCATCTGTAAAATGATGGTGTTGACTCCCCTTATAAAGCACTGTGAGAGCTCTGGATTAGAAGTGATCAGTATTGATAATACTAATACAATATTCTTAGTAATGTAAACAGCCCAGGACAGAGTAAAGGAGCCTTGCTCTTGGGTCAGGAATTGGTAATAAACTTCTAGGGCAGCTTTTTGAAGTAAGTTGGTGCCTCTGAAAATCCAACAGTGTCTCAACCTCCCCAGATGTACCTCAAGGAACCACTTGGATGTGTTCAGCTGTGTGCGCACACACTGCTTGTACACTCTCTCTGTTTCAGAAGCCCAGTTTCGGGGGGGGGGGGGGGGGGGGGCTGAGTAAGACTATGGACTCTGTGTTGTGCTGGGGTAAGAATCACAAAATCAATCAGATGCCAGGATGTGGCTGTTTAGATTCAGATTTTCTTTTCTTTTTCTGGCGAAAGGAAGCTTAAAATGCAATATTATGTAGTTCTCTGCAAGTCTTGGGGCATCTGGTGGCGTAGGAGAAGTGCAATTCTTCGCTGTGAACAGCACTGATTCTCTCTCTCCTGACACAGCAGCTTATACAAATACAAAAAGAACAGCCCTCCTCATCCGGAATGTTTGTTGTTTTTCAGGCGAAAGCTGCCAAAGAATTGGTGGAGAACAGGAGTAAGATTGAGTCGCTTCTAAATTGGGTGACATCATTCGAACAGACGGGGCGGCTCTCTGAGCACACACCTCACCCAGCGGGACAAGTTCCAGGAGCCCTCGAGGGGAGAAGCGCCCGAGATGTTCTCGATGGTCACTCAGTGGAAATGGACAGAGTGGAAGAGAACCTGGATGGGCAGTATGAGAGGCTGAAGGTTAGAATGCCGCCATGTCCGACCTATGCGGCTGATTCTTAGAGCTTCCGAGCACGGTGCTGACCCTGCCACCAGGAAATGGCGTTGAATGGATCGATGTGTTTGCCTTGCCCTGCGGTTGTGTGCCAGTGTAACCGGGCATCGTTGCTCTGGTGCTCTAAAAGGGGAGACCCTTCAACTTGTGGGATCCTCCTGGCACAGCAGATGTGAGGACATGGAGATGTGAAAGTGGAGAGAGGCGTGTTTTTCTTCTGCCTCAGCTGTAATTTCTTGGTGGTGGGGTCAGTCATGCTGAGCTCTTTATATTCAGAGTCGCAAGATGCTGTGGTCAGGGCAACACACCGCGGGGAGGTTAGTTGTTTGCCAGCACAGTGAAGAAAGATCTGTCAGTAGTTCTGGTGCTAAGAGCTTGTCTGCTTGGGGAAGTTAGTGCACAGTCAGGTCGAAGTAAATGGAAAGCGCACTTCTGACTCCACATCCACTTTCTGTGTGAACACACTGCACACTGTGAATACCCAGGCAGTCTAGTTTAATGTGCTTCCAAAGTGCATTCAACTCATGCACAAAGACAGGGGAGGCAAGTAATCTCTTTTATTTCACTTCTGTCGGGGAGAGAGACGAGTTTGAGCCCAGTAAAAGGTCTTACCTTGCCCACCTTGTCTCTCCAGTATCCCGGGACCGACACGGCTACAGCTGCACTGCATACAGCGACGTGCACAGGGGCATTCTCCATGCGCAGTAAAGGGTCCGCACTGGGAGTTCGTTTAGAGTCACTAGTGCACACCAGCTACTGAGGGCTTTCCCCTCAGGTTCACGAGTCCTTAGAGCCATTAGATTGGTCACAAGGCAGCATGTTTGTTGTGTGTGTGTTTCAGGCACGCCATCAGGAACTGCTCTCCCAACAGCAAGACGTCATTCTAGCTACACAGACCGCACAGGCCTTCCTGGACAAACAGGGCCACACCCTAATGCCGGAGGAGAAGCAGAGGCTTCAGAGGAGGCTGGCAGAGCTGAAGGAGCAATACGCAGCCAGCCTGTCGCGGTCGGAGAAGCAGCTGAAGCAAGTGCAGGTGCTGCGGGATGAACTGCAGAAATTTCTGCGGGATCATGGGGAGTTTGAGGCCTGGCTAGAGCAGGCGGAGCAGGAGCTGGAACGGATGCACAAAGGGGACAGTGACCCTGAATCGCTGAGACCGATGCTCCTCCGGCAGGGAAGCTTCTCGGAAGATGTGATCTCCCACAAGGGGGATTTGCGGTTTGTTACCATGTCAGGACAGAAGGTACTGGACACAGAGGGCGTGGCCAAGGAAGAAGGGCCTGAGCTGTTAGCCACGGGCAACTTAGTCAAGAGCAAACTGGATGATGCAACAAAAAGATACACTGCTCTCCACTCAAAGGTACAGGAAACACTTTCCACTCCATAGGATAAAGCTTTTATGGCGTTTCCTCTGGGTGGTGCTGTAGAGATGGTGATAGCTGGTACTGCATGTACCTGGGAATTTACCTGTCAAATCTGCCCTGTTACCTTCTCTCTGACCGTTCTCCACCTTCCTACATCAGGAACACTTCCGCTGTTCGAACACTTTAAAGGTGGGAGCTCAGAAGAGGGCAGGGACTGGGTTACATGGTTCTTCCACCCATCTGCTAAAACTGAGCCCTTCCTCAGGGCTTGGCTCCAGGGCAAGCTAGTGCGTGGCGGGCCAGGGCGTGACTCTACAGCACGCTAGCTTGCTGTACGCTAACTCGCTGTAATGCGCTGGGAGTTCCCTAGTGCACTTTGACTTGTTTCCCATCAAAGCTGGAACCGTTGCTGCACGAGAGTAGCATCCACGTAGCGCGTTAATGTCTGAAGGTGAACGCTCTGTACATTCATGCCCGAACCTGCAGTATAGACAAGCCCTTGGTGAATTCTCCCCCCAGCCCCTTTCTTCAAATAAACGGGGCATGGAAGAGCTGGCTGGGGATAGTGATTGTTCATATTCTTGTCCTGGCTTTTATTTTCCTGTGTAGTGTGCCAAGTTCGGTGCCCATCTGAACGCCTTGCTGGATCGCTACCAGCAATTCCAGGAAGTGGCAGAAACTCTCAGGACGTGGCTGCAGGAGAGCGAAGCAGCCGTAGCAAAAGTCCTCTCTGAGACCGTTTCCTCGGACCCAACGGTTCTGCAGGAACAGCTCAGCAATGCCAAGGTAAGGGACCTCCAGACTGTCTTTCTCCAGGCTGAGCGTATGGAACATCCCTCATAGGCCAGACATCTCACCCTAAAAGCCTGATTTTGATCTCCTGTCATCTGGGTTACTTGGGGGCTGTTAAGTTAAGGATGGAACCTGCTCGACCAGTTCACCAGCGCGTCGCAGTCTCTTTGGTGTATGTTATTGCTGACGTTAGTGGTCTTGTCTTGTGTTGGAGCAGCATCTACAGGGAGATCTTGCTGAGCATCAGGTGCCTGTGGAGAAGCTGCAGAAAGCAGCCCGTTCCCTGCTGGAGATAGAAGGAGAGCCGGCCCCTGATCACAGACGCATTCAGGAAACCACAGGTACTGGGCAAAGCAGCCATGTCCATTAGCATGGGCGAGTTTGAAGACAGACCACAACTGAAAAGGGGGCTCACGTTTCCAAGTCACATGAGTTCAGGAGAAACTAGAGGATCAAGTGCAGTAATAGCCACTTGTCTACAACCCCTGTGTGCACACACCCCCCAAGCCAATAGGGCAGTTAAGCAGCTTCCCAAAACACCTCCTGAGGCTGTTTGTTTTCTTTGGAGGATCCACACTTCTCCTTGTGTTGAGAAGATGAGGGAGGAGGGACATCTTGAGCCCCAAGCAGCTTCTGCCCGACGTAGCGAAAAGAGACCTGTTATTTTTAACGTTGAGACAATACACTAGACCCCACTGACATGGTCTTATCAGAGTCCTATTGGGTGACCACGTTTCTGTGCTTTCGTGTGTGATATGTGTCTTAACTCTAGAGTGGGAGCAGGGTTACTCCATCTCTGCTACTGCAGGGTTCTTAGACAGTCCTGTGTAGCATCTGGTGTGGGACACTGTCGCAGACAGGACACTGGAATAGATGGACCTTGGGTTGGTTCATAGGCTGCTGCTTTCTCTCTTGTTTCCCGGGTGAGGTTTTTCCTGTTCTCTCTAAAGAGTTTGGTAGTTGAACCTTGGCGGCTCCAGCCCCCCTGGATGATCTGGCTAGTTATTTGTGTTGGGGACAATCACTCGCCCCCATTGGTCATTTATTTGATCCTGTGCTGAATTCCCCAGATTCCATCGTGAGCCGTTTTCAGATCCTTTCCGGTCAGATGGCAGAGCGCTCGGATCTGCTGCAGAAGTCCATCGCCCAGTCCCAGAGCGTCCAAGAAGGCCTGGAGAACCTTCTGCAGTCGATGGCGGAGATTGAGAAGAGCCTGGAAGGAGAGCAGCTGGCTTCCCTCTCGTCTCTCTCCGTCCAGGAGTCACTCGCCACAAATGCTGTGAGATGTTCACTGAACTGTCTTTCATAGGAGTCTGCGTTTGGTAGACCATTCCTCTGTACCTAAATTCACTGAACTAGGAAGTAGAGCCACCAAAATGGTTTACCTGCCTCCTCAACTAATGAGCAGCATTTAGAGATGTTAACGTAGTCTTGAGAGGAAACCCCTGCCCAGAAGCAGTGGATGAGGATAGACTGACAGTTAAGCATGAGCAGAGGCAATGAAAGGCCAAAGTCAGACCCAGTGGGGAAGGAAGGGCACAGGGAGGATGGACAGGGAAAAGAATCCACGTGAATGTTTCTGGTTGTCTAGAAATGTGATTTGCTTTAAGATTTCTAGTTCCAAAGGGCCCCATCCCGGCTAACTCATGCCACTTTGGTTTTCTCGGTGTATGTTCTAACAACAGAAGTTGAAGCAGGACATCGCCAGGCAGAAGAGCAGCCTAGAAGCTACCCGAGAAATGGTGACTCAATTCATGGAAACGGCCGACAGTACCACCGCCTCCGCCTTGCAGGGCAAGTTGGCCGAGGTGACGGAGCATTTCAACAAGCTATGCCGGCAGCAGCAGGAGAAGGAGAACGGGCTGAAGGGCCTCCTCCCGAGGGTGGAGCAGTTTGAACACCTCTCCGAGAAGCTACAGCAGTTCACGGAGAGCAGAGCTCGCATGCTGGCTTCCGGAAACCAGCCGGACCGTGACATTGCTCACTTCTCCCAGCAGATCCAGGTGAAGAGCGGGGGTTTGTGCCTGAAGGAGGGAGGAGGCCCAGATGATGAGACTTTTGTGGGGAGCCCTTTGCAGGAGAGGGGAGGGATTTGTGCAGAGTAAATAACCCCCTGCCTTCCTCCCAGGCCGTTGGGACCTACAGTTACAGTAGCCGTTCGCTCAGCCATTGGAGAAAGGGAACGAGATGAGGGCTTTGCAGCTCACTGCTGTTTCGTTGCCCTGTGTGAACAGTCTAGCAACAGTGGAAAGACAATCCAGCCGGCTGGGGCAGAGAACTAATGGCGTGAACTCTGACCGGTTTGATTAGACCCGGGGCAAATATGGCTGGACCTCACTGGCTAATACTGCAAAATGCCTGAGTGTTAGCAAGTGGAATTGCTACCCTAGGACAGTGGTGTAGGGAGTAGGGCTGAATCCATTGCCCTGGATGGGACAAAATCATGGTAGTTTCATGAAGGCACCATGGTTCCTGTTAGCTGGTAACTGTATCTGCCCTATATTGTATTGCTCGGATGTGTGAGAGATTCAGAAGTTGGTCTGATTCAGGATAATTCATCTGATCTCCCTACAGAGGGCACCACCTGCCCTAGTCAGTATCAAGGGCTGTATCTATTCATTTCTCCTGTTTGAACAAACACAGGAGCTACATCCCCGCTCTTGTTTACCCTGGCAGGAGCTGAATTTAGAAATGAGGCAGCACCAAGAGGATCTGGCTACTTTAGAGGGTCTGACCGCAGAGCTGGGCTCCTTTGGTTTCCCAGTCGGCTCCTCTCAGCACCAAGAGAAGGTGCGCAGCCTAAAACAGGATTTTGTGCGGCTGCAGAACGCAGCAAAGGAGAGGTAAGACCTGAGATCACCTGTTCCAATCCTTCCGGGGCCGCATTGTGGAGACAGCTCTTAAAAATGAGAGGAAATGCTTCTCACCGATGATGGAAGTTACTTAGCAATCAGGAGAGAGCTATCCAAGGTTCATTTTTGCTTTGGGGACCGTACGTTAACTTCCATCTCTGCTGTCCTCCTACACTGCAAACCTTCATGCCGTCATCTCTCGCTGACATTTAGAAAAAGCACGGTTGGAGGCGTTGTGAAAATTTGTATGCTGCAAGCAGGTCTGCCTCGTGCTTTCTCAGCACGCAGGGGCCGCCACAAATCAAACCCACCCCTGCTCCCCTCAAGAAGCAGATCACTAGATTGTGGCCGAGGTTCATTGGCCAGCGAAGGAGCGCCAGATAATCATTGCAGGAGGAGCCTCTTTGTTTTTCCTAGCTCGGGGGGGTTGCGGCAGTGCAGGGTCTGTCTACAGAGAATGGGCAGCATTTAAGACAGGCCAAGTTAGAGGGTTGATGAGACCTTGTTCACGTTGGAGAGCAGCGAGATGAGGGAAAATAAACTGATACACGACATTATAAGCCTCTGCTAGAGCTCAGCATCACTTCCGTTCGGACGGTGCCTGACCGAATAGCAGAACGCCCAGGCGCCTCAGCTGTGTTCTGAAGTGCGAGGCCATCTCCTGTCTTCTAGCTCCTCAGGGATTTCAGAGCTGCCATAACGGCAGCGGAGAAGGCAACGAATGTCATGGGCTACGCAGCACTGCAAGGGCATGGGGCATCTGATTGCACATGTAAACATGTAAACAGAGCTAGCTGGAATGTCACTACCTCAAGACCTGGAGCAGTGAAGCTGTGGCAGTGTGGGTTCGCTGCCCGAGTAATTACCCAGGGTGGTACGGCCCATGCTGCCATGACGTCACTGCTCTAGTACCCGAGCTAGTTAGAGCCAGCTCAGATCTGTCTGTACGAGCTACAGTCATGCCCCGTGATTGCCATGTAGATGTCCCCTGAATGCCAGCTGTTTTTGGAGGAGAGGGGCAAGGATGGTTGTTACAAGGTCAAGAGCAATATGAATGAGCTCCACTTTCCTGACCGCTATCATGCTCCAGGCCAGGGGTTGTCATGGGGTGGGCCACAGATTAAGAGGCTCTCTCTCTTCAGCCTCCTCTTCGCTCGTGACCATGTGACATACTGGACCACAGGGATTATCTGTCCTTCCTCTCATTGGCATGCAACATACCAATGGTGATGACACAATTGTGTCACTCCACAAGATGTCTCCTGAGTGATTGGATGCAGAGGCCTCTCCCCACATTGCATTATCCTGAAACTCTGTTGTCTCTCTTCATAGACAGGATGATACCCTGCCTGTTGTACTGTTCCTGTTTTACCTCCAAGTGGCTTCAATTGTTCGCACTTGTCCTCTTTGGTTTTCCATTGACTGTTCTGTGATGGGGCAGTGAGAGACGATTGAACCTGCCATGACATCACCAGCTAACTAGGGAGAGAGAGCAACTCTCTCCTGCATGAATAAACTGCCACCAAGTAGTTAATCCCTGGTGACTCCCCTTAACTTTAAGACCCTAAGGGCATAAATGTCAATATAGTTACCTTATTCCTTCAGTGTTACCTGTACACACATTACACCATGATTATGAATGTTGATAAATTGCAAGCTTTCCATAGAGACCTTACGTGGTACCCGGGATGCATAGATACCCTGTGAACAGTGTATTTGATGTAATGAGTTTGTCAGGTTTGAGATGAGAGTTATTTGCAAAACCTGGGCGCCCACTGCCAAGGTGCCTTTGTATTTGGTTATTTGCAGCTGTTCATTAGTATCACTGTCCTTGAGTGTTGCTCTTTATTCTCTTATGGAGCGGTGGCTGCTGGTAGAAGTAGATAGGCAAACTCTTCCTCTATTTTTACAAACATCCCAGCTCTTCTTTCCACTGATGAGCCTGAACCTTTGTTCAAGTAGCTGATAGCAAGGAAATGAATCCACCCATCCTGTGACCTGCCAGCTCACTATAGGCCACTGCCAAGTGCTCTGTGCGGGCAGTGGCTTCAGAACTGCTAACCTGGACTTTACCAAGAATGGGAGTCTGGGTCTAGATGACACTGAACTTGTGCACCAAGGTCATTGACGGAGCACGATTTACCAGCAAGCAGGGATGCAGCGTAGCTATAGCCACGTTCTTGGCTACCAGTGAGCAGTGTAGCTAAGCAACAAGAACAAAAAAACAAGATCACAGAGGGCATGGTGTCCTCCATTCAGGGTATGATCATTGCAAAGCGAAGCACGAGCTGCTAACTCTCTCCACCTTTTCACTCGTAGAGAAAAGGATGCATCGTCGTGCCAGGAACAATTGGACGAATTCCGAAAGTTGGTTGGAGCTGTGAAGAAGTGGCTGAAAGAAAGTGAAGGGAAGGTGCCATCCGCAGAGACCTCCCTGGGCACCCAGGAACTGGAGAAGCGCGTGGAGGAAATCAAGGTGGGCAGGGAAAGCTGAAACGCTTGGAGGAGTTGGTGTGGAAACTGAAGGCGCATGTAATGACTTGGAGGACCTAGTCTCCTATGAGCCATTTTATGCTTGTATTATTCAAGCTACACCTGGGCTTCCATGTGCTTAGGTGCAGTGCGGTATGTCCATGCAGTGGTTTCTCATAAGCGAGCCTTTGCTTGCTCTGAAAACGACACCATTGATGGTCTGAAGCCACTGGTCGAGCGACCGCGCTTAGCAATCACACACATCACTGTTCGCTATGGGCTCTCTCACTTTCAACGCATAGTGAAATCAGTGCAGAGTCTTATGCTAATTTTTAAAAGAAATCCATCTGCTCCTTTGCTTTTCAGAGGAATTTGGGAGGGGGAAACCCCTGTGTGCTAGTCTGTTTTGAATGCAGAAAAGTTCTGCTTCTCCAGTGAAATTCCCTCTGCTGGACATCAGGGGTTACATCCAGTCACTTGAGCGCGCTCATTCTTCTCTGGGGTAGATGACACTTTAAAACAAAATGTGTCAAGATTCAGACAGATTGCAAGGTTTTGTTCACTCACCAGTAGCTGTCCTATCAGACAGAAATATAGCAACTCTCCGAGGTCCATGTGGCAAGGATGGTGTCCTGGATACCGTAGGGGGCTGGGTCTAAAGGCTAGGAAGGAGGGAGGGTCCTCGGAACCTTAGTTTGAAAAGAGACTCACTAGTTAGGCAATATTAATGTACTGCTTGGTGCTCCGTAACTGGTTCATTATAAAGAAACCGCCCTCTGTGACATAGTATAGAGAAACTCTCTTAATCTGCTGTTTAACAATAATTCAGTTTATTCTTTGGGAGTCAGTGAGCCATCCTGTGAATTAGACAGATGAGCATGCTAAAGCTGGATCCTACACGAGTATTAGAGGAATGAAAAGGAGTACTTGTGCCACCTTAGAGACTAACAAATTTATTTGGGCATAAACTTTGTAGGCTACAGCCCACTTCATCAGATGCATAGAATGGAACATGCATATAAATTTTAATCTCTAAGGTGGCACAAGTACTCATTGTTCTCTTTGCAGATACAGACTAACACGGCGGCTACTCTGAAACCTATTAGAGGAGTGGTATTCCTAGTACCTAGACAACAGACACACACACACACACACACACACACACACACACACACACACACACACTAATTCTCAGCTGCAGAATGTGTGTGAACATCAGCAGCGGTGGCACTTTGTTTCAATCATAGGCCCTCTGGTGTGGGAAATATATAATGTAGGATGCTGGTATCTGATGCTGGTTTTTTAATAGGTTCTCCTGGAGGAATGGACAGGAAACAGGGCCCAGGTGGAGGAAATCAATCGCAAAGGGACTGCTTTAGAGAATTTGATTGTAGAAATCACAGCCCCTGATGCTCAGTCAAAGACAGGTGAGTTATAGCCATGCTGCCCAGAGGACACCTGGAGCATGCTTGGAGGAGGATCCCTGTCATTTTCTGCACTCGGTTTGCTTTTGTTGTTCTTTAGGTATATTTTTATTTAAACCATCATCAAATAGAAAATGGCTTTAAACTTGTTACAAAATGAAAGGAAAGGGGCCAGTAATAGTGTGGGTGCCTTCGCCTGGCTCCACGGCATTTAGGGGCTGAAGGCTCAGCCTCTGGAGAGATTGTCTGTCTGTGTCTGTCCTATATGGGAAGGAACATAAATACCAAACGGCTGTTTGCCAGCATGTGGAAGGATGTGCGTTGAGCATTTCAGGTAACAGCCACCCATGTACGATCGCAGCCCCTAAACGAAGCAGGGTTAGCCTGGTTCATGTTTGGATGGGAAGCCTCGAAGGAACATCTAGGAAAAGGCTACAGGCTGCAGTCCTGATGCTTCAGTAGGTGGCGCTCTAAGGCTACATCTACACGAGGAGCGAGGGTGTGATTCCCCTGCTCCTACATGAGCTCTCACTGAACTACTGTGAGTGGAAATAGCAGGGCAGCTGCAGTAGGACAGGTAGTGAGAGCGGAGGCGTGGCTCAACTGTGCTGAGAACATACCCACTGTTTCAGGCCGGTTTATGCTCTGCATAGCTCAGCTACACTGCTGTTTACACTCATGCTAGTTCGATACGCCTCTCGCTCACAGTGTAGACCTAGCCCAAGAATCGATACTGAATCTGTTCATCAACATGGTGCTAGGATAATGCTGGAGAAGGCTCGTGTTCAGATACGAGGTACACTGGATGTGTTGACTGCTTTTCTGACCATTTAAGATCCCAGGACCAGAGTTAGGGGACTTCACTCAAATTTCCAGGCTAAATTCTAAATTGGTAATTACCTAACACCTTGATGGGCATTTCATCTGGAGAAATTAACCTTTGCTTCCCATCCTCAAACATGTTGCATAGTGTTGCTGACACAGAATAGCTGCTGTGTTTCTCTGGAGAGGTAGCTGAATGGAAGCAACAGGAGAGCAGTCCCTTGTACATACCCAGTGAAAGATTTTGGGAGGTTTTCGTGTTTCAGTCTCCTCTATAAATGGACATTATAATGATTATGATGCTGACCGTTTCTGACTGCTTAGAAAACAAGAAGCCTAATCTATAACAGCTCCAGAGAATTCAGGTTTGAATGTGGATGGACTTGGCATCATCCCAAAATGAATACCAAGAGAAGGATTTTTTGAGGAATCATTTTTAGGGCCCATTTGCATAGAAAAGACCTTTATTTTTTTTAGGGTCTGTTTCTTTAAGAGCTTCAGCCTATAAGAAAAGAAGAATAGAAGGATTATAATCTCTTCAGTGAAGGCCTTTTGGTTCCTGCAATACCAGTCTCTATTCTAAATATGATTCTCATGGATATTAGTTCTCCTGTGGGAATGCTGGTGCCACCACAGAATGCAAAAATATATATAATGGTCACAGGCTTGCTGTATGAGGTAGGGAGCTGATACTTAGTCCATGCCCATCAGCGGAGTTACTGTTGTGGGCTCTGGGGAACTTCACAGCTACTCCTAGACCTCTAGGTGATTTCTAATCTGTCCCTAGAGGAGTGGCTGGAGGAAATGGAAAAAGGGTGGTGTTGGCTGCAGGGAGTCCCAGCTCTTCTGTTGTCAGCTACTGGGAATTAGAAGAGAGTAAAGGAAAATAAACAGATGAAAAACAAAATTGCTTAGGAGTCCTAGCTGGGCATTGAGATGTGAGGCGCGGGGAATTCCCATGCTGAACCCTTAGCATTAAGCATTCAGAGGGTCTGCGGATTTATCGAGATGAAAAGAATAAGCCACTTCAAAGCGACATGTGTTTGGTTGGTGGCTGACGTGATTCGTCTTGTGGAGAGCTCTGTTGTCTTGTGCTGTGTTCATTTGCTCACGCTCAGGATTTGCTTTCTCTTTTACCATGTTGTCTGTTGTCGCCAGTGGACAGCCAGAAATGGTTGAGTCAGTGCTGAGTGCGTGCGTTCGTTGGTAAATATGTCTGTATTCCTAACATGTTTGTCTTGTCCTTTGTTTGTCTCTCTGTCCCTTGCTCAGGTTCTGTGCTGCCCGCTCTAGGAGTGTCAGTAGGCAGCGTAAATGGATACCACACCTGCAAAGGTGAGATCACCAACTCCGTGTTGCAATAGAAAGCAGTGTCTGTGTGTTCATTTATGTTTCTATCAGTGCATGATAACAGCAATTTGTACGGATGTTCCCCTGGGAGATAAAAATTGCAGTGTGACACTGTTGGAATCCTATGGCAAACCGTGTTTGTCTGCAGTGCTGTTTAGTGACCGGAATGAGGCCTTGGGATGGGCAGCTGATTAGGATGTAGGATGTAGGACAGACTGAATGACAGAAATGGCAGGAGGGGAATTCAGCTTCTGGATGTGACAACAACTTGACCCCTGATCAGCTGGTGTGACAGAGCTGATAAGTGGGAGATTGTTTTAAAAGGGCAATGAAGGTTATTAGTTCTGAGGATTCTGACACCATCTTAACCTGGAATTTTAAGTGTGACCTAAGTGACTCGTTAGCTGCTGTGAGTTCATTGACTCAACAAGATAACAGATGTAAAAAGTTGAATTCAGACTGTGAGCGGTGGATTAAATACGATACTGTTAATATGGGGACACAACATGCTGGAGACTGATTTAATGGGAAGTGATTTGCTTTGTTGGGCAAACTGTCAAACTCCGTATGTGATGCAACAGAGCAAGTCTTTGGCAGGACAGGTGGTGATAACCTGACACTGTGGGTCTTCAGTAGATCGAAAGACAGTGATCCTAGCCTCTGGTACCCTGACACTCACCGCCTGTGTGAGGGTTGCCCAGAATTCTCAGTGCCAGCAGCCTAGGTAGGAGTGGTGTTGCTGTCCTTGTGCTCAGGTTTGTTTCTTTGTCATTAGATTTGACTGAGATCCAGTGCGACATGTCTGATGTGAACCAACAGTACGAAGGACTTGGCATGGCCTTGCGGGAACGCCAGGAGCACCTGTCAGCCATGCTGGAGAAGATGCAAGAAGTCCAAGAGGAGGCAAGTTCAGTGTTGAAGTGGCTGGAGTCAAAGGAACAGACCTTGTCAGCACTTGAAGCTTCTTCCTCGCCTACAAAAACAGAGACCATGAGAGCCCAGGCTGAGCATAACAAGGTAACTTGTCTCTCTGAGCAGGAATAAGGAGGGAGTTTGTCACAGTGACAAAGTCATTCTCTGAGACATGCTTTACTGCAATAGGTTGGGAGGCACCAACAATAACCTGTTTCTAAAGAGAGTATTTCATTTTGGGAGTGCAAGTGGTTAAATGTAGCATGAAGAAGCACAGTGTAGGGAAGACTGAGGGGGTACATACATCAGATATGTCAAAGTTTGTTATGAAGAGAACTGCTCAGTTGTTCTCCAAGGACAAGAAGGAAGGAACCAAGGCCTGGTCTGCGCTAGAAAATTGGGGCAGCATCACTAAGTCACTCAGGGCTGTGAAAAATCCACACCCCTGAGTGGCATAAAACCGACCTACGTCCCCATGCAGATAGCACTAGGCCAAGGGCAGAATTCTTCTGTCAAATTAGCTACTGCCTCTCAGGGAAGTGGATGACCTATGCTGATGGGAGAATCCATTCTGTCGGTGTGGGTAGTGTCCACACTGAAGTGCTACCGTGGCGCAGCTGTGCCGCTGTAACATTTTAAGTGTAGACACACTCTTAGTTTGCAGCAAGGAAGATTTAGGTTGGATATTAGAAGAACATTGTAAATCTAAGGATAGCTAAGTCCTGGGACAGGTGACCTAGGGATGTTGTGGAATCCCAGCCATTGGAGGTTTTGAAGAACAGGTGAGACAAACGCCTGTATGGGGTGGTCTGGTGTTCTTAATCCTGCCTCAGTGTGGGAGGAATGGACTAGATGGCCTCTTGAGGTCGCTTCCAGACCTACTTTCTGTGATTCTATCAATCTGTGGTAAGCTTCACCCTTTTAGATATTTTAGACCTATCCTTTATAGGCAGTTGTCTAAGAGAAAAAAGCTGATAATGTTTAGCACCAATTCTCAGGTCATTCCAAATCCATTGGGAAAGCAGCACACAGTTTAATGTTACACTGAGAAAGATGAACTTTTCATTTCTTCTATTCTTAAATCCCAGGGGAGCCCTAAGTATTAGTAACCAGATTAAATGAGTCCGTAAAAGGCAAAAGACAAAGCCTTGTGCAACTCTAAGCGTAGCTACTTTCTTTCATCGAACTGTAGCTCATCTCAGCATAGCTCTTGTGCTGGAATTACATCTTCTTTTGTATGTCTCAGCATGTTCAAAATTTTCTTTTTAGGCATTCCTGGCTGAGTTGGAACAGAATTCAGGAAAGATCCAGAAAGTAAAGGAAGCACTTTCTGGCTTGCTGGAGCAATGTCCTGACTCTCCAGAAGCAGCAAACTGGAAGAAGATGCTGGATGATCTCAGTAAGTTCCCTTAGGATTAGCGTGATTTTTAGATGTCTTTAAATATCCCTTAAGGATGATTCCAGTTTCCAGGACAATTCCAAAAGTCAGAGTAAAGCAGAGTTAAATGTAATTGAATTCGGGAAATAGAGAACATACCTTCAAGCTGTCTGGCCTGCTGGGATGTTTTCAGGATGAGCGTTGTTTCAGTTAATGAAGTCTGCATGATGGCTCTACATTTCAGAAACTTTGCTTTCTTAAGTTACCTTAAAAAAATACCCTGCAATAAAATCAGTTGATTGCTTTTTTTTTTTTTTTTTTTTTTTTGAGTAAAAGCTTCGTTGGTCAAAGTAAAATTCTAATGATTACTTAAAATATTTTAGATACTTAAATGATTAAACGAGCTTGTGTATTTAAAAAAGAAAATTTCAGAATTTGCTAGCAATAAAGTTCATGTACAGTTTTTCCCATCCAAAGCTCTCAAAATGCTTAACAAAAATTGATGTGTGTTTTGTTATTTTTGTTTGAAAGATGGAATCTGAAGCAGAGAGAAGTTAAATGACTTGCCCAAGGGTCAGGCAAGTCCATGACAATTGAACTTGATGTAGATGACTTGATTCCACATTTTCTGTCCTAACCATAGTACCATAAAAGTTAAAAATGGAAAATATATTACTAGACTGATTGTGTATCAAACGTTACACTGGTATATCACATTAGAGTCCTCATTTAAAGCTGGGGAGATTTCCATTGTTAAATTAGTAATAAGGGAACAAAAAACAGCGGCTAAATCAAGTGGCACGTTTCCTAATAACAGTAAAATTACCAGCTATTTCATTTCCTGTCTTCAGACTCCAGGTGGGCAAGAGCCAATCAAGTGACAGCAGAGCGCCAGGAGAAGCTGGAGAAATCAGTGAACCAACTGGCAAGCTTCCAGGCAGCTGAAGCCCAGCTGTGCCCATGGCTGAAGGAGAAGGAGCTAATGATGAGTGTGCTGGGACCTCTCTCCATTGACCCGAACATGCTGAATGCACAGAAGCAGCAGGTCCAGGTGAGAAAGGGGCTGCATCCGTGCATCCTTAGTAGGTTAAAGAATGAGGAGGGGTGGGCAGTTCCAGTTTGTGCCGAACTCCTGTTGTGATTGATAAATTCTTGAGTATAGTTTGTAGTTTGTGTGTGTGTGTGTGTGTGTGTGTACATACATTCTCCTGCTACAGAACATGCTCCCTTAGAGCTTGTCTGTGCAAACCAGCTGGGGTGTCAATGCACTAAGCGTCCCAGTAGACCTTGCTGATAGGCATTAGTGATTCCTTAGTGTGCTTTGATCTAGTCCTGTTTCAAAGCTGGGGAGATCAAAGTGCGGGAAGGACCTGCTAGTCCACATCAGTGGAATCCACACAGACACTTACAGCAAGGCAGGCTAGTTTGGGGTAGATTTACACCGCAGCTTGCTGCAGGCGAAATGTTCATGTAGACAAGCCCTTGTCTGAAACACAGTTCTTTTGTAGCAAGTGCCCTGCACACACCACATTGTACAACAGCATTAGTCTTAACACCTCTTCTCACAGAGATGCCAGAATATGTTGGGTGTGGCTAATACTCCACCTAATTGGAGCTGGAGTCATTTTTGATCTCTGGTCTGTGCACAGGGTTCCAGTATTGACTCCTTTGTTAAAAAAAATAAAAAATCATTCCACTCTTTACAAAGATCTATGTTAATACTATGCCGGAGCGGTTAATGCTTCATGAGAGCCTTCCTATCTGCCTCCTCCCCTGAGTGTCAACCTCTAGTTACAGATTAGATTGCTGATATGTCTGTAGCTAGCCAAACCACTCAGAATGATGTTAACTGGGATATTTTATTATCTCCTCTTGTCACTGGTTCACATTGTGTTGATCACCAATAGGACAAATAAGGGAGAGAAGCGAAGTACTTTCTGGATGTAATCACAGTTGCTTCCAAATTTTGTTAAGCTGAAATGTTTTTATAAACAGATCTTTGCAGTCTACTTGTAGTCCTGTCCCAGGGATTTCGTGGTTTGTTTCCAGTGATTCTGTGGATAGTTTAAAGCTACTGGAGCTCGGTTTTATTTTGACAATGTGTATTAGGTGCTGTCACTCTTATACAAACACTTATGTGTTATTTCTGTTCCAGTTTATGCTGAAAGAATTTGAAGCTCGCAGACAGCAGCATGAACAGCTGAACCAGGCAGCTCAGGGGATACTAACCAGCCCTGGAGATGATTCTCCGTCATCAAACCAGGTGCGGGAGGGGCTCCAAGGCGTGAATCAGAAATGGACCGAGTTAACTGAAAGACTCAACTCCCGTTCCAGACAGATTGACCAAGCTGTTGTCAAGAGCACCCAATACCAAGAGCTGCTGCAGGACTTGTCTGAGAAAGTGAAGGCAGTTGGGCAGGGACTCAGCAGCCAATTTGCCATCAG
The DNA here is from genome assembly GCA_007922305.1 of Dermatemys mawii. NCBI lineage: Eukaryota > Metazoa > Chordata > Testudines > Dermatemydidae > Dermatemys > Dermatemys mawii. Next base: position 6,124,436 of record ML677388.1, read on the forward strand.
CACCCAGCCAGATGCTGTGAAGCAGCAGCTGGAGGAAACCAGTGAGATTCGGTCCAACCTGGGGCAGTTGGAAGAGGAGATCATGGAGGCTCAGACACTGTGTGACGAGCTGTCTGTTCTGATCGGGGAGCAGTACCTCAAGGATGAGCTGAGAAAGCGCCTGGAGACGGTGGCTCTCCCTCTCAAAGGCTTGGAAGACCTCGCAGGTGAGACACCATGAAGCACCTGGTTGTGGAGTTCAGCTTCTCTGCCTCCTGTGTAACAAAGGATTATGTGGTCCCTGTGTTTTTAAGGAGAGCAAAGAAGGGATCTTCCATGATTTTTAAATTTGAAAATCATTCAGGAAAGGGCCTAGTTAGAAGTGCTTTGAGTAGTGCCAAGCGGGTGGTATGGTTTTGATTCCCACACGATGCCACCAAGGGCTGGAGGTTGTGCAGAGGGGTGACCTATTCATTACAAGGGTAGGACTCATTTCGCCCTTCAGCAACCTATGCACTCTGATTTTAAGAGTGATGTTGACAGGTCAGAAAAGAATCTGTCCCCAATCTCCTGTCTGAGAAGGGGGAAGAGGAGAGTGGGTATCTGAGTAGCATCTTCGCTCCTGAAGTAGGTTGCATATAGAGGCCTCATAGCCAAAAAACCCTCTCCATTGTGTTACTGTCTCCTAACTCTGTTCTGAGGTTGTTCGTGACCTGGTGGGCGAAAGGCTGCTGACGTGCAAGGGGAGGAATTCATTCCCGTTAATCAGAATGCAGCTTGCGCATTCAAGATTTTTTTAAAAACAATTTCACCTAGTTTATTAGATTCCGGCTTAATTGTGACATTCGAATCTCATTTCCATTTCAGCTGACCGGATGAATCGACTGCAGACTGCGCTTGCCAGCTCCCAGCAATTCCAGCACATGTTTGACGAGCTTAGGACCTGGCTGGATGACAAACGGTGCCAGCAAGCCCAGAGCCGGCCTATTTCTGCTAAACTGGAGAGGCTGCAGTGTCAAATCCAAGAGCAAGAAGAGTTCCAGAAGAGTCTCAACCAGCATAGTGGCTCCTATGAGATGATTGTGGCTGAGGGAGAGTCTCTGCTTCTCTCGGTTCAGCCTGGGGAGGAGAAGACTGCCCTGCAAAACCAGCTGGTCAGCCTCAAGACCCATTGGGATGAACTCAGCAAGCAGGTCACAGATAGGAACTCCAGACTCAAGGACTGTTTGCAGAAGGCCCAGAAATACCAGCGGCACATGGAAGACCTCCTTCCTTGGGTAGAGGACTGTAGGGCGAAGATGTTGGAGTTGGAAGTAACTCTGGATCCCGTGCAGTTGGAGGCAGCCCTTCTGAGGTCAAAGGCTATGCTCAGTGATGTGGAGAAGCGTCGCTCCCTTCTGGAGATGCTGAACAGTGCTGCTGACATCTTGATAGATGCCTGTCAAACTGATGAGGATGAGGTTCGGGATGAGAAAGCTGGGATCAATCAGAAGATGGATGCCATTACAGAAGAGCTGCAAGCCAAGACTGGGTCCATTGAAGAAATGTCACAAAGGCTAAAGGAGTTCCAAGAAAACTTTAAGAACATTGAGAAGAAGCTGGAAGGGGCAAAGCATCAGCTAGAAATCTATGATGCTTTAGGACCTCAAGCCTGCAGTAATAAGAACTTGGAGAAGTTGAGGGCTCAGCAGGAAGTCCTCCAGGCCCTGGAGCCGCAGGTGGCTTATCTGAAGAACTTCACACGAGGTCTGGTGGAAGATGCTCCAGATGGGTCTGACTGCTCCCAGCTCTTACGGCAAGCTGAGGATTCCCAGCAGGACTTTAAAATAGTGAAACAAAAAGTAAATGAATGCTGTTCGCTGATGGAGACCAAGCTTGAAGGAATCGGCCAGTTTAATAACCATGTCCGGGAGATGTTCTCTCAACTGGCAGATCTAGACGATGAACTTGATAGCATGGGTGCCATTGGGAGAGACCTTGACAGCCTCCAGTCTCAAGCTGAGGATATTCGTGCATTCCTGGGCAGGCTTCAGGGGCTGAAGGCAGACATTGAAGCCTCTGAAGAGGAATGTAGGCACATGCTGGAGGACGAAGGAAGCCCTGACTTGTTAGGGCTGAAACATGAACTGGAGACTCTAAATAAACAGTGCAGCAAGTTGACGGAAAGGGGCAAAAATCGCCAAGAGCAAGTAGAAACGACACTCTCTCGGGTCGAGGACTTTTACAACAAACTGAAAGAGCTGAATCACATGGCCAGTGCAGCGGAGGAGAATGAGGCCTTGCAGTGGATTGTAGGCACAGAGGTGGAAACCATCAACCAGCAGTTGGCAGATTTCAAGGTGAGCGCTCCTAATGCGGCGTGTTTTACGTGGCATTTGCTGTTTAAAGGTTTATCTGCGGTTTGACCCAATCTCTTACGCTATTCTGAATCAATGCGTTCCTTGCAAAATTCATATAACTTTATTGCTGAAATGCCGCCAGGGGGCTTGGTGCTGTTTGAGACAGAGATGGTCTCTGCTATTTAAGAGTTGAGTACCTGGAAGGAAGAGTTGATAACTCTCATGGTCAGGTTTGGAAAGCTTGTTCTTTGTCTTCCCCCACCCCCCGACTCCCCATACTGCACACAATATTAGACTATCAGAACTTCTTTTGGCTTTTTCAGTACAGTATTTTTCAGGGAAGAGGGGTATTTTGGCTCCTTGACTTTATTTAAATCATGATTTTCGGTACCTCCTGAGATGGCACACTGATGGATCTGCACTGATCTGCTGAGTGGGCCTGTGTACCCAATCCCAATATCCCAGCTGTCTTTCAGGAACCTTGGACTCTGATGCATCATTCCAGTTTCTAGGTCTTGGATAAAATTATAGATAGTATTAAACTGTTACAGCTGGGAGGGGCATATCATTCCCTTTGTCTTATCAGTTTTTTGCTATAGGATTTTCACATTGCCAGTGGAGAAACGCTGGAGACAATCAAGGTATGTGTGCAAAACTTTTATCTGAGCCCAGAGAGCGAAGATTTTCAAGGTGTTTAAATTTTATGTAGTAGTAGGGTGTCAGGCCATGTTGTTACACTACATTAATTACATTAGTATTGCTTAGAGATTCTGATGCTGTGAAACCACCATTATTGATGTGCTCCACTGCTAGTGGTTGATCTGATTTACATCTTGCTGCTCAGTGACTAGCAATAAGAGAGTGAACCATTTACTTTTCATCACATAGCTAATTGATCTCATTCAGACAATTAATGCCTCTGTTACACTGTCGTAGTATCATGGTCCTCTCAACCTCCTAGGCCTTGTCTACATGAGAACGTTTTTCAGTATAATCTGAGGTGTGAAATTAAACCAATCTATTTATGCTGGTATAGCCCTTGTGTGGACACTTTTATTCCAGGGTAAGAATGGCTTTTGGTTTCATTTATGTCACTTGGGAAAGGGTTTAAGCTAATCCTAAGAAAGCCACTTGTATCCTGTGTGATAGAGAAGGGTCAGGGAACTGCGGTAGAGTGCTTGAGGGGAGAAATGTAAGCTCAGAGCTAACTGCGGCGTGGCTCTCTGTGGACTAGGGAAGGTTGCAGGTTGATTGGAACACCTGCAATCAATTAAGGCCCTGCTAAGAACCTAATAAAACCCCCTGCTTCAGGCAGACAGGGGAGGAGGATAGGAGTTGGACCAGTTTGGAGGAATTGGAGCAGCGAGCAGTTTGGAGGAGTTGGAGCAGTGAACAGTTGGAGGAGAGTAAGAGACACTTGACCTGTGTAGAGAGAGGGCAGAAAGCCCCACAAACTCAAGGGTAGGGAGAGGGAAGTAGCCCAGGGGAAGGAATAGCTAATTCAGGTGGTTTACCGCTATCCTCAGGGCCCCTGGGCTGGGACCCGGAGTAGAGGGCGGGCCCGGGTCCCTCCCTCTCCACTCCCCCTCCTCTAGGATACTAGTGGGGCAGTTAATACCCTATTCAGGGGCAAGAAATAGCTCCCTGAACCCCCCACAAGAAGAGAGAGCGCGGGACCCATCATAATAGTGCCAGCAATTTGCCACACCTGGAATAAAAATGTCCATGAGGAAGGTTAAACTAGGTAAAACTATACCTGTGTAACTGGTAAAACTTTCCTATAGAGAAGACATTGCTTTTGGCTGAATCACTTTGATTAGAAACCAAGCTCAGATGGAATCTCCTGACTGGCATGGATAGCAAGAAACGGTGGTGGTAAGAGGATGTTTAGTTATCAATGGTCCACCTTTCAAAGAATTTGAAGATAACCCTCCAAGACATCTGTGGCTGCTACAGAACAAAGCCAAAGGTACTGTCACAGAAGGAAATAGATAAGCATCCTTATCAGGAGTCCTTGATTACTCTGAGAGTCTCTGGGACTCTGTTGGGCTGGAGTGTCTGCTTGGAGAAACTTTCTTTAAAAATGAAAGTTGCAGTAGTTATTTTAGCTTTTCTTCTATGTAAACATTAAAAGAGAAGAAAACGGGGGGTGAGGGGAATGAAGGCTGATTGAGAAACGATAGTTACATGGAGGAAATTCTTCCTGTAAACAGTTCATCTAAGGCAGTGGTTCTCAACCAGGGGTTCGGGGCTCCCTTGGGGGCCACGAGCAGGTTTCAGGGGGCCGCCAAGCATGGCTAGCATTAGACTCATTGGGGCCCAGGGCAGAAAGCTGAAGCCCCTCTGCGCGGGGCTGAAATCCCGGGGCTGCAGCTAAAGCCTGAGCAATGTAGGTTTGCAAGTGACCTTGTGGTGTGGGGTCCTGGACAACTGACCTACTTCCTACCCCCTAACGCCGGCCCTTGCTTTTATATGGGGAAAACCAGTTCTTGTAGCACAGGTGAGCCATGGAGTTTTTATAGTATGTTGGGGGTGAGAACCCCAATCTAAAGAACCAGTGTTATTGGCATCGATGGTGACTACTGAATGGCAAATACTTTCAAGCCTAATTTTATGGTTTGCCTCTAAGGAAAAAGAGAGGTCCCACGAGTTAGCCTGGACACTGAATGATATCACAGCCATAAACAGTGACCCTCTTGTTCTAGGTCATTAAACGTGCACTGACCGGAGGGAGTAATGACACATCCTGGCTTGTCTGTCCTTAATGGGAATTGGGAATCAGGTTGTCCAGAGCAAGCTTTTAGGAAAATGTGTCATAAATTGTCCGTTCACATTGCAGCGTTGTGTCTCCTTCCTCCCTCCAGGCCTTACAAAACTTGGCAGGGGAGTTGAGAGAGCACAAAACCCTGCCCTGGGATCCAATCCATGTGAACCAAGCAGAAAGAAATGAACCTGGAAGCCTGCCCCACAGCTGATCTGTAAAACAGTGCAGACAAGCGAGCCGAAGTCATGAATGTTCCCTTTTCGAGAGAGAGTGGGGTAGCCAAACTAGAAACTTCTACAGCACTAGCAAAACCGTTTGAAAGTTCATGGCTTGCTGATATTGTTGTGATTTGGAGCCAGATTTTTGCGGTGGGGGAAGGGTGATCTACAGGTCTAGCTTTTGCTGAGCTCATGGGAAGCTAAAACAATGAAAGGAAAGAATCTGAGTATGTCAGCCACATTTACACCCCTAGAGGGTCAGGGAAGGGAAATCTCTTCGGGCCCTGTTCTCAAGACTGAGTAACAATGTTTTGGTTCCCTTCCATGGGTCAAGAGTTTAGTTCCTGAGCTGAAATGCAACGTGAAGTGCATGGCAGATTTATCTGCACTCACACTCAGAGCTTCGCCGGGGGGGTCACGCATCATTATGCTGCCTCAACTTCTAATAAACGGGAAGCAGTGAGATTTGGTCTGACTGTGGGAGGGTCTGTTGCTCTTTTAGCCCTGGTCGACACGAGGGCATGCGAGGGGTCGACCTAAGCTTCCTACTAGTTGCTGCTAATTTCCTCATCTCACCCGTGAGGACGAAGGTCTCTAGATTGAGCCACAGTCATTTGAATGAGATTGGGCAGTGGGTCAGGTGACTGAGACAAAGGATTAGTTACAGAGAATCCCATGTTGGTAAACCATGTCCTGCAAGGCCACAGTGACTGGCCCCTGGCCTCCAAGAAGACCCGTTAAAGGTGGTCGTCACCTCATGGAGGAACCAGGAAACTGGAAAGGGGGCTGAAAAATTTCTGTTGTTTGATGATTTAAGCATAACGACTGAATCAGTGACTTGAAACCAGCAATAGGCAGAGGCTGGAAAGGACTTTCCACCTCTTCACTCCTCCTCGTTCTTAGTTTATTGAAAAATTGCTGCAGAGAAGGTGGAATCCTCAGGGTGGGGTGCCAGCCTGCTACAACGCCAGGGAGAGGAGGTTGGCCAGCGGGGTCTCCTGTGACTGCGATGCCTATTTCCGATCCTCCGTCCTCTGGCTCCCTTGACACCTTTGAGGAGCAGTGGACGCTGTCCAGGGTTCTCTGCTCAGTGTCCCCATCAGGTTCCCTTCGTTTAGTCCTCTGACCTCATTCCTAACCCTGGTTTATGTTTAGTTGTCCCCCGTACTCGCTTGGAATCCCAGTCATGTGGCTGTTCCCCTTAAAAGCCCGCCCACTTCCTGGATCCCAATAGGACGGACAGTTCCTGTAAAGGCAAAGTGAGCATAGAGGAATTAAGCTCTAAGTGGGAAAAGCAAAGGAAAAAGAGCCAAAAATGATATGCTGCCATTGGTGCCTGCCACTTTTCAGTCATGGCAAGAGTACAGCCCTTGAGTTCCGAACGGGTGGAGCATTGGGGTGAGACTTTTGCCATCTATTTTCAAATGTTGCAGATAAAATTATAATAATCAAACCATATTTTGGGGTAACTGTAAGCACTGTTGTGCAAATCCCTAAAAACGTTCTCTGTAACTTTTGACCTCATGTAATAAATCCATGTGATGGGTTATTTGAAACCTGAGTTTCCCAATGTACTGTATTCCTTAGCTTAGGGAATACTTACTTTTCAGGCCAAGAATGATTTTGAACTTGAGCATGTGAGAAACAGAGAGAAATCCCTTGACAGAAATAACTTAAGCAACACCTTGATTTTATTTTACAGAGCAGGGGCTCACAGATCCTTCAGGCCTATGGCACTCTCTCTGGCTGTAAAAACCCCATGATGCACTGAGAGGGAGTAAATAAAACCATTCTAGTCACCTTTTCATTCAGAGGCTGCTCTTTCTAATACCTCCCCCTTGCCCTGTGTACAGGGAGATATTTGCCAAATCTGTCATTGTAACACATCAAGGAACCCCCACCCCACCCCCAACAAAATACTCCCCAAACCTCCTTTTGGTGAAAAGAGTGCTTGGTTTCTTTGTATTAGTCTCTCAATTTTTTGGAAGGGTGACTCCATGACACTGACAACAGCACCACTGTTTATAAGAATATTTTGCACTTTTATACTGCTTTCCATTTTCCGAGTGCAATACGCACATTTACTGGTCCTTGTGACACCCCCGGGAGGTATGTAAGTGAATAAGTAGGAATAGCTCCCTTACTCCCCCTCCCCAGCCCCCTCATTTTAAAAACCAGGAAGCAGAGCCACACAGAGGTGAAGTAAATACTCCAGAAAGCATGCCCGAATTCTAATCTGGGTCTGTTTTTCAGCTCTGTGCTTGGTTCCATAGGCCAGAGGTTCTCAGTCTGTGGCATTGGTGGCATGAGAGCCACAACCAAGCAGTATGTAGGTTGGATTAAAGTGTAGTACTGGAAGAAGAATCTATTATAACTGCACCGATTAGAATTGGGAAGGTGGCATACCTAGAACTTTGAGTGTTAGGTGTGGTACGGTAGGTCTTAGGTTGAGGGCCACTGCCCATGACGATGCTGTTTTATAGATAGAGGACTCATGCAAGCTTAGGGATTTGGATTTTGGCACCCAAAGGAGTTAGCATTTACAGTAGATCAAGGCCATGTGAATGCTATGGAGTCTTTGCCGGTCTAGTCCCCTAGATGTAAGCCAGACTTCTGCTGGCATAGCTACATCACTTGTCCAAATGGCATTAGCTACGCCACCAGAAGCACTCTTCTGATGTTCTAGTTGTGCCTACACTGGGGTGGTTGCCAGCATAGCTATGTCAGCTGTAGGAGTGATTTTTTTTTCACACTCCTACCTGACAGCTTTGCTGACAGAACTTTATAGTGTAGTCCATGCCCAAGACACCTGTCTAAGCTGCAGGTAAAAGTCACTATGATGCTTTCTAGACATCTTAGCACCAGTACTGCATTATGTGGCCTGGAAGAATAAGTGCAACACAGAAGACAGTCTCCAAAAAGATAGTTCACTATGTCTCCGGAACCGGAAAGCGTGCCAATGTCAAAATAGAAATGTGTGAAAGGGTGACTTGTTGAATAGAAAGGCCCTGTTCCGTACCTAACTGCACCTACATTGTGTCAGGTGCATGCAAATGTAAAGGGAAGCCATGCTTGAGAGAGTTAGAGGAAACTATTGTCAACCAGTAAAGTTGCTGCTATGGTGACCAGGGTGAAAGGGAGTAGATGGGTGGAGCTGATTGATTGTAGGTACCATTCAGTAACTATGTAAAATAGCATTGCAGAAAGATTGAATCTTGGTATTTCCTAGCACCAATTGCCTATTCTGCTATCGGTCATCACCTTTGTTGAATAAACCCTCTACGAAAGCATGCAGAAGAGGGTTTCCCAGCTCACAAGGATGACATCTTGCACTCTTCCTTCACCCCTTAAGGATTAGTAGCAGGATTTGCTCTCTAGTTCTTTGAGCTGGTTTTAGCCCCTATCCCCAGGATGGTTTATGCGTGTGCACTGGAAAGGAAAATCTACACCCCTTTCAGGATGGCAGGTCTGAACCCGAGAACAGAAACGAGTTTGTTAGATGAGGAGTCAAAATATTTATGCAACGGTACTTTGAATATTATTTTGAGGTAGCGTGTTAGCAGCAGTGCCCCATATATAAACGTGCTTTTGTGCTTGAAGATAACGTCTCCAGAGCCCAACCTCAGAGCCTCCTCCTGTGCTAGTCTCTGAGCTGTTTTGATGGTGGTTCAGCACCTGATCGTTTGCAGAAGCCCAAACATAACTTTGGACTCAAGTTGTAGCGAGCCTAGCTGATCGGTGGCTTTGGGATGTGGGTGGAAGGGGGAGGTAAACTTCCTGTACTAATGTCCCATCAGAATGCGGTATTTTTAATGGAATGGGAGGGGACACTCTGTCTCTTGTTCTCCTGTCTTGGCTTATCTCACAGTCCAGCTGGTGGTATTTTTAACCTCTGTGTGACCCCAAAGGAATGCATGTGGCTCCTCACAGTCATATTTCCTCGAGCAGCTGAGTGGGAGGAAGGCAATGCTTTCTCCTTGTTGAACACTTTCCAGACCTGTTTCAAGCATTGCTGGCTAGTATTTTGAGCACCAGCAACACAAGCAAACATGCCTCCTCTCTCACAGCTGTTAAATCATCTTAAAGGCACAACATCTCTGTGGAGGGGAAGTGATATTAGATTGGGGAACAAGAAAACTAGGAAGAAAGCTCAGATAAGCTTTGTGCATTGCACGTTGTAGACTTCAACATGAAAGGTAAGAGCTGATGGTTACAAATCGATGGTAATCTTTACTAGGGAAGTAAGACCAGCCTTGGTTGAGGTGCTGGAGGGTAGCTGAGAAGTGTCACTGGTATGAGTATCATAGCTTTTCTGTACTTCTGACTGGTAATCTTGAGAATACTGTAAATAAACCTGTTTGCAGAGAGACACTTGAGTCTTAGGGGCCCTTGTGGTGGTCAGTGTTCTCATTCTTCATGAACAGAGGAGCAGCAAATAGGTACTCAGACCACTAGAGGTACTTGGAGCAGAACTGGCTTGCAATTGTTCATCTAAAAACAACCGAATAGCGGTGACCTTGACCGGTCAATGGAAATTCAGGAGAGCGTTTTCGTGTCCCTTGAGCAGAACATCATGTGCAAGTGAAAGCTGAGAGTGGAATAAATTGAACTGAAAGCTGCGGAGAGATGCAATCAAGTAATATTGAGGTGGTTTTGTCGTAATTGACTTGTTGGTTCAGTAATAAAGTGAGTCCCTTTTGGGAGTCAGCTTGGGTCACTGTTCCAAGCCCTCCCACTCACACATGCTGTGTAGATGAATCAGTTTGCTGGGTCTCAGCTGGCCTGTTCTGGGAACCACTGCCATGGGAATGTCTCCCTTTCAAAGGAATATTCCTAACCTGGTTGTATTGATACTCGAAATGAAATACTCTGCATCCGTGGTCCATCCCTGATCCAAGGGGTGCTAAAAATACCAGCGTCCTCCAATACCAGGAATGTTGAGCTCTTTGAGAAGGGCGGGGAGAGGGGATGAGGTTTGTCTAAAACTGGCAGAGTAGAAAAGGAAGGTGTTGAGCGTTGCCAGTCTGGAGGATAGATTTGTTTCTCCGTTTGCCAGTGCTGTGAAGATGCATGGAGAAGTGCGAGATGGAGCAGGTACTTAGTTACATGCACGTGTTTGTTCATCATGCCATCTCTGACTGCATTCGCCCACAATACTTCGTGTGGTCTTGCGGTTCAGAAAACAGTAATACCCATTTGATGTGCAAGGGAAAGTCTGCGGGTGACCGTCAGCAATAGAAGACTCAGTCTTGTAGAGCAACGGATGATATTTTAGTTTATTTATCCCTGGCACTTAAAGAACTACCGCCACTCTTCTGCCTAGCTAAAAGAAAGTGAATGACCTTACAGTCCTCCTTCCATCCAAAGGATCCCCTTAATACTGATACCTCACTTCCTAGAGTCTCCAGAAAGTTGCTGTTCGCTAATAGTGCTCCATCTCTTTGGGCCTCCTGCTAAGTTGCTGCCTCACTATGTGACTAAGCAAGTACTTTAGTTTCTCCATTTGTTAAATGGGGTTAATACCTATATACCTTCCAGGCTGGGTGTTGATCTCCAGATTTATTAAGGTGATTTGAGATCTCCAGGGGATAAGTGATAGTACCTTTGTTGTGTCTAGATTTGGGACTCCAGAGTGGACATGGTTCAGATCTCCCTAAACTTAGTCTGTACAGGCAGGAGACTTCATTGCTGCCTGGCCATTTTCTGCCACATCCCGCTGTGCCTCTCCTGCTGTGACAATCAATCAGCTGTTTAGCTTGGGTGGCTTCCAGCAGGGCGTGTTATAGAATGGCATGGGCCCTGTCAGCAGCTGGGAGCAGGGAGTTGTTTATAGTGAAGAGGTCTCGGTATTGTTTTATCAGACAGACTAAAATCTATGTTCAGTCCTATATGCAGCGTACGCACTTTGGAACAAAGAGATTCCCTGTGAGCAGAGCAGGAGGTTTTGTGGGGAACTGGGCGGTTGTTATATACAAAAATGGCATTTGGCAAATTTTTATGAAAGAAGCGTCCTCCCAGCCATCAAGACATACCCTTCCAAGAGGTGGATTTTATCTTGAACCTGCCATCTTAAATAGCTTTATTCTTATGCCTGTTTCAGGGCATGTCCTCCACCTCCTTCTGTGGGTGGAAGATTAATAGTGCATTGTGGGAGTGCCACTTCTCACAATGATTAAGCACAGAAGTGCCATGGTATTTGGCACAGTAGATTGTGTAAAGCTGTGTTAATCATGGCTATACTGTGTCGGCTATAGGCTTTTTTTTTTAAAAAAAAAAATAAATTTAGCCAGGTCCTTGTTAGCAGCCACGCAAATAAATAGTTAAAATGGAACTTGCAAACTTTTAGAGGAAATACAGAGCTGTTAGAGGCTGCATTCTCCAGGGGATGTACATTCTAGCATAGGTGCTTTGGTGGGACCATCTCCCTGTTTTATAAATGGAATCAGCTTTTCTGATTTGAAGATTGGGATTGTCTGCTGGCTGAGGTCCAACGTGAAATCAGTTTGAAGTCAGCTGTAAGCCAAGTGGATAAAAGAACAACCACCACAGCACCGTTGGATAGGATAATCCCCACAGCTTTTGTCTACAACGTTCTCCAAGCGTAGGGTTTAACAACACAGTGCTGCTAACCTTGCAGCACACAGAAATGTCCATTTCCAAGATTTGGGGAGAGGGGTGAATTTAGGAGGAAAGAGGCAGCGATGGAGTAGAGCTAACTAAATCCCCTACGATTTCGGGGTCTGGGGAGGTGAGGAAGCCTTAAAAAACCCATCATAAAAATCCTGTCAACACCTAGAGCGGCAGTGTAAGGTAAAGTTGGAAATAGCGTAATTCATTTCTACTGCACTTTTATCCTGAGACTGCAGCTCTTCCTGAACATCACACGCAAGTTTGTGCAGCTAGTGGTACCTGCGGGAGGAATTAAACTTTCATTCTCCACTGCAGGTTTGGGGCCACATTTCTTGCTGCTAAATTTCTTGAATGAGGCCTGTCCATTAGGGGACAGTATAAGACACAGAAAAAGATGAATCATTTCAAAACGACAGAGCTGCCAAGTTCCAGGAAGAAGGTTATGGGAAGTTTGCATTTTGGTCTCCTGACTTTGCTTTCTCCCCTGCCCTCTCTGAACCTGTATCCCGCCTCCCAGTCCAGGTGGCTTTACTAGAAATGCTGCTTGCTCTCTTTCTCACCCCACCTCTCCCCACCCATGTGGCCCCATCACTGTGTTATCTGAGTGCTTTTCACAATCTGTAATATGTCTGTCTTTACCACATAGCCAGGAGGTAGGGCAATGCCATTATCCCCATTGCACACATGGGGAACTGAGGCACAGAGAGGCTAGATAACTTACCCAAGGTCACATGGTAAGTATGTGACACAGCAGGGGATGTAATCCAAGTTTCCCAAATACCCAGCTAATTCCCTGACTATTGGACCATCCTCTATCCATTGGTTCATTCCTCTCCCTCAGCTAATCGTTAATCCAGTCATCACCCTACTCTGCACTGTGGGCTCATTGGATCAGACAATCTCAAGCTGATAGGTGGCCAACTTGGGGGTCTAGAGCAAGCTAACTGGTCATCTGATGCACTCTTTATTTCCAGCTGCTAAATTACATTAGAAGACAGCTACAGATATATTCAGTGCCTTCCTACTGTTGTTTTTCCCCATAAGCATTTTCTCTCATTGCCCGAGGGAGGTTATGCAATTGTAAATCGGGTGATGGAGCCCATGCAATTGTGAACGAGAAGGTAGGTGGTCTGCGAGACAATCACAGTCTGAAAATGCAGCTTGGGTTAGAAAGGTTGGAGAACCACAGACCTCAAGTCCCCAAAGCAGGTGTTCCCACTTCAGACGAGTCTCTTGGCAAAGCTTTTTTTTAAACACAGCTGTTTCTCGAGAAGTCTGAAACAACCCTCAAAACGAATTTTAGCAGAGATCATTTATTTGTAGGAAATTAACATTATACAGTCCTGCCAGCGAGTATGATGCTTCACAGAATATCGAGAGAGTCTTGCAATTTAATAATAAAGATGAGACAAAGCACAGAGCTACAAGGGTAAGGAAAATCGGGAAGAGAGCTCAGCAGTGAGGAAAAAGCAGGATAGGTGCCGACTCCGTGGGTGCTCTGGGGCTGGAGTACCCACGGGGAAAAATTGGTGGGCACAGAGCATCCACTGGCAGCTCCCTGCCCTCTCCCCCTCCCCCCAGCTCAAGTCTGCCTCCTCCCCTGAGCGCACCGCAGTGTCCTGCTTCTCCCCCATCTCTCCCAGCGCTCGCAGCTGGGAGGGAGGAGGGAAGAGGAGAAAATGGGCAGAGATGTAGGTGGAAGCTTGGTTGCAAAGGGTCTTGAAGGGGAGGACAATAAATTTTGAGAAGAGTTAAGAATAAAACAGATCTGTAACACAAACTCTTAAAAAGAATGAGGAGTACTTGTGGCACCTTAGAGACTAACAAATGTATTTGGGCATAAGCTTCCATGGGCTAAAACCCACTTCATCACATGTATAGAGTGGAACATACAATAAGATGATGTATATGCACACACACAGAGAGCATGAAAAGATGGAGGTTGCCATACTAACTCTAAGAGGCTAATCAGTTAAGGTGAGAGTTGTTATCAGCAGGAGAAAAAAAAACGTTTGTAATGATAATCAGGATGGCCCATTTCAAATGGTTAACAAGAAGGTGTGAGTAACAGTAGGGGAAAACTAGCATGGGGAAATAGATTTCAGTTTGTGTAATGACCCAGCCACTCCCAGTCTTTATTCAAGCCTAATTTAATGGTATTCAGTGTGCAAATTAATTTCAGTTCAGAAGTTTCTCATTGGAGTCTGTTTTTGAAGTTTTTTTCTTGAAGAATTGCCACTTTTAGGTCTGTTACTGAGTGACCATAGAGAGTGAAGTGTGCTCCTACTGATTTTTGAACGTTATAATTCCTGATGTCAGATTTGTGTCCATTTATTATTTTGCATAGAGACTGTCCAGTTTGGCCAATGTACATGACAGAGGGGCATTGCTGGAACATGATGGCATATATCACATTGATGTGATATAGATGTACAGGTGAATGAGCCCCTGATGGAGTGTGGGTGATGAGATTAGGTCCTGTGATGGTGTCACTTGAATAGATATGTGGACAAAGTTGGCACTGGGCTTTGTTGCAAGGATAGGTTCCTGGGTTAGTGTGTGTGTTGTGTGGAGTGCGGTTGCTGGTAAGTTTGCTTCAGGTTAGTGGGCTGTCTGTAAGTGAGGACTGGCCTGTCTCCCAAGATCTGTGAGAGTTAGGGATTGTCCTTCAGGATAGGTTGTAGATCTTTGATGATGCACTGGAGAGGTTTTAGTTGGGGACTGAAGGTGGCGGTTAGTGGCGTTCTGTTACTTTCTTTGTTGGGCCTGTCCTGTAGTAGCTGACTTCCGGGTACTCTTCTGGCTCTGTCAACCTGTTTGTTCACTTCAGCAGGTGGGTATTAGAATTTTAAGAATGCTTGATAGAGATCTTGTAGGAGTTTGTCTCTGTCTGAGGAACTGGAGCAAATGCGGTTGTATTCTTAACTACTGATCAGTGCCTGAGCACTGGCATTGCCCTGTATATCAGCGCCCTGTACAGGCAAACCAAGAGCTGTCATGACTTTGGGTAGGGTTGAGTAATGTCCTATTGGGCTTTTTCACAGGGAGTGGGCAGAAGAGGGCTAATATCCCCCAACTAGGGTAGGGTTACTGAAGGGAGAGTTGGGATCTCATTCCTCTGTAGGAATTCACAAAGAACATACTCCTCGTTCACCTGCTGACTGGAAACTGATTTTGTAATTGGCTAAGATGCGTGTCCCTAGTGGGGCAGGGAAAAGCAGATTTGCTAATTAAACCAGCATCACATTTCAGGTTCCTCCCAGTCCCTCCCTGCTACATTTTCTTTAAAAACCTGGCCGTAGGTCCCAGCTAGCTGTGAAATGAACACCCACTTTTTTTTTTGAGCTCTGGGGTAGTCTGGAAGCTTTATCAGACATTTATTTCAGTAACAGAGATTGCTGCTGGCAAGTCTCCACATACCAAAACCACTGAGAGAAATCTGAAAGGACAAAAATTCAGACAGAGGACCATAGACTCCCGCCCTTCACACACCACATAGCAAGTATAAAATTGGAGGAAGGCCATTTGAGTTAGGAAATTCTGTGTGGCTCTTAGTGAGGACTCTTCAACCCCAGGACTGCTCCCAACTGTATGACGCTCAGTAACCTGTCAAACCTTGCTTTCGAGTCTTTTTGTGAGCAGTCTGATTATGACTTTTGAGGACCTGGTAATATTTGAGCCCAAGCCTCTGTTGAAAGCCCAGTACCGTGGGTTTGTAGTCGGCTGAATCTGCTTTAATAACCATCTGATTTTGTAATGGTTTTCGAGATAGGGGATGTGTGATGGACGATAACTGACCTGCCCTCGGCATGTCGACTTGGTGAGGAAATAGGAAAAGAATTTCTGGCTCCGAAGCTGGCAGTTTCACATCGAGATCATTCTTTATAATGAACAAAAACCCTGAGCACCCCCAGCCTGGATTCTTGGAATTCCTCCTGCAGAAGGGGCCCTAAAGTATTTAACAGTCCCACTCAGAGAGAGTTTGCACAGTGAAGGTGGGGGGAGGCAGGAAAGTGGGTTTATTGATGAAACGGTGGGGCCGGCCTTTCTTGTGTTGTTTCAGCTGTGTTGAATTATTAAAGTAAACCAAGACCTGCTCTCCCTTAACTGTAAAATCTGTGCTTACGCGCAGAGCCAGAGATGGGCTAGACGGGTCTTGGAATGTGTGTGTGTGTCAGAGAGAGAGAGAAAATACTGGCAGACGAAGCTGGGTACAAGATGTGTGCCAACCATATTAATCCTCTGGAGGTCTATGTCAGAGGCTTGATATTTTTGAGTGAACTAGGATAGATTCCGCTACTTAAAGGGAGCTTTCAGGTGATTAATTCAGGTTGCCAACTACATCCATATTACTAGGGTGTCTTGTCTGCACATGGGGCTCAGACATAGTCTGGCTGTCAGGTCTCTTTCCCCCTTTCCTGAGAGTGATATTTTGACCTCTTTTCTTAATGGAAATAACCCCTTCCCACTCCACAAAGGCTTCTTTCATCTCTACCCATAAGCTAGACAATGTAGGAAATGTAACAAATTTTTGATGTTCATAAATGTTCTCAGAGGTGCCAGATGACAGAACAAGGAATAATGGTCTCAAGTTGCAGTGGGGGAGGTTTAGGTTGGATATTAGGAAAAAGTTTTCACTAGGAGGGTGGTGAAACACTGGAATGGGTTACCTCGGAAGGTGGTGGAATCTCCTTCCTTAGAGGTTTTTAAGGCCCAGATTGATAAATTTCTGTCTTGGTTGATTTAGTTGGTTTTGGTCCTGCTTTGAGCAGAGGGTTGGACTAGATGACCTCCTGAGGTCCCTTCCCACCCTGATATTCTGTGGTTCTATGACGTGGAAAACATACCCTTGTAAAATGTGTGTGTTCATTTTTCAGCAGGAAAACAAGCTCTTGCGGCCGGTTTTCTAGGATGATTTATGCCGTTGGTGTTCGTTGTCATTTAGCCTTCGCTCTACGGATTGTGTTTAGACTTTTGCTTGTGAGACGAGGACAAGTGTTAGACACAGACATGTGGGTCTGCTCGAAAAGAAGGTGGCACCTGGAAAGAAGTGGAAGTGGAAAGAAGGAGGTGTGTTTAAAGTACAGGGGTTGGAGATCTGAGTTCAACTTGCAACTCTGCCACAACCTGACTCTTTGACTTTGGTAGAGTGGCCAGATTTTATAGGGACTGTCCCAATATTGGGGTCTTTTTCTTATATAGGCTCCTATTACCCCCCCACCTCGATTTTCACATTTGCTGTCTGGTCACCCTAGACTTTGGGCAAGTCAAGAGCTTGTCAGCAGGACACCTGCAGCACGGTGTGATCTCGGTTGTTCGAGGGGGGTGCAGAAATGCTGGAAATGTTTGCTTCGGTTTCTCCTCTGTAAATTGGGGATTGCTCACCGGGGCATTATCAAGATGTGAATGTTTGTGAAGCTCTGATACCATGGTGATGGGAATAAGTAAGTAGATGGCAATAGACCTAAATAGAATATAATTTAGTAGCATCAGTGCCACCTCCTGCCCCCCGTTATTAGTATCGTCATGTTCTAATTTCTTGGCCATTTTCTAAGTCAGCCATATAACCAGGAAGGCTGTGTCTTGTGGGGCTGTCTGGCCTTGGCTGGGTTGTTGGATGTTCCTGAGAGCTGTGTTGAAGCTTTTTCAGAACCCTCCTGTTTTCTCTCAATGCCTGTCACGTCGCTTAGTAGCCCTCCCCTTAGTGAGTCACACATTCCGCTTACCTTCCTCTTCCAACCCTCCCGAGGGTTTTGAAATTTGCCCCCATTTTAAATCGAAAATGAAAAATAAGAACAAAGGAGGAGCGTGTGGTCAAGATGTGATGCAAAGGTTGTGGAGCAGTGGATCTCCAGGGCAGAATCCATAGTCTCAAGAGAAAAGAAATTGTAAAACCTATGATGTCATTATTTTTTTTAGGATTAAGCAGCCTAAACCCGTTACGGACAAACGTCACAGGTTTTTGGAATGAGAACTGGTAGTGCTGGGAAAGGAATGCAGTTTTAGGGTAACCTGAAATGAAAATATGACTTTAATTTTATATTAAAGTGAGTAATAAAATAATGACGGGGAAGTAGATCGTCTGATTAGCTTCTTGTTGCTAATGAAGGTGCACCGATAGATTTTATTTTTTTTTTATGCATGTCGGTACACAAAAACAGGTTCTCTGGTGTTGTGCCAAGAGATCCACGCAGTTTATTGAACAGTTAGGTTGCAAGATTCATTCCCCAGTGTCCTCTTGTAATAAACTGTCCAGGAAGTCTGTGAGAGCGTTCAATACCCTGTGGTCCTCTTCTGCATAAATCCCTTCAGTCAGCAATTAAAACCTTAAAATGGTCTTTGGGGAGATGACACTGACCTCTGGGTACGACAGCTTTACTTGGACCAGGATCCTTCCCCCGGGTGCAACAAAGTGTGCTCCGAACCTTGCAGTCAGGGGAGAGCGACCCCGCTCGGGCTGAGTGTGACCCTGGAGAGAGTGACAATCCTGGAAGGAGAACTGGAGAAGCCCTAGCGGGTCAGCTCGCCTAGCTCCCCGGGGCAGCTCAGTGCAGCACAGCGTGCGTGTGTTGTTTCCAGTGCTCGCACGCTGCGTGTGGGGGGAGGCTTCCCCAAGCAATGGTGCAAAGATCAGCAGCTAGGGGCAGGCCCGGGAATCCCTGAGGCCGGGACTGCGAAGGGTGGTCACGAGAGGTGATGGCTGGAGGATGCGCAGGACTCCGGGCGAATGTAACCTCGCGCGGTTCCGCTGCTGGGGGGCCCTGAGCTGGGGTTTCATGGCAGTCACAGCAGGGTGGGGAGAAATCCCTTCCCCCCCTCGGTGCAGGTGTTCGCAGGACAGCTTGCCGGGGGTTGGGGGGGGGGGAGGGGCTGGCAGGGCGCGCCGGGCCGTGCGCGCTGGGGCTGGCAAAGGGCGGGGGGGGGGGGACACCCGAGCCCAGGCCCAGGCAGGGAGACAGGGCGTTGCTTCTCTTTGTCGGGGGATTTGCACTCTGCCCCCTCCCCCCGAGAGGAGGAGCCAGCCGAGACAAGGCCGGGGGAAGGGAAGAGCCTGGTGGTTCCCCCCGCCGGAGCCGGCGCTCAACCCCGCCGCGTGGCTTTGCCCCAGCCCCGCGTTTCCATCCGCCCACGGCGGCCCCGGGGGCCCTGGAGAGCGGAGCCGGGCGGCCGCAGCTTCACCCCTAGCCCCGCGGGCAGGGTTTGCCTTTAGCTAGCGACGGAGCCGCGTTTCTTTCTTCCCCCGGTGCGCGCCGCGGCCACCCCCTCTCCACGCCCGGTGCGCGCCGGCGGCCACCCTCCTCCTCGCCTTCCCTTGTCTCCCGGCCCCGCCCCGCGTCCCCGCCTTCCCTTCCCGTCTCCCGGTCCGGCCTTCCCACCCCGCTGGTCTCCGCCCCCTCGCCAGAGTTGGCAGCTCGCTGGGTAGCCTCGATCGCTCAGCACCGTCTCCAGCCCCGCGCACCGGGGAGATCCCGCTCGGCGCCGGGAGCCCGCTCCGAGGGAGCGGTCGCGGTTTTGCCCGGGGAGCGGGGGGCAACAATGGATCCCGAGGCTCCCTGAACCCCCTCAGCCGAGAGGGGGAGCGGGGGCTGCCGGCGGGCCCCGGCCTTCCCGCGAAGCCTTTTGTTCCCCCGGCAAGAAGTTTGTGCGCCAAGGCCCGTGACAGCTGCAGCCTCCACTCTGGGCCGGGCGAGAGGAGGAGAATAGCGGCGGCCGCTTGACATGCATCCCACGGAGCGGCGGCTGGGAGCAGCGCTGGCCGGGGACTCGCAGAGGGGGAGGCGGGGCGCTTTCCGCTCGCAGCCCGGCCGCCGCCGCCGCCCCAGCCGGAGCTGAACCACACAAAAGGCGAGAAAGGGGGTTGGGGAAGGAAACTAACTTCCTGGAGACTTGGCCGCAGCCCCCTCTCCAAAGCGGCCACCTGCATTGGGAGGGGGGGGAGAAGTCGCCCCTAGAGCTGGGACACTGGAGGGGATTGTGCGGCTCTGCAGCTGGGATTCCTCTTCGGAGCTTGGACGCGGCGTGGCAGAAACGAAGGGAGTCTCTCCGGGGACCGAGAGGAAAGTGGGAGAGCCATGGGCTGCTCTCTGCAGGACCTGGGAAAGTTAGACCTCCGGCCTGTCTGCTGTTGGCTTTTCTTCCAGTTGAGGATCCCCCAAATATTCCTCCTTTGCTGCCGGGAACTTGGGAAATCGTCGCAGATCTGCTGAGCCCAACCCCTCCCCATGTCTGGTGCGTTTTAAAGCCTTTTTTTAAAAAAAAAAAAAAAAAAAGCCACTGCCGAGGAAGGAATCTGCCGTGTATGTTTCACCGAGAAGCTGGGTTTTGTCATTTTCCTCGATTCGGATAGTTATGGTTTGATTGGCCCTCTTGGGTGAAAGGAACAGTGATGCCCTCATGTTTCCGAGACAGGAAGACCCAGAGTTTGCCCTGAATGAAGAACTTCCTGTGTTTAAACTTGCAGGAATATCCGCTCACAAGCTTAGTTCAAATGAAAACACTGGAGTTGTGGAGGGAGAGGCTAATTCAGACCAGCTGGACTTTTCAGGATTAGAGCGGGGAAGAAAATGAGAGGAATCGGTAGGAGCCAGGGCTGCAATACATGAAGAGACTGGAAAAGCTTTGCCTTTGTTATTAAAGAAGGGCACGCTCGGTATAAATTAGCTTCAAACTCATCTGCAGCTTCTGTCGGAAATGATTGGGAGTATTTATTGAATAGAAGCTGTCATACTCGGGTGGTTTTTGCTGACAGAGTTGCCAGGTGAAAGGAACCTTACCTTCAAAGCAACCCCAGAAGGAATTATTTGGCTAGTGATTTTTTAAGAGATGTTCTGTTTATCAGTTTGGGGCCACCAGGATTACGGGAGGGGCTATGGATTGCGACTTTGTGGGAGCCTTACTACAATGGAGATTTGCTTCTGTGCGGATTGCCATTCAACTTCTGTGGAATACAAATGTCAGCATCAGAGTTCTTTTTAGGATTACAGTCCAAAATCGAAAGGGATTTTAACTTTCACAGAATGCATTTCTTTTTGTTGTGGATAAAAAGCTAACAAGGTTGTTTCTTCCTGAATCAAGGAAGTATGGGCAAGCCACTAAGCAGGCCAGACTGTTTACGGCAGAATCCCACTTGCCTGGGGAAAGGCGAGGAAGAGGATGGGTATATAGAGGACTGCTATGTCCCCCAGAGGTCTATATATGACACAATGAGAATAAATGAACAAATTGATCAGGGATCTAAACTTAATCAGCCTTCCAAAAGCACCATCGATAAGGTGGATGCTAGTACTATATCTAGCAATGGGACTCTAGGAGCATCCAATGTCTTTGAATCAAGAGCACCGGAAGGTAAAAAGTTGGATGAACGAGTAATTTTTGATGCACTGAAACTCAGCAGTGATGTGTCGAAGTCAGCACCAGCTCCACCCAGAAGGCGGCCGAACCCGGAAAGAAAAGAGAATGTAAACAGGAGATCGTGGAAATCTTTTATGCCACCAAATTTCCCTGAATTTGCAGAAAGGATTGAGGCCTCTTTGAGTGAGGTCTCAGAAGCGGGTGCGTCAAATTCTTCTTTACAAGAGAAAAGGGAGTCAAGTGCCGTGTTAACTGAGAACTCTGGACATTCAGACCATAGGGACCCTATATCAGAATCGCTAACTTTGGAACATGTCTCCAAATCGTCTGGCATTCCAGAAGTTCTGGAGGCGAAACAGTTAAGTGAAGACTGCTATGACTGTTTCCAGGATGAATGCCAACCCCTTCTGAAACCAGAAGATACACCTGCAACATCCATGGTGATCACACGGGACCAGAAACTCACAAGTGCAACATGGCCAAGAGAAAGGAGAAACGTTATCAAAGGAAGCCTTAGTGATGGGCATCACGAAACATTGGAAGCAAGCCAAGCAGATTGCACTGTCGACACTGTACAGCTATCTCCCTGCCTAAGTGAAGAGATGCTGGATTCAGGAATGAATATTCTCATCACCCCCAGCCTTCGAGAAAAAACTGAGTCTGAGCTGCGATTTGAAGAGGATGAGAGATGGATAATGATGGAGGCTGAGGAGGAGTGGGAGGAGGATGAGGTGCTGTCAGCGGGAGGAAAGACTGTTCTGTTGACAGATGAGAAAAGGAACTGTTGCTTGGCAGATATTTCTGAAGAAAGGGAACAATTAACTGTTACAGCAGTGACAATAGAAACACCAGACCTTTCTGCTGGTGTCCTGGGGATCTCTAACCACCCAGTGCACTGTGATGACTCACAGCTGCAGGATAACTGCTCAGCTTCTGTTCCCCAGGAAACATACCAGGATTTAAACTGCGCTTTTACAGCCGACGTGTGTGATACTGAAGACACAACAGTTCAGTTTGAAGCGGAGGACTTCACTCCACATTCAGAGCGCTGTGTCAGTCCTGTGGCCCCAGAGCAGTTCTCTGACACCGATTCTGTGCAGATGTTCCTGGAACTAGAAAAGCAGTGTCTGAGTGAAGAAGGAGATGGAGCTGCTTCAGTGGAGATAGAGGGTCCGGTCTCCGGAATGTGCTCAGAAGGGCTGGGCCCGCAAACGGACTCAGAAACACTTGTAGAGGCTGAAACAGAAGAGTGTCAGCAGACAGCTCCTTTTGAAGTCAGTGCTGCAGACTCTGCTATTGTGTCGGATCTCGAGGACTTTGATGTCACATACAGTTCTCAGGTGGTGAGTACAATAGAACCCACTACAGAGCCGTACTCTGAAAAGGAAACCTCCTCTGTCACCCAGACAGACTCTGAAGAAGTGGAGGTTTCCAGTCCTCGGGTTGCAGGGGAGACAATATCGCCACAGCAGCTCTTTCCAATAAGTCACTTAGAGGCTGCTAAAGAATGTGAAACCGACCTGCTGACAGATCAAGAGCCAGTGGAAGATTGTGTAGTAGCAGCAATACTGAGCCGTGAAGCGACCATGTCTCCTGAGGCAAATACAATTGAAACATCCTGCTGTGAAGGAAAGTTTCCTCATCCCAGTGGTGGTTTGTTAATGCCCCGAGGAGATCAAGCCTCATTGGAAACCTACAGTAAAAAAGAGAAGTCCTCTGAAGAGTATAGGGGGAGAGTCTCCTCAAGCTATTCTTCCCACTGTCAGCCATCAGTTCCTGCCCCAAGCGCTGAGGAACTGTGTTCCCATTACTGGCTTCAAGATGAGATTAGTGCTGAGGGGACTAATAGTTCTGAAAAGAATGAGCATCTTCTCGCAGAAAGGGCTGACTTCTCAAACGGGGGTGTCTCAGAACTGGCGTCCGAGGATGAAGTCACAGACTTGGACAAAGAGAGTGATCGACTGGAGGGCCAAGTCCACGGAACCGACCATGTACAGACCCGCTCTTTTTCTCAAGCACTTTTTCCAAGTGATTCTGTATCCGAGCAGGACTCTGAGGCATGGGGGGAGTCCACTGAGGACCTGCAGTCAGAAGAAACAGTGCCTCTGGGTCAGCTGCTGCATGCGGAAGGGATTGCTCCTGGCGAAGAGCTCCCAAGTGCCCGTGTTGCTCAGGAGGACGTGCCAGAAGTGGTGGGAGAGGTAATGGTGGATGTTTCCACAGGGGAGGCCGATATCTGGGGACCAGGAGACCTGGCCTGGCTGTTTGAATCCAGCGGGGCAGATAAGTTAATAAGCTGTGCGGCGGGTGTTCAGTCTGTACGTGGGAACACTCGCTCTCCAATGTGCGTGGAACGTGTGTGTGCTGGCGCAGAGGAGCGTGCTTCCACGGTCACCGCCGCCGAGGAGGAACCTGCAGCCGTCGATGCTCCATTTGGTGTAGAGCAGCTGGCCCCCGCCGTTCTAGACAGCACAGAGACACTCCTTACAGCATCGCCAGCTGCAGAGGAGCCTGTGCTAGCGCTGCAGGATACAGAGGAATATGCTACCATTGCCACAACATCCAGCCTGGAGGAGCTGCCCACTGACGCTCCAAGTATGGAAGAGTTTCCCATCCTTACGGCATCCAGACCAGAAGAGTTTAACGCTGCTGCAATTTCCAGCACCAAGGCGCATGCTGCATCCCTGCAAGAGATGGAAGAGCTGGCCACAGCCTGGCCATCCAGCATGGAGGAGCTCGCTGCTGCATCACCTGGCCTGGAGGAGCCTGCTGTTGCCTTTGGCCAGGCACCCGGAGCATTGTGTGCCCCAGAGTACAGCACACAGGTGCTTCCTGCAGCTGTATTGGGAATGGAAGACCCCCCTCCTCTCTCACACCTCCTAGCAAAAGAGCTATCTTCTCCAGCATCTGGAATGAAAGCGTTGACTACCATAGTGACTGACACAGAAGGGCCTCCTATCACAGTTCTTGTGGCGGAAGGGGCTCCTGCTGTACCAGATGGATTAGTTCCAGATAATGAGGTATTTGTTACTCAGTTACTTAAGCAGGGTGTGTCAGACAGGAAATCCCTTCGTTTGTGGGAGTGGAGAGAGGAAGTCCTGATTCCTACCTAGCTGACAGTTTGCTCACACTTTTTGTGGGGTACAAGCGGCACTAATTGTCCCCTCTGTCATACCAGTTCTCTGTATTGTAAACCTTGAGGTAGGTCTTTTCCCAATTAAAAAGAGTTCAGTTTTGTAGGCCAATGCTCTGGGGATGGGAAATACGTATTTTTGCAAGTGTGGGAGGCAAAATATGACAATTGTTGGATTAGGACAATTCTTTCCCTAAACTTTTCAAGTGACTTACTTATTCAAACACATTATGCTTACTCAAAAGTAAATTAGAGATGGCTATGGGAAGATTTTTCTTGCTGGAGTAGATACACATTTCAAATACAAAATTCTGTTCCTAAAGAGAATCTATAAAGCAAATGGAGTGAAAACAATGCATACATGCTATACAATAGCCACTCAGTTAATATTTTCTTAAATGAGAGAGAGGGGCAAAGATGTTCTGAAATATCAGGAGAAAAATAAGTGTAATTCTTTTCAGTATTTTACTAACAACATTTGTATTAAGAAAATGTTTGAAGTGCTACAAAGCATATCAGGGTTTTTTTAATGCATGGTATTCCCATATCTGACCCCTAATTGATCAGCCATTTAGGATAGAACAATCATTGGGAAGACATTACCAGTTGCCCAGCACATAAACCTGATTCAGTGGCAATTACTCATCTTTTACACTATGCCACCCATTTAAAAAACCCACAGCCACTTCAGCATCAGAGAACTGCTTTGAAGTGGAGGGGAACCCAAGGAGAGAGCAATCAGTTTATACTGAGTTTTTGCTTAAAGTGCAGCCTTCACTGCCAAAACAAGTTCCAGTCAGTAAATTAGGAAAAAGAAAAAGACATCAAAGTACTGACTTCATGTAGCTATTATCTGGGATTTACTGCTTCAGTTTCATTGTTGCCTCTCCATTGGAACTATATTTTATATTCAATGTTTCTAGTTATTAACCCTTTGGAGCCAGTGATGCCTCGAGCCATTGATAGATTTAGGTTTGCAACAGGAAAATACCTTGTATCTTGAGTGTTTTAGTATTAACCAGCTAAGTTATGTCTAAGGTACCGGGTGCGTGAAGCAAAAATGTACTTCCAGTGTTACAACACATATCCTCATACGTTCCCTCTGAAATGTTTGTTCCAACGGAGGGCTGGCACTTCTGCAGAAAATCACGAAATGATAGCTGTATTTGTGTCTGGCAGTAAAAGGGTTAAGAAGTGGAGTGAGATCACAGGATGCAGTCATCCATGAGAGGAACAAAGTAGAATTTAAAGAGAGTCATTGGAAAGTGGTTCTCAGAATGAGAGGGAGGTGCCTGAATAGATCCAGTGCCTTTAGTCCAGGCAGTTCATCAAATACAGCATTTCAGAAACCTCACTCCTCATGGTTTTCTATGTAAAAGATAGATTGCACATTAAAGATTTGTTTCAAATTTGAGTCCCAGTGAAAGTTAACGAATTAAAACATTGGCATCTTGTGTATGCATATTGCCTTTGAAGAGTAAATATGTTAGAAATATTTGCTCTTCATGCGATTGTGCATGTGATTGCATTTGTAAATGATCCTTGTGAAATGGGCTTTGGTTTCTGGGTTGTGCATACACACACACATCTTGCAGTTATTCATTGTTTGGTGTCAGGAGCTGCGCATTTGGATCCTGCAAAAAAAAATGCTTCAGAGCTTATGTTTTTTTGTTTTTTAAAAAAGCCCAGTTTTATAATTAAGGCTTAGGTTAGAGTACATTGGAAGAGGCACTGTGCTCCAGTCAAATGTTTGCATGCCTGACTTATCAGTCTGGCCCGTTCGTGTGCTTGGCTGCCTTAAGCAGCCAACTCCATATAAGAGCAGTAACAGAAGTGTTTGGAGAATTAGCTATTTCATGTCACCATCACTTCTTATAACCGTAGAATAATTCTCCACAAGCGTGTAGCTCTGGACTGTGTCTTCCAGCGCTCTTGAGCTAATATTCCTGGCATAGTCCCACGATGTAGACAAGTTGCTGAACTTCAGTGGGGAGGAAGATTTTTCTTTGGAAATGGGGCAAAGCAACAGAAGGCAGGCTGTCTTTCCCAGGCAGAGTGTTACTGACTTTCGTCCATTCATAGATAAAGCAATTGTCTGATACCAGGTTCCTTTTCCAAACCTTACTCGAGCGCATGCTTCTCAGGCATTTTTGGCACAAGTCTGTCTGAAATGAAATGTTTAGACTTTGTCAATTTCCATATCCTTGGTTACATGGGTTTTTTTCAAGCATACTTGAAAAAAAATGGGAGAGGTTGTCTGCATTTATCGCCTGCTCCTGTCCGAGGGATACGGCTGTGAGTACAGAGAGAGCACTATAATCTTTCCTGTTCTTCTGTTTGTCAGCGTTTGACCTATGATCCCGGCTAGCTAGCAGCCCAAGGCCCCATATAAACAATGTAGCCATCCCTGTTTTGGATTGGATTATTCATTATGTTGAAGCAGAGCTCGTTCTACCGCTCAGAATTTGCTTTTCATGTTCCAGCATTTCCTGCACAATGTGGCCTTGGTTGGCTGCCTTGTCTCGTTGAGGCTGAATGACACTATTGTGGAGGAAAGGAAATGAATACAGACTGCTAGGGTCTGGCTTGTCATCAGCTAATTACAGGAGATTTGAGTCTTTGATAAGGGCACTTATCTCCTTGGAAAACAGGAGTTTTCCTGCTGTTTTTCCTCCCAATGGCATGGTTCCTTCCTTCATTTCCAAAATCCCTTTTTGGGTTGGATTGCTTTCCCCACAGGATTTGCAGACTAGGGTTGTGCCAAATACGTGGGATGATCTCAGATCAACAGTTAACACATTAATCTTTCATTGCCTTTCTCTTGGTCCCTGGGTCTTTACAAATGCAGTGTGTTTCCCAGTGTCTAAAGTTTTGATCGTTTGACAAAACGCATAGTGTGGATAGCCCATCCCAATTCAACAGGGCCAGGATAAGATTTGATTTGATTTCTGCTACTGAGCATCTGACTGGGTCTTGGTGTAAGTCACGGCTGGCTTTCTAGGTGCGACTTCTCCATGGGATTTATGGATTTAAAAGCATATATGACTGCAGCTGAGACATAATCTACGCCTGAGACTAGTAGATGAAGTGCTCATATATGGAGATTTTTAAGAGCAGGTTAGATAAACACCTGTCCAGGGATGGTCTAGGTCATACTTACTGCTGCCATGAGTGCAGGGGACTGGACTAGATGACCTCTCGAGGTCCCTTCCAGTCCTATGATTCTGTGATTATACTGGATATGGGCAGATGAGAGATTTAAACAAACTAACAAACAAAACTCCTTTTAAAAAAACAAAGTGCATCAGAAGAAGCAAAAGGAAAATGTTCTGCTTGCTCTCTGGAGGAGATTGGGAACTGTAGTCTAAGCGTATCCATTAGCAGATAGAGCGGTGCTGTGTAAGGGAACAGAAAGTGTTAAATCCATTCCCCCTTCTTGTTCAGATGTTTCAGAAGGAGCAAGTGGATCCCATTCAGATAAAACTGCAGCAAGTAAATGGACTGGGCCAGGGACTCATCCAGAGCGCAGGAAAAAATTGTGATGTGCAGGGATTGGAACATGACATGGAGGAGATCAATGCCCGCTGGAACACTCTCAACAAAAAGGTAAGACCATGGGAGAGGGGAGTCTTCCTGGCTTGATGCAGTAAGATGCTGTCAGCTGACATAAAGGGAACAGCATCTCTAGTTGAAGCAGAGCCATTGACTCTGTAACAGGGCCAAAGACCATGAGCAGTTGCTCTGTGGTCATCTAGTGTAAAGAGGGCGCTGCGCCTCTAGTGATGTGTATGTGTGTAACGCAGGTGGCACAGAGAATCGCACAGCTCCAAGAGGCCCTGTTGCATTGTGGGAAGTTTCAGGATGCTTTGGAGCCCTTGCTGAGCTGGTTGGTCGACACAGAGGAGCTCATCTCCAATCAGAAACCTCCCTCCGCTGAATACAAAGTGGTGAAAGCGCAGATCCAAGAACAGAAGGTAAGTGAGCTGGAGAGAGTAAGCACGGAACAATATCCAGGAGGGAAGGACGTAGAGGCCATGAGCACAGTGCACTGCTAGTAGCTGAACAAGTGCGTCTGCTCCATTTGGATAATCTTTAAAATATAAATGTTAACCGTTACTTCATGTAATTCTACTCATTTACGGCAGCCATTCTGCAGCTATGACTTTCTCATATTCTGTATGGGTTCTGGCCTTGTTACCCATCCCTGCCATCTTATCAGGCCAATAAAGAGTGTTGTATAAAAGACAGGCAGATTGGCTCTGCAGCTCCAGGAGTATTTTGCTATCATACTGTCTTGAAATTAGCTGCCTGTTTATTTTTCTTCCCCAACAGCACATTTGTTTTTGCTCACGCTGGCAACTATTTTGTATCAGGATCAAATGGATTTTGTAGTGTGCAGTTTCAGTTTTGGAATTTGAACAAAATAAAAACATAGAGAAGAGGGTTGGCCAAACACAAATTGGTCTTTAGGTAGAGTGACTGGATGTCCCTATTTTATAGGGACAGTCCCGATTTTGGGGACTTTGTCTTATATAGGCGCCTATTACCCCCCTTTCCCTGTCCCGATTTTTCACACTTGCTAGCTGGTCACCCTATTTTTAGGTAACACATACAGGTTCTGAATAAGACTTGTTAACATATGGAATGGTCATACATGTTAATAATGGTAAAACAAAGTTTAAAAAAACCCCAAGACTTCATCACATATGGTGAGATTTTTTTTAGTAGGAGATTCGAACGAACGTTTAAAACACAGTGTTTACAATTTGGGGAGCAAGTTTCAAGTTTCTCTGTTGAATCAAGTGTTTTGAGTTTGTTTGAGGCATTTTTATTGTCTTTTGAGTTTGGGAGATAGAAAGAATTGTTGTTTTTACTCAGCTGGGTTTGGATGCAGCCCAGTGTTTATTAGTGGTTTTCAGGCACAATTAGAGGGTTGGTGTGCTTGGAGGCAGAAGTAGCTCTTCTGACTCAATTTGGTAACTTCTATCCCTCTTTGTTTTAATGTTTATGTAAAAGCTGCTCCAGCGTCTCTTGGACGATCGCAAGGCCACTGTCGAGATGATTCAGGCTGAAGGCGGAAGGATCGCACAGTCGGCTGAACCAACGGACCGAGAGAAGATTGTTTGCCAGCTGGAGAGTCTTGAAAATAGATGGGCAGGACTGCTTGGCAAGGCAGCAGCCAGGTAAGGAGGAGAAGGGGGAAAGAAGTGACTTCATTTTGTCTCCGCTTTGAAAGCGGAGAAATTCCTCTGTGCCCAGCAAGAAACATGTTCTTTGTACCAGTGTATCTGGTAGAATATGCTGTTTAAGGGTGGAGAACAAGCATGAAACATGATGTCACTGGAAAGCTTCTGAATTTCTTTTCTGCTCTAGACTAGATGGTCACAGTGGTCCCTTCCAGCCTTAGAATCTGTGATTTTGCTGGGATATCCTCCTTCATTGTAAAGGAGTAAGAATAAGCCCCCAGTTTGCCTTATATTGCTTATCATTCTTGCAGTGATCTGTTTCATCATCTTACTGGCGCATTGGCAAAATGTAGTCACAATTTCCCCCATGTCCATTAATGATCAGTATTCAGGAATTGTTTACAGAGCTCCTTGTCCTGTGACCTATAGACAAAGATCAGTTTATTATTGTTTGTTTGTATTACACTGTACACTTACAAGCTGCTTTCTGACTGACGGAATCATTTGTGTGTGTGTTTTCAAACTGTTTTCAGTATGCGTTGGTTGGCCATCCAGCAGTCAGTTAATGGGATCTTTAGAATAGTTCTTGCTAGTACAGCATTTTGGGTTTGCAGCCAGTGTTAATCCTCTGGACGCTGTTGTGGGCTGTTTGTAATCATCAGATAGCAACACTTGCGAAGTTCAATGAGATTCCTTTACGGGAATATCCTAGAAACAGCAAGTGTCAACCAGAAAACACGCGAAACTAAAATGCGGGTTGGGAGGGTGAAACAGATGGCACTGTTTTATAATGCTGTGGAGATGCTTAGATGAAATTAATTCTCTTCACAGTGCAGGTTTATTTTTATTCCTCCTAGTTTGACTTTCAGCTTCAGCTCCAGAGGACTGTTTGCACCTTTCTGCTGCATGAATCTCATTTACAAGATGCAGTTTGCTGCAGGGTCTAGTTAGTATAATGAGGTGTAGAGCCACCCTTAAGGGCCAACTTCAGTTTACAGTATTTGAAATTGCAGCTGACTCAGTGGGCCACGGTCTCAAGGACTGTCAATCCGGAACCTTTCACCAGCATCTAATGGGCCCTACAAACCTGAAATTCAAGGATTTTAGTAATGCCCCTTATCGTTTTGAGAGATTTCTATGACAGTGTTGTTGATGGCAGAATATCTAACCGTGTAGAACAGAAGCCTTTTTTATAGACTTCAGTGGGAGTTGCCTTGGACCCTTATACAAGATCAGTGAAAAGGGCATTGTTCTGCAGTTGCTAGGGAACGTGTGTGTTTCCATTTCCGGTTTGCCTGACAACATGTTACACCTGTTTCTGTTCCTTCTTTCTATCGCTTTGTTTAAAGGCATTTGCACTCGGATCTTTAGTCACTGCAGCATGTTAAAAGCTTCATAGAGCAATACAATCTTTCTGGTTAAGGTCGCACTCAAACATTAGGTTGCTAAAATTTCCTAATTTAAAAAAAACAAAAAACCTAGCGCCTAATTAGCAGCGTTGTTGTTATCTTGATGTAGGCAAAAACAACTGGAAGATATCCTGGTTCTGGCTAAACAATTCCATGAGACCACTGAGCCTATTTCAGACTGGCTGTCTCTGACGGAGAAGAAACTGGCAAATTCTGAGCCGATTGGTACTCAGACTTCTAAAATCCAGCAGCAGATCACCCGTCACAAGGTAGGAAATGGTCCCCAAGCAGACAGAGAACTGTCGATGGAAGACGTCGGCCATTGTTACACACAGGCGTGCAGGAAGCTGTCTGCACGGTGATGGGGACGGGTGACAGAGGCTTTTGGAACTGGAGAATGTGAGAAATCACAACACAGGTGGCCCGTTGTTCATTTCTGGCCATAACGGGGCTAAGTAACTGCGGTGTCTTTCGCTCTTTGCAACCAACTTAAACCTTTTCTTTGTTAAGTTTGTGCCCTTGTTGGTGGGGTTTTGTCTTTACTTTGATCATTAATTTAATTCATTCTTTTAGTTTTTTCCCCCCATTTTGTTCCATTTTCAGTCATTTGTTTCTGTTGTCCATTTTGTCATCCTGGATTTTCAGGCACTAGAGGAAGACATAGAGAGTCGCGCAACTGACGTGAATCAGGCAGTCAATCTCGGGCAGTCTCTCACCTCCCTGAGCTGCATAGCTGAACAAGGCTTGTTGGCCGAGAAGCTAGACTCGCTGCGGGCCCGGTACAGCGAGATTGGAGATCGGTGCTGCCGGAAGGCAGCCCTGCTTGATCAGGCCTTGTCCAATGCTAGGCTCTTTGGGGAGGATGAGGTGGAAGTGCTCAATTGGCTGGCCGAAGTTGAGGACAAGCTCAGCTTGGTATTCGTAAAGGATTATAAACAGGACGTCCTGCAAAAGCAGCATGCCGACCAGCTGGTATTGCCATTTTCCATTTGTTCATATTTATTTGTTTGTTTGTTTGTTTAGCTGTATAGCAATTGTTTTGATCCATTTTTTTTTCTGTTTGTCTTTAATTTTAACCAACATCAAAACAGGCCTCTCTTTTCTCAGGCTGGAGAAAATAAAACTTATTTCATTTATTAAAAACAATTCTCCTACCCCCCAAAAAGGGTGTCCTGGTGTCCCATAGACTGTAAATTATTAATCAACTCCTGGACTAAGTAAACCAGACCAGCCAAGGGTTTTCTTTCTCCTCTGGAATAAGTGAATTTAAAGAGCCAGGGAATGTGCTGTATTCCAACACTGAACACCTCTTCTGAGAGGCAAGGTCTGTTTCCACTCATACGTAGGCTTTGTAGTGTAGACATAGGTCATGTCAGCATAGCTCTCCAGTGTAGATGCAGCATATGTGGACAGAGTTTTGTCTGCCAGAGTAGGAACACCATCACCCCGATTTACATTACCTATGCTGACAGAAGCACTTGTCTGTTGACATAGCTGCGTCTACACCAGGGGGTTTGTCAGGCATAGCTATGTTGCTGGAGTGTGTGTGTTTTTTTCACACTCCTGGCCAGCGTACCTAGGCCAGTATGAGTTTTTAAGCATACACCGGTCTTTGCACAGTAAATTTTAGTCTTTGGTTCATTTCTAATACAAGAGTGGATTCTTCTTTAATACAGATCTAAAGGCGGGGGGTGGTAAAGAACTGTGCTTAGCCCTGAGTTACAAGGCCTTTAGCCTTGAAGGGAAGTGTAGGGGTGGAGGAACAGGAGGGACATGCAACATACCTGGTTCCGATCCTTGGGGAATACAGAGAAAGATATGCTTTCCCTGGGGTCTGTCTCCTCTCATTCCTGCACTCGGTCACCTGTATGGCTGAAAGACCTCTTCATGGAGAGGGTAACTGCTGTTGGTTCTTTCCATTCAGGCCCTGAACGAGGAGATCGTGAACAGAAAGAAGAATGTGGACCAAGCCATTAAAAACGGGCAAGCACTTCTGAAACAAACCACAGGTACCAGAAGAGACGAACAGACTGGTCTAATAAGGGCCCTTCCCCTCAGCCAAGCTTTGGACTAGCTGAGAAGCCTGGTTGTTATTGATTGCAATAATATGTTGAGAGTAGGCTGTTGCTCTTGTCTCTTAAGATGCTGCAGAGCAGGATGATGTTCCACACACATTAATTCTGTGTAGCAGACCATGAGTTAGTATTTCATATGTTTATTACGGTAGTGCTGAAGGATCAACCCGCTGTGCTAGGCGCTGTACAAACACAGAGCAGTAGACGTGCCTTCCCCTTAAACGTGCTGATGGCTGTCGAGCAGAAGTTCCCAAATAGAGATCTGCGTGGTTCACTTTTCGGTGATCTCCACAGCCCTGGCTTGCAACCCAGCGTGGGCTCAGCTCCTCCTTTCCAGCTGCTAAACCACATTAAAAGAGGCTAAAAATACACCAAGCACTTTCCTAATATTACTTTCCATGTAAGCAATTGCCGCAGTTGCCATGTGGATGTCATCCGTTGGTGAGTGGGAGGAGAGGTGGTGCTTAAGGCAGTCTGGTTACTAAGAGGTAGTCTGCATTATGAACAAAGGTTCTAGAAAAGTTGATGTAACAAAAAAGCCCAGCTCCTCAGTTTCCTGTCCTCTCGGAAATGGCTCCCTCTTTCTCAGAGGTGTCGCACGTTAGTCAAGAACAAAGCACTGGTAACTTCAGGGTTTTATTGGAACCGCAAGCAAAAAAGACTTTGTGGCAGGTTTCATTTCCGTTGTGGGAAGAAGGAAGAATGTTCCCTGGCTGGAAGGAAAATATCAGTTGCCAAAGTAGCTCCGTGGTTGTGAAAACACCTTCTTGCTTGCATTGACTTGATGAAAAGGGATTCTGAAAGCAGCCATTTAAATTGGAAAGCAGGAAAACAGGCTGCTTCAAAAGAAAACCAACCTTGGACATGCATAACTGTGTCTCCATCTCACAGGGGAAGAGGTGTTGCTAATCCAGGAGAAGCTGGATGGCATCAAGACTCGTTACTCGGACATCACAGCCACTAGCTCTAAGGCTCTCAGGACGTTAGAGCAGGCTCGGCAGCTGGCCACCAAGTTCCAGTCCACGCATGAGGAACTGACCAGCTGGATGAGTGAGGTGGAGGAAGAGCTGATGTCCAGTGGGGCTCAGTCACCTGTTGGAGAGCAGATACCTCAATTCCAGCAGAGGCAGAAGGTCAGAGCTTTTGAAATGCTGAGCTCAAAGGCAAAAGCTGGGGTGGAGCTTTACAAGGGAGCCAGTGAGCTGTGGGATCTGTACAAGGGAGCCAGTGAGCTGTGGGATCTGTACAAGGGAGCCAATGAGCTGTGGGATCTGTACAAGGGAGCCAATGAGCTGTGGGATCTTTACAACAGAGCCAGTGAGCTGTGGGATCTTTACAACGGAGCTGTGAGATCTTTACAAGGGAGCTGATGAGCTGCATTGCAAGGGAAGCACAGAGGGTCTAGGAGAGAATTTGCTCTTAAAAGCGTCATGCCTAGAAGCAGGGGGTAACAGAAGGAAAAATATCAGCTTGGTCCATGATGGGGGCTCTTGGGCACTACAGTAATGCAAAGAATGGCAATAATATTTCGCTTTAAGAAGTAAATACGATGCCATCCTGAGAGGCTGCAACTCAGAAATCTCAAAGCTCATTTAACGATTAGTTAATACATTAAAAACATATTAACAAAGCAGAAGGTAACCCATTTCCTGTAATCTCCTCCTCACTTCTAGCCTCTCTAGCATTCACATCGTGCCCCCGCATACAAAATACAGCTGCCAAGTTCATCTTCCCTGCCCTCACTTTGACCCCATTGCTCCCCCTTTGAATCCTTCATATTGACCGACTCCCTAGTTTTCACCCCATCAAATTCAAGCTATTAGTTCTTGCTTTCAGTGCCCTTCACAGCTGCCTCTCCCTGCTCATCCACTCTTGTCTCTTATCATGTTATCCCTGCCAGTTTCCCCCATGGCTGCCAGCCTTCCGCTGAAAAAGCCCTTTCAAATTACTGGGACCCATCAAGATGTGCAGCTAGCTGTTGCATGTATCTGCCTTCTTACGAATGCTGCCGTATCCTCCTTTCCCTGGAAAACAGGTATTCCTGCTAAATGACAGCCGTTACTCATATGCCGGTGAACAGCTCTGTGAGGATCTTGTACCAGGCAAAAGAATGAAGGGAACATGGCCTCAGGACCATTATCAGTTCAGATGCAGGAATGGCCTCTTGCCACCGTTGTCTCGAGGATATTAACTGAGATGCGCTGTCTATGCTCTCGCTATGTGTCTTTCTCAGGAGCTTAAGAAGGAAGTGATGGAGCACAGGCTTGTTCTGGATACTGTGAATGAGGTGAGCCGCGCCCTCTTGGGACTGGTACCTTGGCGAGCCCGCGAAGGGCTGGACAAACTGGTGTCGGATACCAACGAGCAGTACAAGATGGTCAGTGACACCATCAGGCAGAGAGTGGAAGAAATAGATGCTGCTATACAAAGGTCACAACAGGTAACTTGATAGTCTCTTGTGCCTCGCTCAGGAAGGGGTTTGGCGGGCACTGCATGCCAGCTGATTCACCACCACTTCCCTCGAAGCAGCAGCAGCAGAACTGTAGCTTTAGATGTAAGAATCGTGTGATGGGGAAGCACCAACTGACGCTGAGAAATGAACAGATTTGGGAACGTGTGTGATAGAACTGGGGATAGAGCTGAGCTGGTTTCGCAACAGACTGACTTCCTAATGGTTTTGGTGATAGTTCAGTGCCTTTTAGAGAAGTTCTGTATTAACTTGGTGCTCCTGGCTTTTGGGTTGTGGCACTGATGGTTTGTGTCTAAAACTGGTGATAGGTGATTCTTAGGCCCAGAATTCATAATCCTGACAACCCGTGGATTTACTCCAGAGTAAGAATCTTCCTAAAATTTTTTTCTTTGGGGATTGAGGAGGAGAGTGAGTGGCTAAACTTTTCGCCAAAAACTTTGAGCACAGGTAACACAAGCAGAACTCACCCAAACAAAACTGTGGTATGAAAGAGCGGTCTCTTTCCCTGTGGACAGAGAGGGCATTTAAGGGGCTTGCTTCATTATACTCTGTAGCTCTAAACTTGCCAGTTGAAGTGCTGCTCTGTGCTTTCTAACCTGCTAAAAAAGCCAGTACCCTCTTCCAGGCAATGATGTATTAATCATGTCAACTGATGGCAGCTCCTAGTCAAACACCCAGCGTGTGATGGACTACTCTGACCAACATATTGGACCATGTTAGCGAAGTTGATTATATACGCTTTAAATTCCATGAGTATTCAGCTACATGTGTCTGTTTAGCTCTTTCCGCTGTTGGCCTGTTTCATAGGAGTCCTGCATATAAAACCCAGGACTGTTTTTATTTCTCTTGCAGAAAGGGGTACTGTCTCTTTAAATGTTTGCTGAAAGAGGGGGAAATGTAGCTTATTGTTTCTCTTTCACCCTGTAAAAAAGTGTTTGTTCTCTGCTGGAGGTCTCCACAGAGCAAAAGCAAGTAGCTGTTGAAAGGGACGGCGTCCCTCTAGGACAGCTGTCTGCTGCTGCATAGGTAGGTTTGGAAGGATTTGATTTTTATTGGTAAATGTCAGGAAATGTCAATTTCACCCTAGCACAGACTGATGAAGACCATTTCCATCAATAAGCATCAAAATTTAAGATAAGCAAAGGAAGAAAAATTCTGATTGGGAATTTATCAGAGGTAGATTTAAGGCTGTTATTTGATGTTGACAGTTTGTGTTTTAAGTTTTAAATCTTTCACTTTATGCCTCTCAACTTCTGTGGTCATTAAATAATTATTACCTGACCCTTTCCCCATAATGGTGTAAAAGTTAAACATAGATGTTATCCCTCAAAATTATTAAAAAAGTGAATTCTGCTAAGCCTATTCCTAGGCATCTCTCTGTGGAAATGCTATCTCAGGATTGTTGAGCAATTATTGCCACATTACTCAGAGCAGAACTGCAATTGTTTTCAATTTTTTGGGGGGGAGGGTGGGGGGAGGCTTCTTTAAAAAAAACCAACCTGGCAATTTTCCTCAACTCAAATGTGGAAGAAGACCTGCCGGCGTGTGTTGGCGTAAAGGTTGTGTTGTTTTTCCATGTCTTTTTTGTACGTATGTGGCTGCATCTCATTGTCTGGCTGTCTCTTCCTTGGGGTTCCTTTGTCCTAGGCTATGTGTTGCATCAGGCCTGCTGTGTCTGTGTGTTTCCCTTGTTCCAGTTGTGAGTCCACATTGCTGTCTGTTGTATGGAGATCTGTATCTATGAGCCCGTTGGCCTTGCTTCAGAGTGTGTGTATCTATGTGTGTCGCTGTTGCTGTCGTGTTGGTTTGTAAATGCTGTCCTTGCTCTGTGTATGTTGCTAACTTCTTGCGCTCGGTCTCCTCTCCCTATCCGCTAGTATGAGCAAGCTGCTGATGCAGAATTAGCCTGGGTTGCTGAGACCAAACGGAAATTGTCGGCACTTGGTCCAATTCGTCTGGAGCAAGACCAGACAACAGCCCAGCTGCAGGTCCAAAAGGTACGTGCAATATGCATGCACTACTTTTGCTTGTTGGGTGAAAGGATGGGCAGGACCTTACTCATTGTCTGGAGCAGCGGGGAGAAGAAGAAAATTGCTCCTTGAATAGAGGTGATGAGTGAAATGGAAAGCTAATTGGGATGTCAGGGTGATAGTAATTCCTTTGCCCGGAGTAGGGCAAATCATTGATCGTGTAGGAGAGGAAGGTGATAATTCATTAGCTAGGATTGAGCTGAGGGTGGCTGGGATGAGCTAGAATCGGAGGGGTGAAGTTTAGTCATTGGGGTGAGTCATTTGAGTGAAGGATGGAGAGTTTATTGGTTAGGGTACAGCATGAGCTTTCTCTAGGGAGACACATAAGTTTTATGGAGCTGAGGCTGGAGCTATCCAGAGAATAGCAATTCAGCTGGGATTTTAAGTAATAGAGACACTGAGGTGGTGAATTAAGAGTGAGCCCTGGACAAGATCTGCCTGAATTTTCCACATACCACAAGAGCCGCGTGTTTAAAATGTGACTGAATTAGACAGACAGCCAACACTTCATAGAAAGGTATCTAACCCTCTAATTGCAGGCCTGCCAGCAGTCCAGCTCCACTTTAGGCTAATTTTCAGTTGTTTAGACATCCGTGTTTTTAGATGTCTTAGAAGCTATGATCTTCCATACATTTCCTCCACTGGTTTATTAGATTCCCTTGTCACCCACCTTAAATCATGGCTGTAATTAGTTTGTGTAGGTGTATGTAATCCTGTTTCCATCCCCTTCCACTGATTTGCTAGCAAACATTTTCTCACCTTATCATGGAATAGGTTTTTTCCTTTTGCACGTTCTCGGATCTAGCTTAGCCTCCGGAGGTGACTTTCTGCGAAACAGTGATGGTCAGAGTCCAGATGGAATTGCATTAAGAATGGTTATTACTGGATTTGGTACCATGTACTGTAAATTTTACGTGCCTCAGTCTGGTGCCAGCTCACACCCCTGAGCTGTGAGTTTAGAGTGTTGAATCATCTTAGGAACCACTTAGTTTTGGGTGCCCAGCGTTAAAAATCATGATTAGATCATGGTGGCTTCTAGGCTTCTCTCAACAGACAAGTCAGGTTGAGGCTTCTAGCATAGACAATACCACCTGGGCAATCTGTGTCCGAATGTTGTGAAAAACTGGAAAGCTAATGCCCTTAGAGAAGAATGAACTTCGAATAGTGAGGCTACCTGTAAATATTTTAGATCTGCATATTACTGACTGTTCCCATCAGTGGAAAATCATCTTTGGTGTCCTTGTTTCCCTTCTTGTGGCCGTAATTGGGGCAAAAATGTACTGGATTTTATATCGTTGATAAGAGCTGACCACTCCAACATAATTGAGGTCAAACAAAGATGGCAAAGGAAAAAAGACTTGACTGATAAATAAGCTAATAACAGCTGTCTTGGGTGTCGCTTTAAATAAAGAGTTTTGTCTCCTTTTCCAGACTTGACAGCTATAGAAATAAAGTCTCATTGGCCTTTTCAAAAAAAGGAAAGAAAAAAGAATCACTTTTGTCATAAAAAGAGGAAGTGAACTGTCACATGTTAAGTGAAATCGAGCTAAGCTTGACTTTCAGCTATTGTGGGTCTATCATTAATCATATGATCACTTGGAATATAAGTTATATTTGTACTACAGCACCAACAGTCTTGTCTCAAAGTGCTTTAAATGTATGAAACGTAATTCAGCCTCACACCCCGGTGAAGTGGGTCAGGAGTAGTATCTCACTGCAGGTGGGGAAACTGAGGGACAGAGCTGGGGAAGTGACTTGCCTAAAGTCACACAGTAAATCAGTGGCAGAACTCAGACTAGTTCCCTGATTCTTCTGTAGGATACAAAGGTCAGCCCACTGCTACTGGTTCTGTCGCCAACTTAGAATTTCTGTGTAAGGTGTGAGGCGCTGCTGGGTTCATGAACTGTGTAAAATGAACTTGATGAGTGAGCTGCTCCAAGTCTGAACCAGTCTCTAATTTCAATTGGCTTTTCCCAGACTTCTGAAAGAGACGTTAATTTATTAAGAGTGAAATTCCAAAACATAGCTGAGAAGTAAATGCAGTCATCTGCAGGTGAGGTCAGGTTACGAGGATGTCACGAGGAATTTGGTTCAGTATTTACAGTCT
This sequence comes from Dermatemys mawii, assembly GCA_007922305.1. Lineage (NCBI taxonomy): Eukaryota > Metazoa > Chordata > Testudines > Dermatemydidae > Dermatemys > Dermatemys mawii. The sequence continues at coordinate 6,164,127 of ML677388.1, forward strand.
CTGATTTACTTGACCACCTGGAGGTCATTTTCACCCGTCACCTGACCACTTTGGCAGAGTTTCTGAAATCCATTCACCCCCAGTACAAGCCCTGTGGGAAGACAAGAAGTTTTGTGGCTTGAAGATCATTCTGAACGTTTCCTTCCTACAGGCTTTCTCCATAGACATCATTCGGCACAAAGATTCTATGGATGAGCTGTTCAGCCAGCGTAATGAGATTTTTGGAACATGTGGAGAAGAACAGAAAGCTATGCTACAGGTAAATCCATGTCTTTGATACATGTAGACCTCATGAGAGGGAATCTTACACAGCAGAGCTACCCGTGGCAAGTAATGGATTAAATTCAGAGGGGGGAGAAAAGTGGAGTGCACATTTCCTGCGTCTGTCTGTCTCCTTGTGTCTTTCTCCTTGATTTAAAGTGATTCCATCTCTAATCATTTCAATCAGTAATGCCCATGGGAATCGTTTCCCATTTATTGACTTTTTAGTTTTGCTGCAGTGTTTATAAGGGGATCTCGGATACCATTTTGGTTGGCGTTGCAGCGTGCAGTTATGGGACACCGTTGTTTCTGTTCGTGGAATGCAGCTGGCTCGTTTTCTTTGCCTTTGCGTCCGTCACCAACGCCACCTCCTCCTCCTATTCCCTCTAGGAGAAAACGGAATCTCTTGTGCAGCAGTACGATGCCGTTAGCCAGCTCAACTCCGAGCGTTATGCGTGCTTAGAGCGCGCACAGGTCCTGGTGAACCAGTTCTGGGAAACGTATGAAGAGCTCAGCCCGTGGATTGAAGAAACACAGGCACTTCTAGCTCAGTTACCCCCTCCAGCTATTGATCATGAGCAGCTCAAACAGCAGCAAGAGGATATGAGGGTAAGGGGGAAAAGTTTTTATTTGCATCATTTATACCAGGTGGAATTGATTCCACCCTCCGTATAAAATGGAGGCTTCACGCTAAAAAGGGCCGATGAATAAGGCTAACATTTTGTCACGCATATTTTTTTAGTCCCGGACAGGTCACGGACAATAACCAAAAATTCACGGAAGCCAGTGACCTGTCCCGACTTATTAAAAATAACTGTGATGGAATGGGGAGAGAGGAGAGTCCAGCACCCACCGCTGCTGCAGGCTCCAGGGTTCCCCCCACCTATGGTGTCCCCCGCTGCCACCGGCAGCAGCTGTGGGATCTGCCTCTGGTGGCTGGGAATTGCAGCGTCCACCGGTGACAGCAGCTGGTGGGGGCTGCAGGGGTTCCCACTGCCTGCAGTGGCTGGGAGCTGCAGGGAGGCGCCTCCAGCTGACTGCCCCACTGCTTCGGAGCTGAAGCCAATATGTCATGGAAGTCCTAGATTCCGTGAGTTCCATGACCTCCGTAACAAAACCTTAGCCTGACCGATGAGTGTAGCTTGCAGACCAGTAGGAGGCAGGCAGCTATCTAAGCTCTCATTGGAGTTTCCACCTGTCTGTCACAATGACACCGGTAGAAATCTAATCCAGATCAGGTATTTGTCACACCCCTAAGAAATTTAAATACAAATTTTGAGTGTAAAGCCATGGGAATGGATCATCTTTGAATTTGTCCTCTGGGTGTAATGATGCCGGGGGGGTGAGTGTTCTGCTTAAAAGAACAGATGTGCAAAGAAAGACCAGCTCTTTATCAGAGTTATCACCTAGGGGTGGGGGGAGTCTCAGCTCCTTGTGGGGGGTGTAGTTGAAGGTGGGGAAATACTGTGGAGGTCAGTGTGGAAGCCTTCCAATGATAGGATGGACAAAGATAAAGCTTGATGACTGATTGCGATGGGGATTGCCACGTTAGAAATACCCAGGCACCATGTAGCTGACCCATGCTGGTCTAAGAGATGCCCAGGAAATTGATGGCATGAAGCAAATACGCTGTGAATTTGAAGGTACATCTATTTTTTTCCATCATATAGCAACTAAGAGAGTCCATAGCAGAACATAAGCCCCATATTGACAAGCTGCTGAAAATTGGACCGCAGCTGAAGGAGCTCAACCCTGAGGAAGGGGCGATGGTCCAGGAGAAATATTTGACTGCAGAGGCCATGTATGCCCGAATCAAAGAGGAAGTGCGCCAGAGAGCGCTGGCCCTAGATGAGGCTGTTTCACAATCCACTCAGGTACGTTTCTCCATGAGCACAAAGAAGCCGCAGTTTTGTGTTGGTGTTTATCACAGCTCCCTGGGGTAGGTGGGCTCTGAAGTTTACTTTGGTACCGTTTCTTATAACTAAATCCCTATTACTGTTCAGATCTGTTCTAGGAAGCCATTTACTGGCAGACGCTACGCAGAGGGTTGATCCGTGTAGTGCAGGCCTGCACAACATGCGGCCTGGGGGCCACATGTGGCCCGCACTGACTCACCGTGCGGCCCGCAGGGGATGAGTGGGGGTGGGGCAGGCCAAGCCGTGGGGTGGGGAGAAGCGGATGGGGGCAGGGCGAGGGTGGGGCTTTTCGGCCCACAGCTGTTTTTTTCAGTAATATGGCCCTCGCTGCTTTCCGAGTTGTGCAGGCCTGGTGTAGTGCTTGCCTGTCCAAGGGCATCTGGAAAGGCTGATGCTGATAGATTTGCAAAAGCTGTATAGAAAGAGATTGAATCCTGATGTAAACAGGGTAATAAATGTTTACAGCCTTAATAATGTTCCTCATTAAAAGGGCTTTTTGACATCTGCCCGAGGTGGACGGGTCTGGCGAGACTGAGAGTAGCGCTTAGAGAACTGGATCTTGTTCCTGATAAGCAGGAAACTACTGTACATGTAATGAACAACGACAAGATCATTTCCATGGGAGAGTTAATCATCTTCCCTTGTACATAGGCTCCGTGGAGGAGCCCTAAAAGGGAAGAACTATGTGAAAGGAAGGGCAGAGATTGTACAGATTGAAATGGAGAAAGGATGTGAAGAACTTCTGTTGCATGCATGGGATTAGAGTTTGTAGCTCTGTTTCACTTCAGCTAATATTTACTGTAGCACAGTTTTGTTGTCACGTCTGGGTTATTAATTCCTGCATTGTTTAGTCACTTCTCTTGGTTTGCACTTGTATTAACTCCAAGTTTTTCCCCCCCACACACACACCTTCCGTCTCATCTCTCACTCACATTGTGGAATGTGTTATCTTTGTGTGTTGCTGCCTGTTCCTGTCTTCCCCACATGGTCCCATTTCATTGTTGTGTTGACTGCGCCCCACCATTGCAGATCACAGAGGTAAGTCTCACCATGTTAGCTGTTCGTTTACATTCTCATTCTTTGGGCTAGATGAGTCTTAATTCATTTGATACCAGATTTCTATGTATTATATATCTTTATGCAGTTCAATGGAACCTGCTAAGAACAAACTCAGACACACTGAAATTCCATTTAGGTTGAAGAATTAAAGTCCTTAACTCTTTCGTTTTGTTGCAATGTGCAAATTGAAGTTCCACTTTATAGTGAGCGTCTGCTTAGAATTCAAATGTTCTGTAGGGGAAAAAACATTTGACTATAAAAGGGATCTATGCTGAAGCATATTCTGCCTTAGCAGGAGTGACTGGTTGGTTCACCCAAGTTTCTTAGTTTTAAGGCAGCCTAGTGATGGCAGAGTTTGCACCTAGAACTTATTTCCTTCTTTTTCTCTGCCGTTATAATACGAAACTCAGCGGAAAACAAGAGGCTCTCCTGTTGTGCAAGAGTCACAGGTCTAGTTCCAACGGCAGATATCTAGATAGAATAACTTTCCCTTATTGCCCTTCATTCTCTCTCGTAGATACTAGATTACCTTTAATGCTAGTGTTAACAATACCAAATCTTCTTCCTTTGTTAGTAAGACCAGCCAAAGCAACAGCAGAGACCTGAAGCCCAAGCCCCACAGCATCCCATTCTCTCTTCTTTGCTATACCCACTTGCTTTCCACCAGGTGGTTGAAGTCGGGTTGGGAGTTGAGACCGTTTCTGTGCCGGGCTTCCCTGAGCTGAGGCCTCTGCAGTGCCAGACACATGTAGGTTACAGCTAATGTGTTGGCACATGGATCAGGACTAGAGTGGCTGAGTCTTCCTGTGGCACTGCCCTTTGAGGGAAGGGGATGTCCATCACACAATAACAAGCTGCTGCTGCATTTGGTTCATGGTTTCCTGTGCCCTCCCTGGGGATCTTAGCTAACTGCAGTCTGGTTTAACTCCTGCAACCACTGCAGAATGCAGTTGTTAGTGGTAAAACCAGTGACAGACGTCCAGTTGGAGGCTGCAGGTGTAATGGGCATTCTAGGGACCATTAATTCTCTTTAACAAAAGAGCAGGTTGCATGCTCTTAACATTATGCCGCATACATTGGAGTAATTCAGTCCTGTACAGTCCTCTAACCTTCCTGATGGACTTGCCTTTGTGCAGTTCCACGATAAGATTGAGCCCATGCTGGAGACCCTGGAGAATCTTTCCTCCCGCCTGCGCATGCCACCCGTGATCCCAGCCGAAGTTGATAAAATCAGGGAGTGCATCAGTGAAAACAAAAATTCCACCATGGAACTGGAAAAACTGCAGCCGACCTTCGAGGCGCTGAAACGCCGTGGGGAGGAGCTCATTGGGCGATCGCAGGGGGCAGACAAGGACCCAGCAGCCAAAGGTATGGCACGGAGGTGCCGGAGACATCCCACATCTGCTCAGAGAGGCGGTTTGTTATATTTAGTGTATCTGGGATGGCAGGTTTCTCATCTAACCAACATGTATCTTGTTTATCGGGGGACTGGTATTAACTGAGCAATAAGGAGCCTTTGAGTGCTCAGTGATTGGCCCAAGTCCACCCCAGTTCAGCGAAAACCGCAGACTGTTCCCCCGAGGCAGCTCTCGTGTGGGGGCGGGAGTGTCTATTCCCACAGAAAGGCGGGTGGGGAGAGAAATGGCCACATCACAAGACCATCAATATGGTTGGCACCTTTGTTGACAGCCTTGGGCGCAAGCCCCTGGACTAAATGAGCATTAGGGAGGTGGTCAGTTGTGGGGCAAGCACAAGGAAAGGTTTGTTCCAAAGCTGCCCAGGCTTGTAACTGTTCTCTGGATAAATAGCAGCTTTATTTATGTATCTCAGTGTTTGTGACATCTTCATCCGGCTTCTTTCTAGGTTCATATTTCTGGCACTCTTGGCCATTTTAATTAGGTTAAGATCACACAGCCAAAAAAGCCTCCACAGCAGCAAGTCTCAGAGATCGGTTCTCCAGGTTCAGGCTCACGCTAGGTGCTAAATACAGCGGTGTAAACGGGGGGGTTAAGGTGGTGCTCGGATTCTAAAACCCACCCCACTCCTGGGGCTTCAGAGTCACACTGCCAGCTGAGCCTGAAAATCTCCATGGGGTATCTCCGTTGTCCAAAGCCTGAGTCCGCAGATCTGGGCTCTGAGACTCAGTGCTGCCCTCGTGAAGGGGTTGGTTTTTTTGCACCTTAGATCTTTCTCATCATAACATTTGAATGCAGATGCTGTGATTGGTAACTGGAGATTGCTGGTCAGAACAGGGTAAGAATAAAGAGTCCTGACTTGCTCCCCCCACCCCCCTTCCAGAAATCCAGGATAAGCTGAATCAGATGGTGTTTTTCTGGGAAGACATCAAGGCTCAGGCAGAGGGACGTGAAAGTAAGTTCCTTGATGTCCTGGAGCTCGCAGAGAAATTCTGGTACGAAATGGCAACCCTCCTGACTACTGTCAAAGAGACACAGGATATTGTTCATGACCTGGAGAGCCCAGGCATCGACCCATCAATCATCAAGCAGCAGGTGGAGGCAGCAGAGGTAAGGACGGTGAACATGTCATTCCACATAGGCCCTGTCTGTGCTAGAACTTGTAACCATGTTTGGATCTCAAATGCAAATGTGGCCAAATGTTGATGTAGCCCTGTTTTGTGAGCACCCAACATGGTTACAAATCAAGCTGTCGTTTTATTTAGAAACCATGGGAGAGCCATGATTTGGGCGGGCGAGGGGGAGTATTTCAGGATATTGTTTCGTTTCAAGTGGAAAAAATAACAGCCTGTACCAGAGACTGAAACAGTGTTAAAATCGTCTTAGCTGCAACTACACTGGGAAAACTCTTGTCAAGCAAGTGTTCAGAGCTGTCCACCACCCTGTTTAAAGCATAATTGTTACCATGGTTCTGCTCCCAATGTGGGCTGGATCTGTATAGACTGTGAGATGCAGATTACATTCCCATTAGACTGCAGGCTATTGTCGAATAAAACAATAGCAGATGGACAGCAACATTCATCTCTATTTAAAATCACATGGTGGAGTCCATTTTGGATGTTTGCATAGTTGACCTTAGTTTGACTCAGGGTTTTGGGGTTTTTTTAATATGTATACATCTTACAATCTACTTGTACACGCCACTCCCATTTTATAACTACTCTGACTTTGGTTTGAAATACTGGCTCTCTGACAACCCATTTAATTCCTGGTTTCGTAAAACATTCTGAAAACTACATAACTTGCAGATGGGGATCACCATCTTTCCAGTTCAGACAAATGCAGATGCGTTTTTTACCTCGTTATTCCCATCTGCTTGCAAATGGTGACGGCATCCCATGCATCAGACGATGGAAAAAGTGTGGATTGGGCTCAGTTACCGTGGTAGATAATGAGAATACCTACCTGCTTCTTAATGTGACGCCCACGTGTTGGGTTGAGGGCTAATTAGTCTCAGTCTTCAACCAGAATGCAAAACATTAGCCAGCCAGTGTAATCTATATATCTACCTGCCACTGCGTGCACCATCAAATGGTGTTTTGGAATAGCATTTACTAAACAAACCTATTTTTTCATTCGTCGCGCTCTCTGAGTGTAGACGATCAAAGAGGAAACTGATGGTGTGCATGAAGAACTGGAGTTTATTCGTGTGCTTGGAGCTGAATTAATTATGGCCTGTGGTGAAACTGAGAAACCAGAAGTGAAGAAAAGCATTGATGAGGTAGGAAAACCAGCAGCTCAAGAGTTCAGGTAGAAGCCATGTGAAAGGCCGTGTTGGTTCAGATGGAATTGTCTACTCAATCTGGGGGTAATCCTGTGTTTTGCAGATGAACAATGCATGGGAAAACCTAAACAAAACCTGGAAGGAGAGGCTGGAGAAACTCGAGGAGGCTATGCAGTCTGCTGTGCACTATCAGGACACGCTGCAGGTGAGGCAGCTGTCGGGGGTTGTTTGTACCGTGTGGACCAGCAGCCCATTGTGCGAGGTGCTGCATGAGCACAGGACAAAAAGATAGTCGCTGCCCCACAGAGCTGACAATCGAGGTTAGGCCCTGGGTACAGTGACCTGCTGAAAGCCACGCAGTCAATCACCTTTTCTTCGGCTTCTCTGGTGGCAATGTGAAATTGACCTGACCTGCGTTCACCCTCTCCAACAGCCATACATTTTGGGGTGGGGACAGCAAGGGATGGGGGAAATGTGCCTGATTTTAGTCTGCTGCTTATGGTGCCGTCAGCGGAAGGAAGGAGATCACTAAGCAGTGTGCTTGTTGAGCATGAAAATGACCCTTGAAAGAGAAGTTCTATTGATCGTCCAAGGATGGCACAGTGGAACAGGTGTGGCTTGCCTTGTCCAATGATCATGGAGGTTTGGTTTTCCTAATTATATATGTGTTCCTCTTAGGCAATGTTTGATTGGCTGGATAACACTGTGATTAAGCTGTGCAACATGCCACCTGTCGGCACTGACCTCAACACTGTTAAGGAGCAGCTGAACGAGATGAAGGTGAGCGTGCTACGTTAGACATGGTTCTCCAGGGCTTGTTCTGTGTTGGAGGCAGAGTTCTGCAGTTTTTCTTTTGTTTCCCTCTCCACGCTTCGGCAGGAGTTCAAAATGGAGGTTTACCAGCAGCAGATTGAAATGGAGAAGCTTAATCACCAAGGCGAACTGATGCTAAAAAAAGCGACGGATGAGACAGACAGAGACATCATCAGGGAACCGCTGACGGAGCTGAAACATCTCTGGGAGAACTTGGGCGAGAAGATTGCTCACAGACAGGTACGGTGAAGGAGGGCTGCCAAAATCCAGAGCTGAAAATAAACCTGTAAGTCGTCAGCATCCTCCTCCTCTTCCTGCTCCCTCCTGATTAACATTTTCTTTGCTACCTTTGAACAGCACAAGTTAGAAACTGCTCTGCTGGCACTTGGTCAGTTCCAGCATGCGTTAGCTGAACTGATGGCCTGGCTGACCCATACGGAAGAGTTGTTAGATGCGCAAAGACCAATCAATGGCGACCCAAGAGTCATTGAAGTAGAACTTGCCAAACATCACGTATGTACTCTGTGGTCTGCCTTTTTGTCTGGCCTTAAAGGGGATGATGGCTCCTGGGAAGTTATTTGCATTGATTTGTTGCCTTGGGATAGTGCTGGAGTTAACAGAACATTTTAGAGGCAAGTGTCTAATGTGACCCAATCCACCCTGTGCAGGTGCTGAAGAATGATGTGTTGGCTCACCAAGCCACTGTGGAGACCGTCAATAAAGCCGGCAACGAGCTCCTGGAATCCAGCGCTGGAGACGACGCGAGCAGCCTGCGGAACCGGCTGGAGAAATTGAATTCCTGCTGGGAGTCCGTCCTGCAGAAAACGGAGGAGAGGGAGCAGCAGCTGCAGTCAACGCTTCAGCAGGTTGGTGAGCTCGTTCTGGAAATGGAAACATTCATGCTTGCTGAAGAGATCCGCAGAGGGTGTCCGGGTCGGCGTGGTGTCTCTTACCAGGGTGAAGGGTAGAGGAGATGTTGTATAGTCTTGTCTTCTCTGCTGGAAAAGGTGTTGCTACCTCAGGGTACGTAACTCGTGTGAGCTGTCCCAAGACGACAGGGCTCTTCAGTTTTACCTCGAGGACAGCACTGTGCCCCCACCTGGGATTAACCTCGCCTCATTTACCTCATGATGGAACTATAAAGTACCTTGTCTTCACTGTCTTTTTACCTTGGGATAATCCACATGTATTAGTTACCCCACCCCTACCCCGGTAAAAACTACACCATGAAGACCAGGCCATAGAAGGAAGGCACAAATGGTCTGTAAATAGCAAGTTACTTCTTTCCAGACCAAAGATGCGTTCATTCCGAGGGGAAGTTCTGCTCTTTAGGATGAGCCTTTTCTCTTTGAGCACTCAGTTGTGTGTGTGAACTTGCCGAAATGGTCATATTGTTTTAAAAAAAAATATGACAATACACGCCCTCTTTTTAGTGTCTTTGTAAAACTCTTGTCTGCCTCCTCATCCAGCGTGACAGGAACCCCAGGGTTAAACCTGAAAGCCAGGCAATGGTTGCTGCTGTTGTCTGATCCCTGGCCGATTTTGTGTTCCTTAATAGGCCCAGGGTTTCCATGGGGAGATTGAAGACTTCCTCCTCTGGCTAACAAGAATGGAGAGCCAATTGTCTGCATCCAAACCCACAGGAGGTTTGCCAGAAACTGCCCGTGAACAACTCAATGCCCATATGGTAAAGATTTCAAATGCCTCTAATTCAACTAACTTCTCTATGAAATGTCAGCATGGAAACATGTCTGTGCCGCATGGTGTAAGTCTAGTGGGGAATGGGATGAGTGTTTCTTTTGCCTCGTCTCCTGGGCTACAAAGGAGCATTAGGTTTGCAGATGATGGTAATTGATGGATAGAATTTCCCACTATCTTAATGAAATGAACAGCTTATCTCTACTGATAGCATGATGATAAATAACTCACTGTCCATTTGCTGTCTGTCCTAACCCCAGTGTGTCTGCAACCTTGGAGTCTAGTGAATTGCAACTCCCCGATACAGTATCTCTGTCTCTAATATTTTGATGGTGGTTTGGTGTAGGAGCTGTATGCCCAACTCAAAGCCAACGAAGAGGTCTACAGTCAGCTGTTGGCCAAGGGGCGACTGATCCTGCTAAGCCGCGATGACTCTGGCTCTGGCTCAAAGACGGAACAGAGCATCACGCTGTTGGAACAGAAATGGAACTTGGTCAGCACCAAAATGGAGGAGAGGAAGGTAATGTTTTGAGCTCAAATACGATCCATGTTTACTACGAAAGACATTGCTTGAAAGTAAAATGCCAGTAGTTCCCTGCTGCAGTAGTGCTGTTTCCAGAATGCAGGTTTATTGCAATAAGCAGAATCAGCAATGTGTTTCAGGCACCCAAGATCAGTGCTTTTAGATAATTTCTCTCCTGATTACATCTGCTTAGCGTGCCTTTTGACATAGGAGTGATCAGTGAGGTGTGACATCGAAGTGTTAACCATATGGCTGGTTACCAGAGCAGGGTCAGTCTGAGAGAGAAAATGAAAGTAAAATGAAGCGTGAGTGAACATGAGAGAGAGGCGGTTACACAAGAAGTAAAAGAAGAAATGAAGAGCATTATCCCGTTCTGAAAAGCAATGATACACGGTTGCTTCTTAAGAGACAGCAGGCCAAATTCTCTGCTGACCGAACTCTATTGCGCTGGTACTTTGGTCAGCGATAGATTCTCACATAAAATGAGAGAAACTGGCCTCTACCCAGGCTGAATTTCTGGTTCCGCAGCTGTTGCCGCTGACGTGTCGTCTCCCTTCTGCAGAGCAGCTTCTCTCATGGAGGCTTGTTTCCTAGGAAGCTCTGATGGTGACACAGCCACTTGTGTGTTGATTATTGAGCTGTCTCCTCTTTCATGTACAATTCCTGTCCGTTTGTTTCAGAGAAAACCGATTCTGAAACAGCCACTTTCACTGAAATCTCCTTTTCTTGATAAACAAGCCCTGTTCTTTGATTGAACTGATGAGTTCCCATTCGAGAACTCATTTCGTCTTCGAGTACAATACATGTCTTTGTCTGCAAAGCCTCACATCGTGAACTTGATTCTCTCTTTGTGTTTTTTTTCCCCCTCTTATCAAAATTCAGTCAAAGCTGGAAGAAGCTCTCAACCTGGCAACAGAGTTCCAGAATTCCCTACAGGACTTCATTAACTGGCTGACCCTGGCAGAGCAGAGTTTAAACATTGCACCTCCACCCAGCCTTATCCTAAATACTGTGCTGTCTCAGATAGATGAACACAAGGTAACTTTGGGGAGCTGGAGTTTTGTGTCACAGACTGATTCTGTTTTACAAAGCAAAACTCTCTTGTAAGCCATGCTCGGTGCTTTCTGTGTATGGAAGAAACTAGGAGACGTTTCCATGCTTTTTCTTTCAATGAGAGTAAATCTTCGTTACTCCAGGTTTTTGCCAATGAAGTCAATGCTCACCGGGACCAGATCATTCAACTGGATCAAACAGGGAACCAGCTGAAGTTCCTCAGTCAAAAGCAAGATGTGGTTTTGATAAAGAACCTGCTGGTCAGCGTCCAGTCCCGCTGGGAAAAAGTCGTCCAGCGTTCCGTGGATAGAGGCCGAGCTCTTGATGATGCAAGGAAACGGGCTAAACAGGTGAGGGACGTGAAAATGGTTGTAGAGGACCCGGTGATATTGTTTATCCTCTTACTTTCAGAACCCAAGTGTCTCAAGCCTTCAGAAGGCCGGGAGGACACACTCACCGAGTTCTAACTGCTCTGACCTTTTGTGCAATTTCAGTTCCATGAAGCTTGGAAAAAGCTGGTCGATTGGCTGGAAGATGCCGAGAATCACCTGGACTCTGAGCTGGAGATTTCCAATGACCCAGACAAAATCAAACTGCAGCTCTCCAAGCACAAGGTAGAGGGTTTGTTTTCATTCCAGCTGTGATTAATGCCCTCGAGTGTGGGTTAGTTGGAAGGGAAGAGAAACCTGCTTTCAGTCAAAGCAATGCAACCCAGTCCCTTTTCTACAATCAGAGGGGAGAGGTGACCGAATAAGAGGAACGGCATACTCCACGCTTTAGCTTAATGTTACAGCAGCATAGTTACAAAGTTGTATGAGAGAGGCATTTATCCCACTAAGCTATTCACTCACACGTTTTCCTGCATTCTAAAGACATTTCCTTTGTGCCCTTCTCTGGTTGTAAAACTCAGGAGTTCCAAAAGACCCTCGGTGGAAAACAGCCTGTTTACGACACCACGATCCGGACTGGCAGAGCCCTCAAAGAAAAAGCCGTGTTGCCAGATGACACTCAGAAACTGGACAACCTCCTTGGAGAAGTCCGGGACAAGTGGGACACAGTCTGCGGCAAATCTGTGGAAAGGTGAGAGGAACATTTGTTGCAAAATACTGTTGCAACCATGAAAGACCGGAGCTGGGATGATCCTGTGAAGCTTGATTTACATCATGCACTGCAAATGTGCTGTGGAGAATGTGGACGTAAACCACAGAGCGGAGGATGCCAAGCATAGCATCAGAAATGTAAATTGAGTGTCCAGCCAGACCTCTGTAAGGAGATGGATCTGGGTGATGCTCAGTCTACAAGGAGGCTGGGTCTTTCGGGGATTTGTCATGATGATGATAACGTCAGAAAGATGGGCAGAAAAAGAAACACTTTCCAGTTCAACTGCAAGCAGCGTTGGTATTCTGGATGGAAAGTTCATACAAACGTCCTTTGATGCTCTCTTCGCAGGCAGCACAAGCTGGAAGAAGCCCTGATATTCTCTGGTCAGTTCATGGATGCGCTGCAGGCCTTGGTGGACTGGCTGTACAAGGTGGAGCCCCAGTTGGCTGAAGACCAACCAGTCCACGGTGATCTGGATCTGGTCATGAACTTGATGGATGCTCATAAGGTAAGAGTGGGATTTACCAGGAAGTGAAAATACCTTTAGTTCCCCATCCAATGCATAACAGAAGTACCAGGCTCATAGCATCTTGGCAAGATGTGTGCTGTAGAGCTGCATGTCCCGCTGTGCAGGGTGATTTCCGTTGTGTAAATGCCTGGGAGACTGATTTGAAAGACGGTATCGCTAGTTTGGAATTGTAACATAAACCTTCAGTTCTACTCTGTTCCACCTTGGATTTTATCAAAAGTTCTCTCTGGTTTTGGAGAGGAGGTAAAGTTTTTATCCTTCTGTAAACTCAACTTTGGCAGTATTCGTCAGGAGGGCTCAGGTATGAGTGCTTTCACTTCTGGGTTAGGTAAGAGGTTCAAATCCCAGGCTCCTGTTCCAAACAGCTACTGCCCTGGAGTGAATGGTGTTATCCTACTAAACACGCCATCCTTCGGGCAAAAGATTAAAGCATGATTCCTTCTGTGACGCTCAGTGCTCAGATGCAAGTTAAAGATTCCCATATTCTCTCAGAAAGAGCAGAGAGTAACTTTGGGATCCAGGCAGACAGTCTCAATAAAACAGGCTCAACTGCGTCCAGCTGTGTGTGATGGTGTGACTGTGACACTGGTGTGTGTGTAACCTGACTGGGAGCGGATCTGTAACTAACACTCACCAATGGGTCACAATAGCTTGTGTGCCTACGTACTCCACGTACAACCAGTTCTGTGCCAAGGAAAATAGATGACAAGAGAGGAAAAATGCCAAAATTGAAGCATTTCAAGTGGGGTTTGGTGGAAGAAAGCAAACCAGCAGTTCAACGTTATATACCCCTGTTGTCAGACTTGAAACACTTCAAGCCTGTGCTGCTCTTTTTCTGTAGAGAACAAGAGAAAAACCCTCAGCACGAAGACCCATGACAGACCTTTCTCTTCTCCCTTGGTAGGTTTTCCAGAAGGAACTGGGGAAGCGCACGGGCACCGTGCAAGTCCTCAAACGCTCGGGCCGAGAGCTTATCGAGAACAGCCGAGATGATACTACCTGGGTTAAAGGACAGCTTCAAGAGCTGAGCAATCGTTGGGACACCGTGTGTAAACTGTCTGTGTCCAAACAAACCCGGCTGGAGCAGGCCTTGAAGCAGGTACGGAAAAAGAGGCTTCCAAGTTCACTGTCGCTTTCAGGGTTTTATATGTGACTCTGAACCTGTACAAATTAAAGGATGAGTCTTGACAAGGGCTTAATGAACCAGAAATTTGTGTTCTGGAGCTTGTGCAAGCATTTACCATCTTCCAGGGGGTAGGGGGAAGGGAAATGTTATGGGACACTCTCTCTGCCCCACTGTGGTTATGATCCTGGACAAAGACTCGAGAGATCTAGGTACAATTCCCATTTCTGCCGCAGACACCCTGTGTGACCTGTGGCAAATCACTTAATCTCTGTCTCAGTTCAGCTTTTGTAAAATTCGGCTAATACATCCCTACCACACAGGGAGTGTTGTGAGGATAAATTAACCTGTGGAGTCACTGTCATGGGATCAGTACAGATTATTAGAATTCTCAGCCTCCAGTGTTTATATCTGTTGTGCAACTGGAGTGATCCAGCAGATGACAGTCAGAATGAGAGAGCTGCTCTGAGGGTCTCATTTATTACAAAAAAAAGAAAAAGAGAGTAGAAGAATAAAAGCCTTTTTTGGAAGAGCAGAGGTGGAGAGAGGGCCATGTTGATACGCAGCGTGAGCAGGTCAGAAGGGAATGGTGATAAGAAATTATTCAGAGCTCTATGAACAATACGAGAGGGTGGACTAAACTTAAGCCTAGGAAGGATAAAAAGATGCTTATGTTGATACACAGTAGTTAGTATATGGAATAAATGACTAAAGGTAACAAAAAGAGCAGAGTACACGAATAGCTTTAAAAAGGGAGTGAGTTCGCTTTTTCAGTGCCGCTCACGCAAAGGGAAGGAAACAGGCTACTTGACCAACTCCAGTTGTTTTGTTTGTGTCACTGCAGCGCCTACACGCCCCAGGCATGCAGCAGGATCTTATCGTGCTAGGCGCTGTACAAACACAGAGCAAAGACAGTCTGGTCTTTTATTTCCTCTGTGCCTATTAAAGACACTTCTGTGCCTTTGTGACAAAGAGTCCTGTGGCACCTCAAAGACTAACTCAAGTATTGAAGCATAAGCTTTCATGGGCTAATACCCATTTCGTCAGATGCTGTGCCTTGCTTCTTGAATGGTGGGGAGAGACTTAGGCTGTGTAGAAATGCTAGGAATCACTCACTGCGCCTGTCTCTCTGTTTCAGGCAGAGGAATTCCGGACGGCAGTCCACATGCTGTTGGAGTGGCTTTCCGAGGCGGAACAGACCCTGCGCTTTAGGGGAGCTCTGCCTGATGATGCTGAAGCGCTGCAGTCACTCATTGACATACACAAGGTAACCAGACCCTCAGGAATGTGAGAAAATGTGGATTTAGCAGGTGTGTCCACACTGCGGTGTAAGGCCAGGGTTAGTAGAACTTGGAGTTAGCAGATCCTGCGTTTGTTAAGCTAAGGTTTGAACTTCTACACTCGTTTGTAACCCCAGGTTAGGAATTGATTAACCCAATTCCCTTTCTGGGGGCTCCAGTGTTATGCGGCCCGAGTCCAGCCCAGACTTCCTAGTGCCCTCCCAAAGTGTGGCTACTCTAGCACAGTGGGAAAACTTGACTGTCCAGAGGACAAAGAGAGTCAGTCCATGGGGCAGAGGGACACTTTTAGCAGACTCTCAGAGCACGAGTCCAATGGGCCTGCATCTGTGTTGCAGGGAAATAGGGCTTGAACCCTGGATCCCAGCTTGACTCAGGCTTGGATTCTCCTCCCCCGTTGGGTCCAATCTCTGGGTTAGCGCAATTTGTATGTGGCTAGAATGGGGGTTAGGCTTGAGCCTGAGTTCCAGCCCTGGGCACATACTGCTGTGCTGACATATCCAGAACGGCCCTTCATGAAAAGATGTGCCAGGAACAAAGGGCGGTAACTAATGTGTCTCTGCTAGGCAGCAGGAGTGAGATGTTTGGGCAAGAGATTTTCTGAATGAGAGATTTGGATCATATTAAATAGCTACGTGGCCCGCGCTGGGCTGGTGTTGTAATACCAGGCACTGGTGGTAAGGAAAATTACCTATGCTCTATAAACCTAGAATGGAAACGACTTGAATCCAAAACTCCCAAGTCACTTTATTTTTGAGTTTAAATGGAGGGATTTTAAGGGCTGGGTCAAAGGGATCAGATTGTCTCTGGTGGTGTGACAGCCGTTGTTATTTCTGTGGAATCCTGCTGTTTTAGGAGTTCATGCAGAAAGTGGAGGAAAAGAGAGTGGATGTGAACGCGGCGGTGGGGATGGGAGAAGTTATCCTGGCTGCGTGCCACCCGGACTGCATCACCACAATTAAACACTGGATCACCATCATCCGAGCCAGGTTCGAGGAGGTGAGTCACAGAGGACTCCGTCTACTTGAGCAGCGGGAAGGTCTTTCTC
This sequence comes from Dermatemys mawii, assembly GCA_007922305.1. Taxonomy (NCBI): domain Eukaryota; kingdom Metazoa; phylum Chordata; order Testudines; family Dermatemydidae; genus Dermatemys; species Dermatemys mawii. The sequence continues at coordinate 6,180,248 of ML677388.1, forward strand.
GTCACTGCTGAGAAATAGGGCCAGTAATAGAATCAGTGAACAGTGTCGTCTTTTGGGACATTTCTCTCTGGGGAATTTCTCTGGCCTGTGTTATACAGGCGGTCAGACAAGATGATCACAGTGGAACCTTCCTACCTTGGGAACTATGAAACAGCAGGACATGTAAATGGGTTACTCTCCTGAATTAGAGATGTCCTAGTCCTGTCCACTTGGATCAGTTCTCACAAGCCAATGTGCATCAGCCAGTGAACCAGTAAGAGTGGTGACTGCCTTGTTTTCCTTATGGGTATTGTTTTCCTTCCCCTGAGGGAGAGCGTCACTGAGTAATTGCCTTTGTTGCCCATGCTGACGGCTAGTCCTGTGGATGTTTCCATCAGGTTCTGACCTGGGCAAAGCAGCACCAGCAAAGGCTCGAGACTGCGCTTTCGGAATTGGTGGCTAACGCGGCACTCTTGGAGGAACTCTTTGCGTGGATTCAGTGGGCTGAGACCACACTGATCCAGCGGGATCAAGAACTAATGCCACAAAATATCGATCAGGTCAAAGCCCTCATCTCTGAACACCAGGTAATTCCGTTGCTGAGATCTGCTGACTTCCTGTCTACCCTGCTCCTGGGGCAGGGCTTGTGAGTCTGACAGGCAGCAGGGAGGCTGAACTTTTTGTAACAGCCATCTTTCTGGGGAAGAAGATGAGTTTATTTTTATGATCTTATTACAGCCACGTTTGTCCTCCAGACTTTTAAACGAGTCTAGGAACTGTGTTCCACTCAGCCCAGGGAGCAGAATATCAGGACTGGAAATGAAAGCCACAGCTGTGGAATAGCTTTACTGCAAAGCTATCTAGCTAGTGCTCAGTATGTACTTGTGTGTCTGCTACAGGCTTGGAGTTTCTCCGCAAAAATCTAGAACAGCAGCAGCTTGAAGTTGAGGTGTTGATGAATATTACAGTTCTCGTCTCCCCTTTGCCTTTAACAGTCCTTTATGGAGGAGATGACCCGAAAACAGCCAGATGTAGACCGGGTTACTAAGACATACAAGAGGAAAGCCACAGAACCAGCCCATGGACCTTTCATTGAGAAATCCCGCAGCAACAGTATGTTTGCAGCTTATTGCTATGTGCCTCCTCTACAGGAATGCATTCTGAGATTGAGGAAACTAATTAGTCCGGCTCTAATTCTCAATTAGAAATACACCCAGCTGTGCCAACCACTTGGAATTGGCTGGGAATTGCCAGGGAATGAGGAGGGGAAAATGAGGTGGCATTTGCAATAGTGGCTGATATATGCCAGCAGCTTTATTATTTGCCTTTCTGCCATCCAAAGACGACTCATGGCTCTGATTTGAGTTTACAGAGATTTTGCTTATTTAAGTGTTCTGAGAAGTTTGTGTTATATTTAACTGCCCCAGTTCTGATTCTAGTTTCTCTGGCATGACCCTTTCCTCATATATGATTCTTGCAGCAGAAAGCCCAACTCGCTCTAGTTCAGGAAGATGAAACCAAAGGGGAAAGGAACACAGGAGTTGCTGTGGGGTGGGGACCACAGATGAATGGTGTCTCTAAAACTGCAGTACCACAGTACTGTTGTGCTGAACATTTCTTAATCTTGTATTTTCTTTTTTAAAAATGGCCAGCTCAACCCCTATGGGAAAGCCTGTGAGAGATTTCCTATTTGAGGAACAAACAAAGCTGTTGTCTTTTTTTCTTTCTTTTTCTTGGATCCTCCAAACCCCACATTCTGCGATATCCCATGTGGCATATTTTTCTTTCTCTAGGGAAATCCTTGAGCCACGCTGCCCCTCCTCCCATGCCAGTTCTCTCCCAGTCGGAAACGAAGAACCCCCGGATTAACCAGCTCTCCGCACGCTGGCAGCAGGTGTGGCTGCTGGCCCTGGAGCGCCAGCGGAAGCTCAATGACACTCTTGATAGGCTGGAGGAGGTAAGGACCCCATTATGCTGTTACACAAGGGGTAGTTTGTGGTGGGAGAGAGTCATTTACTGTACTCCCCAGAGAGAAGGGCAGAGAGAGAGCCTTACATTAGTGCTGCCTCTTGAACTGCATTGTGCGTGTCATGGGTTAGGACTGCCCTAATCCTAAAAATGCCAACAAGAAAAGTCTCCACTAAAATAATGCGGTTGAAAACCATAGTCCGTAGTAACTGCAGATTAACCTGACTGCTCTGTGCCACTAAAGTCTGTACTTCTCTTGCTAATGAAAATCAGACCTGGCTGGAAGTAAAACTACTAGTCTTGAAAATATAGTTCTACGATGTATATATTTTTTTTTCAAAACCTCTAATGTAATTTTTGTTTTTGTTTATGCTTAACAAAGCAGCTATGCCCAGAAGTGAGTCTTTTTGTTTTTTGTTGCTTTTTCTGTAGGTCAGTTCGGTTGATCCGTATGAACGTTTTTCTTTGTTACTTTTAGCTTTGGGGCTTTTTGGAAAGTACTAAGATGTCGTTGATTTGAGTCACTCTGAGCCCTTCTTAGCTGAAGAGCTCCTGAAAATCAGTCCTAAATGTGCTTCTCTAGCTGAACAGTCTTGTCATGAGCAGTGATTTAAGCTAGTCTTAGCCTTTGGTGCAGTCTCAGCACTGCAGTTCCAGAGAACTGAATTTGGAAGCATTTTTGGGTCTTGCTGCCCAGGTCCGCAGAGGTGTCATGTATCAAGAGTCGAGTTGGTGCGTGTGGGGAGGCAGGCTGACTTTGCTGGATAAGCATTCCTTGTTAGTTTATCCATGGAGCAACATTGCTATCCATCTCAGAGGAGAACCTACTGTCCTTCCTGGAAAAAAACCCAACCAGGAGCTCTGTTCTCAGCTGCTTAGGCAAAAAGTGAGATAGAACAATACAGATGTGCAGAATTGGAAAGGAATTGGAGTTTCAAAAATAAAGGAACAGGGCATCTCTAGGAGATGTCTGGGGTGAGAACAGATCTGTTCTTAGATCCCTGAAAAGAGATGATATTTGTATGTGTCTGTGTGTAAGTCTATGTTATATCGGCATACGTGTATGTTTAAAAGTTTGGCGGATACTTCCCTTTTTTCTGTCTGTGTGTGTGTGACACACATTTTACATGGTGGCTGTCAGATGCATTGTGTCCCCTGTTCTGTTATGGAAAGTCTGTGTCCATGGCTATGGGTTGAAGAGGAGTGGCCTAGTTATGCATCTTTTTCCAAGTATTGCTTTGGAGAGGTGTGGAATATTGAGAGAGTGACATGCAGCCCCCAAAGACTATGCTCAGTTTGACTTAGTCACTGAAATCTTAGCTCAGCAAGATCTTCTGTAGAGCAGGGGAAGTTTTCTGTCTGTACTTTCAACTCCCATTGACTCTAATTGGTCTTCTTCCAGTTGAAGGAGTTTGCGAACTTTGACTTTGACATCTGGAGAAAAAAATACATGCGCTGGATGAATCACAAGAAATCACGGGTGATGGACTTCTTCCGGCGTATCGACAAAGATCAGGATGGAAAAATCACCCGGCAGGAGTTTATTGATGGAATCTTAGCATCTAGTAAGTCTTGATCTGTTTCATCCCATCCTTCTGCAAAACCTGAAAAACCCATCTCCAAGAAACTTTGTTTGCTCCCACTCTTTACGAGGCCAATGAAAGATGCGTTTCATGCACCTCTGTCAGGAGAGGACAGCTGTGAAATGATACCATGGCAGTCACACTCCACACATTCGTGATTGTTGCAATATGCCAAGAGGCTGCCATTGTTTGAGGCCAGGAATCTATATTCTACTTTGAAACTCAAGTAATCATGTAGCCTGTGTCTCTTCCTGTGACTATTATGATGGAAACTCCCAAGTATGGAAGCATGAGTACGGGGCGATATAGAGGTGCCCTTTACACGGATGGTGAGAGGATACAAGGAGTTACTTATTCTCAGACTGTAATACATCTCTCTTGTGTGTTTTCCTTTTTCATTCCAGAATTCCCCACTACTAAGTTAGAGATGACTGCCGTGGCTGACATCTTCGACCAGGACGGGGACGGCTATATTGATTACTATGAGTTTGTGGCTGCTCTCCATCCTAACAAAGATGCTTACCGGCCAACCACAGATGCTGACAAAATTGAGGATGAGGTAAAGGAGATTCTAAGGAGAATGGTATTTTAGTGAGTATTATGTAGGGCGTCAGCTTCTCAAAATGCCTATCCAAAGAGGAAAAACTGCCTTGAGGGGCACCCAGAGAATCACAGTGGTACTGACCTGAGATCAATGTTCAAATATTTGGATATTCAAAACGTCTTAAAGTGAAGATTGTTATAATCTGTATTTTATGCACGATATACTGTGGCCCATGTATCCAGGACAAGAGATGCAAACTACTGATTCCTGACCTCTGCCCCTCTTCTTTGCAACAGGTCACAAGGCAGGTGGCCCAGTGTAAGTGTGCAAAGAGGTTTCAAGTGGAGCAGATTGGAGAGAATAAGTATCGGGTAAGAGGAAGATGTCCCCCTTTGCCATAATAGTGCAAATTTTCCTAATTCCTAGCTCATGTGTGATCCTACCAGGGAGAAGTGTCCGTTATAACTTCTACTGAAGCAACCTAATTCTGTCGTACTGTACTGAGATCATCTTTTAAAAGATTGAATCAGAATTTTTACCTATGCTAGCTTCTTACCTTCTGAGATGTTATGTCTAGAGATTAGACCCATAACATGCATTCAGAAATCTGAGACATAGACTTATCTTGGGCTCTGTGGTGAGGGAATAACGTGAAGAGCTTAGAAAGTAGTCACTCCTTCCCCAAGTTGATCTGAGGGTCTCTAGTGATGAGACTTTCTGGGGAAACTGCACAATATACCATTAATGGAGCACACTGATTCCTTGGTAGTAATCATAACTGTATGATCCTATTGGTGGGGAACTTGCAAATGGTTTCTCCATCACATGAGCGCGAAATAGAGGGGATATATATGGACAGATGATTATAGATGGTCCGTGAAATTCTTCTCCTGTGACATTTTGAGAAGAAGTCAGGCTAAGGGTCAGCAAGCTCTCCTGTGCATTAAATCTTGGATATGCCTAATAGCCCAAGGACAAGACAAACAGAGTTGTGGCAGCATTCTTAGAGAGCTTAGCCCGCTCGCTGTTGAGGATGTTGCATCTATAGATACTATAGACAGTAACTGCCTCAAAGTTTTATGTGTGTACTTAACACCTATGATTTTCTTCAATTTATGTACAGACGCTCCCCGACTTACGCAAATCTTCCGTTCCAGAACGCCTTGCGTAACTCAAATTTTGCGTAAGTCGGAAATGTATCTCCAACCGTTACACGCAAAAAAAAAAAAAAAAAAAACAGCCAAAAAACCATCTCCTATTTCTAGCTTACGGAACTTTTTCTGTAAGCTCAAATTTGCATAGGTCGGGTTTACGTAACTCGAGGAGTGTTCTGTTTTAAGGTACTTCATATTTTCAAATTATTCACTGGGATGGATCAACAGTAAACCATCCAGGTTTCTTTCATCCTTGCATTCTGGGCATGGAGGAGTTAAAATAGCAACACTTGTGCACATTCAAATATCAGACTTGGGGCAACTCTACACTACCGCGTTATATCAGCGCAGCTGCACCAGCACGTCTGGTGAAGACTCGCTATACTGATCGGAGAGCGCTTTCCAATCGGCATAATTATTCCACCTCCACGAGAGGCAGAATCTATGTCTCCCACCGACATAGCGCCAGTGTGGACAGCGCTTAGGTCGCTGTAACTTACATCACTTGGGGAGGTGGCTTTGTCATATGGTTGTGTAAACAAGCCCTTATTTGATGCGATGAATTACAACTTCTGCTGTAGGGACAGAAAAGAACAGTTAGCATGTCAAATAACATCAGGTACCCTGATTTTTAACTACCTGTGGATAACTAAGATTTTCATGATTGTTGCATTATTAAATCCTATAAAATGTTTTCTTGTTTTTCTCCCCCTCTTCCTCTTCTCTCCATCTGATCTTCTCCCCACCCAAATTCTTTCTCTTCGTAGTTCTTCCTCGGCAATCAGGTACAGTGTGCCTTGCAATGCTGTCTCTCATTCTTTTTAACAAACATGGCGTGGTGTGTGTTTATAATACCAATCTTTCTCTTGTTGCTGTGGGAAGATGTGATCTAAAGAATGCTGGGTTAAAGTTCGTTGTGTTACTTGGCAGAGTCTGGTATACAGAGTGACATTTACCTGAAAATACGATACCAAAGGGCAAAACGCCTTGGAAGAAAGAAGTAAAACTTTTAATTGGAAAATCAGAAATCTACAAAGATGGAGAGATTTAGTCTCCAAATTGCTTCTTCCTCTGATGCCCCAGTGATATTAGAGGTTATGGCATCATTCATGTGAAAGGGAACACGCAAGTTCCAAGTAAGGTACCAGGGGAATCCATGCTCATGGTGGAATTATCTGAGAAGAACATTGTCTCACAATTCTGACTCTGCTGCTGGAGGAATTATAGAATCATAGGACTGGAAGGGTCCTCGAGAGGTCATTTAGTCTAGTCCCCTGCACTGAAGGCAGGACTAAGTATTATACTGTAACACGCTTCAAAAAATATATACAGGCTAAAATTTTTTGAGCACAGTCTGTATACCAGGATCTGGACAGGTTTGACTATAACGCAGTCACTATGGAATGAGAATGCTGTATTCACATGGTCAGTCGCTTAGGTAACAATAACTAAACCCTCATCCCCTGCTTCACCGACTTTGAGTAACTCATAACTGGAAGAAAGTTCATGAAAAATCGCATGTACCTACTCTTATATTCTGATCTATGATTAAGATTATGGGAACTGAAGGCTGACTAGAACACAGGAACTCCATTGATAATGGGATTGAAGTGATGTGTTTCATCACAAGAATGCAGCCTCCGGTTGAACAATGAAGGAAATCCATTTATTTTAACTACTGAGGATTTTTAACTTGAAGAGGTGGACTCTAAATGTTGGGGCCATGAAAGAAGGAATGTGAATTTCTTGAGTGAATTAAGGATAGAAACCAATTCCCTGTTTGTTCTGAGTAGGTGGCTATAGACAAATCTTTGAAGGGAACTGTAAAGCTGTATCTAATTATTACAATAAATTTGTAATGAATGTTACAAGACTGGAGAAAATTATATAGCTTGTATTTTTAACATGAAGAGCCAGATTCTCCACTCTGCTATGTTGGAGTGAAGGGGCTACAAAATTAGTGTATCCAGGTAGCTGAGGATTCCCCTAGCATGGAGGAATTGCTCCGTTAGTATAGAACTGGTGCAGCAAAGGGGCATGGTCAGAGAGTCCTGGTCCCCCAGTGAGCCTCAGCAGGCATAAATTGCTCTTTCTGGCTATAGCTAATTGGCATAGCAGCTGCCCCAAGAGTGGGGTGTTCCCCCATGCCCCAGGTATGCCTAGCTCATACTGGGTGCAGCTGAGAATTTAGCCTAGAAACTTTGAGACCAAAAATCATCGTCTCAAAGCCAGACAACCTACCTTTCCATCACTGCAGTTGAGCCCACAGCTCGGTCCCAAACCTGACAGCCAAGGGGACATCTGAAAAGAGATTCATGCATGGAATTCTCTGAGAAAGGGCTGTGCGTAACGGGAGAGAGAGGTAGTCTCAGGAGAGGAGGAGGCATGTGAGATGTCTGGAACAGGAAAAGGAACCTTACTCCTGCTTTCTCCCAATGTCCCTAGCACCCTCTTTCTGCAGAAATCAATCTAGATGTGTCTTGAACTCATCTGTAATTTTTTTTTTACTTCAGTTACTTCCCCAGTAAATTATTCCATGTGTTTAGCATCATTAGCACAATTCTGCCCAAGTTTCCCCTCGTTACTCATCATTGCCTAATGTTTCCATTATGTCTCCTGGTTTTTTTTAAATTCCTTCTCGGTGTTAAAAAAGAAAGTCTCACTTATCAATGCCTTCATAATTCTGAAAGCCTCTTTTGGATCATGTTGACGTATCCCCCTTTTCAAAGGCAATCAATCCAGTTTCCTTAGTTTTCCCTCATTGCTTAAGCTCCTAAAACAGGGTGGAATCTTTGCTTCTCTTTATGATACCCTCTCCGTGGTACATGGATCAGTCCTGTTTGCAGGAGTCCAGGTGGGGTTCTGCTAGATGTCAGAGTGTCCATGTAAATATTAGGGGATGGTGGCTCTGAAGAGCCACGTGCATGGTGGCGGATGGAGACTTTTCATAAACGATTATGTATGGTAGCACAGGGGCTGGAAAGAGATGTGTGATTTTGTTGATTCAGGGGGACACTTGATGATTGAAATTGGGGAGATTTTAAATTCCTAATGAACGTTATAATCACTACTAAACATTCTGGGACTCGAACCTTAGATTTCTACATTCACTATAATTGGGTGACTTTCTGGCTGGTTGAGGCTCGGTGAAAGCTCACACCTCAGACTTGATAAAGAGGTTTCATTCTCAGCGCTGATGCTGCACTGCTAGCATTTGCTATGCCAGCCTTCAGTGACATGTCAGGTGTTTCTTTTCAAAGCAGACTGTGTCAGGAGTGTCAGTGGGCAGAGTGGTCTAATGGATAGAGCACTGGGAGTGGGATTCCGGTGGCGGGGTTCTACTCTTAGCTCTGCCACTGGCCTGTTACGTAACCTGAGGCAAGTCACTTCTCCACCCAGTGCCTCATCTGTAAAGTGGGGACAATGATGCTGTAACTTCCCCTTTGTAAAGTGCTTTGAGATCTACTAATGAAAGCACTGCAGAAGAGCTAAGTATTATTATTTATTAAATAAAAGGCAGAGCAATAAAATTCTGTTTCTTTGGGTAAAACCCTCAAAAGATCAATTTTAGAAACTCTGATTTGCTATCTGGCCATCCTTTGATCTTCATTTGAATTTCTCAGCTCTTTTGGCATTAGCCCTAGAGAATCTTGTTAATAGCATTGTACTGAATTTCTTTAAATGAAAAAATTCTCATAAATAGACACTAAAGTGAATTGATTCCCACATAACATAACTTTTTGATATAGTTGGAGAAGCCCTAGACATTAATAAGAGCTTTGACAATGTTTAGGGTTACAGGTAGCATTTCAAATAGTCTCCGGTGTTGTGATATTACTAACCCTGACGCAGTCTGTTTTGGAGAGGAGCAGTGTCTCCATTTTATAGCCCTGTTGTTTGAACTGCTTCTCTGTTGGTTCCACAGTTTGGTGATTCCCAGCAGTTGCGGCTGGTCCGTATTTTGCGCAGCACTGTCATGGTTCGAGTTGGAGGAGGATGGATGGCCCTGGATGAATTTTTAGTGAAAAATGACCCTTGCAGAGGTAAGGAAGAACCTGTTTCTCAGGGACCTTTCATCTCCACAATAGTTGTGGAGTTGCTAGGTAGCACAAGATGCTTCATTGAAGCAGATTTTATCAGCCTGTGGGCTTGTGCAAATAAAGGAAGATCTGGAGAAAATAGGAACTAAACCCAAAAACTTTGGATGATTTTTATTGCAAGTCTCTCAATATTTGGTAGTGTTCTTAAAGCCCCAGCTTCTGGAGTCATCTCAATTTTCATTTCAAAGGAAACAGACACATTTGTCGCCTTCCTGGTTGCTGAGAAAACCTGGAAAATGTGGTCTGAGTGCACCTGAAGGTTCAAAAATCAGAAAGCAAATACAAAGAACCCTGGGTATTGTTTGTGTAAAATCGCATGATTTTAGGCCAGTCGCATAATTTTTGAACACCTGGAGATGGCAGTATTGCAGTATGAACCCTTTGCCAAAGGTCTTCCAGAAAATCCAAATTTGGAGCATCAGGGAGTTAAACTTAGTTACCCTGAATAAAAAGAAAATTCCTTTTACTAAAAACAATTTTGTTAACATCCGTTTTTTTCATACCAATTTGCTGGCCATTTCTTTTTTGTAGTTTAAACCCCTCAATTTGTCATCTGCTCTCTTCGCCGATGGCCAAAAGTGGTGTCACTGTGTGTGTTTTCCTTTGGGTTGATGGCTGGTGCAGATTTCAGCAGAACTCCAGCCTTCGTGGACTTGTGTGTCTTTTACAACAAACAGTTGTCACTGTGGATGCCGCTGTAAATGTTACTGTTACAAATCCAGTGTGCTGATAGATGACCAGTATGTTGGGGAAATCTAATAAAAGCTGTTCCAATTCCATTGAAATGTAGGTAATCAGGTGTAATAAGCCTCTAGACAAGAATAGACTCTCTCTTGCTGATAAATGTGATTCTAATGTGCTGCTGTGCCCTCCATAAAGAAAACACATTGTATTTTTAGGGACAATGGTGCTGTTTCCAGAAGCTCTGTGTGCGCGCGTGCCTAAAAAATTTCCTGCAAGATTCCAGTTGCCAACTCTTCCTTCCCCACCTCTCAAACAAAACAGCAGCACTGCATGGGGTGAAAAAGAGCTGTCCTTCAACTGTGCATTTCTTTCTTGACCAGTTTCTGCTCTCTCCTGCTCTGTCAGTTTCCTTGTATGTGTGTGTTTTTCTTTATTTCAGTTCACCACCCTGGAAGTAAAATAAAGCGCTCTGATTCCAGCTCTTCGATTGCCAGTCAGTCTCCGATAGGTTGGCGTTATTTTTGCTTTATCATTCTTGCCGGCAGCCCCTGCGCCCCGTCATTAAGAATGGCTTTGCTTTGTAACCAGCCCACCTGCCCCCCACCTCTGCTGCCTTTGTGAATGCTGCAACACAGGGCTGACAATATCAAGAATATTCTAGTTGAGACATTTTTAAAACGTTTTTAACTCTGAGAAAATTGAGTGGCATGTCAGAAACCAGAAAAAAACACACGCACTGTGTAATCTGTCTGTTCAAACTCAGATTCACAGTTAGACATATTGATTGTGCTTTCTATACCTTAGATACTTATCTGGCTCCATTACCGTAGTATCTGAACACTCACAATCTTAATATATTTACTTGTGAGGTACTGTAGTAGTATTCCCAATTACAGATGGGAAACTGAGGCAGCTTGATTAATTGAGTTGACCGAGGTGTCCCCCAGCATTTGTGACTGAACTGAGAACTGAATCCAGCTCTCCCAAGTCTGAAGCTAGTGCCCTATTCATGGACCATCCTTCCTTACTTACTCAGTTCAGCTCCCAGGATCTTTTCAGTTTCTCCGAAAAAAGTTGATTTTTTTTATCAGAAACATTTGGAAACAAACAAGGGCCGCTTATAATTTTTTTATGACTGGAAAACTGAACCATGTACTGCATAAAGAAATTGGAGTCAGTGATTTTTCTCTGGAGTTTGAAATGTTGCAGCAGTGAGGGTTTCTCCTGGATCAGTATTTGTCTGTGGTAGAAAAAGGGCAGCGTTAATCACAGCCGGTCCCTTTCTAAAATGTCTTGATAAAGAGAGAGTCCATTGGTGGCTTGATGTGTGACTTTGATTTGAAATGAATAAGATGAACCCAATTCTTCAGTTTACATATTTATTTCTATTTATAAAATAGCAGAAGTTCCCATGGCAAGTCCTGGACACCCTCATACTGTATGAGTTTTGAAAACACTTGGTTGTCTTGGGTTTAGTTTTCCTGTGCCTGTGTAGAAATCAGCCCGGGAGCTAGCTTTGTACCTCGTATTGCTGTTCTGTGCAGACAGCGAAGCAGCTTGTGATTGTGGTGTACAATGAACTGTAGCCAGATGCTATCTGTCTTGAAGTGAACTGCAATGAGTGGTTTCTTCAGACCATTTCCGGACATCTTCCTTTTAAAAAATAATTTGTATTACAGTAGTGCCTAGAAACTCCTACATGCTAGGTGCTATGCAAGTCCAGAAAGATACAGTCCTTGTCCCGAATCTAAGCAGATAAAACAAAGGGGGAGGGAGTGGAAATAGATGTCTTAGGAGAGAGTGACTTGCCCAAGGTCACACAGCAAGTCAGTGGCAGAGCTGGGAATAGCACCCTGGTCCTCTGAGTCTCCCAATTCAGTGCCAACCATCTTACATGATGGACTAATGGAAATGTTGTGTTAAATCCAGCCTCAAGATAGGAGGAATTTTGCAAGGGATAAAAGATGTTCCCTTAAGACAAAAATCTGACTCCCATGTATTTTATAGCTGAATGGCCAGGTCTGTGTAAGGTCAACCTGGGCCTTTTTGTGGTCGGTGTGGTTTTTGCCTTGTGTTACGGAGTCCCTAGGGCGATGGTCTGGACCTGCTCCTTAAGAAGCCAGTCAGGACTTTTGGGGGAAGCTTTCTCTCCGTAAACAGCCTGTCTCCAAGGCTAGGAGCTTCACAGCATACAGCTTTCACCTTCCTGGGTCTGACCTCAGAGCATTCAGCACCTTCTGCCCCTCCGTGCGCTTCCCCCAGCGAGCCCAGCCCGGAAGGGTCCTGGGGAAGCCCGTGGGTCTGCACCCCAACTCCACAGTCAGACGTGACTCTTAGCCAGCCAGTAAACAGAGGTTTATTAGATGACAGGTGATCTAAGCCAGAGTTTGTAGATAGAGTGAACACGATCCCTCCGCTGGATCCATTTTGGGGGCCAGGGAGCCAGGCACCCCCAGCCTTTAGCTCACTCCCTGCTCCCAGCCAGATCCAGACTGAAATTCACTCCACACTCCCTGCTCCCAGCCAGATCCAGACTGAAACTCACTCCACAGCTCCTCCCCTGCTTCCTTTGTCTGCTTCCCGGGCAGGAGGTCAGGTGACCTCTTCCCCCCACCTGGAGTCAAGTTACAGCTTCAGGCATAGACACCTTCGCACAATAGTCAGAGGAGCCATTGGGAGCATTTCTATTCCGTCACACCTTGGCACATTATATTATTCTTTTTGGTCTTCTTCAACGTAAGCTGGAGAATTCCCCATGTGGACAAAAGGAGTCTCTGCTGTGTTTCTTGCTTGGGGCTTTCAAATGCCATAAAGGACCTTTGATAGCAACGAATGTCTGCACAGTAGCACAGGAAACCACAGAATGCAGAGCAACAGTTGAGATACCTGTCGCTAAAACGTTGTTAAAAAGACAGTGCTGCTGCATCAAGTGGGACTTGAACTGTTTTCTCCATTTTTCCTCCTCCGGAAAGCTCAGTACAGGGAGTGAGAGAGGCCCATGGTGAAGCGTGGCAGCAACCAGCATTCGACTGCTGGGATTCTCAGAAAGGGGAATGAGCCACACCCAACTGAGTGTGAACGTGCAATTTCAGACTAGGATTCAAGCGTATATTTGTTTAACGACAGCAATTAGCCCTGTGTACAATGGCCCAACAGTGGTGATGGATTCTCCGTCGCTGGCAACGTTTAAATCAAGACTGGATGTTTCTCTGAAAGACCTGCTCTAGTTCAAACAGGAATCAATTCAGGGAAGTCCTATGGCCTGTGTCATACAGGAGGTCGGACTAGACAATCACAATGATTCTTTCTGGTCTTTGTCACATATAAATCTATGACAGCAGAAAAAAAGGCAATTATATTTTTAGCTGCGGTACATTGTATCTTGTAAGAGGGGTGCGGTAGTTCTATGCACCACAGAGGAGCCTATCTGTAAAACTCCATGTGGTTCTGGGCATGTCGGTATTAGATAGATGTCAACCCACCAGAAAGTTCATAGAAGAGCAGTAAAAATGATTAGAGGTTGGAATAATTGACTTGTGAGGAAATGCATTAACAGAATAAGGTAGCCTAATTAGATCTTGATTAAGTAAGGGCCATAATAAGCAGGTACATTGCTTAGAAGATATAAGCACGAAAGAGAGAGGAGGGTTGTTTAGGACATAATCGAGTGAAGAAATATAAAGGCAAATAGACAGTGTGTATCAAGAAGTTCCCAAGAAGCTTCCAGCCCATTTTGTCTGAAAGGAAAGCAAATGCAACACAAGGACTTCTTTGGCAGGGAGAGTAAAGTGTGTGTGTGTGTGTGTGTGTGTGCGGTTGGGACTGAAACCATCTTTTCCCACCCCAGCCCTCTGGGAGAAAGGAAAAAAAAGGAAATGTTTAATAGTCCTTACTCACTAAAGCCTCTTCCTTATGTGAAACAGGTTAAGTCTGGTAGTAGTCAATACATCCCTTTATCCCAGAACAGTCTTTAAGACGTTAATTGGTTCCGATGATCTTTTGAAGCTCATGCTAAATATTCTTTGCTTCTGTCACCTGCGGCTTGTTGCCGAAACAAGCATGATTCGGGAGCAATGCTGCTTGCTTTCTGTGAGCTCTTGAATTTACTAGTGCGACTCTGCTTCTTTGTCTCCATTGTTAATGCTTTGCTGCGGGTGTTTTAGAGTCATGGTGCCAGGGCTCTTCCCTTCCCTAGGTTATCACAGAACAAGGCTTCTACCCTGCAGTTGCTTCTTTGTCTTTCAAGTCTAACACATTGACTCTAATATTGCTCCTTTGTCCTGTGAGGCTCTGTGCATGGCCTTGCTCCTACGTACTTAATGAATTTGCTCTCTCTATCCCTGGTGAGTTTCCGAGATACTGGCCTAGGCTGATCTTCTTAGTATCTCAGGACGTAGAACTTCCAACTGCATTGTTACCCCATTGCTAGCTGAAGAGAGACCCTCCAGTTCCTGGGACTTTCAGATCCAAATTTTACATCTGCCCTCTCATATGAGGAGTTGTAGCTTGGAAAATTGGTCACGCGCCACAATAGTTGTGTGCTGGGCATGAGAGCAGGAGTACAACCTTTCCGGACAGTTCTTTTCAGTATTTTTAAACTGTCCTAAAAATGTCATTAGCTGCAGGTGCTAATTTTAACTAGACTTGTATAATAGGCCCAGGGCATGCATAAAAGTTGCATAATCCGATCTGAACTCCTGGACCTCTAGGGTTCTTTCACCTATCAAAAGTCCTCAAAAACCAATCAGCAAAGTTACATCGTCGCAACGGCGCGAGAATGATGTGCTGGTCTTGCTCTGCTGTGACCAGGGTGAGAGCAAGACGTCCATTGTAGGTCAGAGATGGAGTCTCGCGGATGTCTTCCTTGGGCTAAGCAGGAGTCAGGTGAAACTCCTCAGGGGTGTGTTTTTTTCAAGAGATGCTTTGTTTCCTCTTTCAGCACGAGGAAGGACCAACCTCGAACTTCGAGAGAAGTTTATTTTACCAGAGGGAGCCTCACAGGGAATGACACCTTTCAGGTCACGGGGTCGAAGGTCAAAACCCTCGTCCCGGGCTGCCTCCCCAACGCGATCCAGCTCTAGTGCAAGCCAGAGTAATCACAGCTGCACGTCTGTGCCGTCCTCTCCAGCAACGCCTGCTAGTGGAGCCAAGGTAAGGTTGCTATTCCTTTCCTTTCCTGCTGCTCACACCCTTCCAAGGATACCAGGAGCTGAAGCATTAGGTAGGAGAGGTTTGAGAGCATCAGGTGGGAAGGGCGACTCAGAAAATAGGCTAATGTATGCTTCATTCATGAACACCTGAATGGCAGAGCCTGGTTCACACTGACACCTGGAAACCCATTGATTGTACAGTCTCTATTTTTAAGTCATTCATGCTACAAGTTTCTTCCTGCTTTGTATACACTACACCTGCAGGTCGGTGATCATTTTTAAAGAGAACATAAAACACGGCTCAGGAGAGGCTGAGTTGTCTGTCGAGGTTGTTTTTATTTTTATGTTCTCACGTTGTAACACTTGGGACCATTCCCAATTCTCCTGCCTTCCACGAGCCCGAATTTCCGCTGCCATCTCTCTGTGCAGTAGGAGCAGACTGGTCTTGGACTTCGCTGTTCACACGAGCAGCTGGCTAACACGGAGGAGGAAGTGGCTGTCGTTTTGTGTCTCCTTTTCACCACATGTGCATTTTATTTTGTCGTCTGTTTCTTTTAGAATTTACGTTATTTTCTGTTTGTTGTTCCCATTTCGGATACCTTTCTGTTCCATTTTCACTCACTTTTCACCTCTCCCCTCCCCCTTCTCCCTACCCTTCCTTTGGATTTTCCATTTCACAGACTCCACATCACTTCTCTCGCTGTTATGACAAACCCTGGTTGGTAAACAGTAAAGCTGGCACCCCTCCCAGGGGCTTCGATAATTCCGACTCCCACCTGTCCAGCTCCGAGGTAGAGTATGGCTCTGCTAGTCCAAGGACCGGTTGAAAGGAAGGAACGCGGCTGCTTCCTTTTTCTGCTGAATGCTTTTTGTTTATTATAGCAGCGCTTGTTAGCCCAGCTAACGCTAAGACTGTTGGCGTTTTTCAGGCGTTCCTAACTCGGATTAAAAAGAAATTCACACGAGAATGAAACTCAGTGTGCAAGATGCCCACAATCAAGTTGTACCCCGTTTTGAGCAATTTTAAAACGATAACTTATCAGAATGCAAAACCTAATGTAACTTTTCCTGGCTTCAGCCACTTTTTTTTTTTTTTAGCGTTCAAAAAAAGACCATAATGAAAACTAGGGCCTCTTAATATTAAAAATAGGAATAAAATCGCCGAGTTAGCACTTGAAAATCAGCTACAGTGCATGCACAGTAACCACTTTTACCATAGTTTTCTGAAGTACATATACCTATCAGCATATTCCAGCATATCTGATATGTCCTATAGCATCACACACTGATACAAGACCTCTGCAATATTCAAATACAGCGGGATGGAGGCTGAAGTTCCAGCCTGAACTTAGAATTTTCTGACCTCTGGGAATTGGTGATGGTTCAGAATTTTAATGTAGATTGTGGTGTTTTTAACTTACCGGCAGTTTGTCACGTCTCCTGTATGCGATCTTCCCTTGAAAATAGTTTCTGAAGTTTTGTTATCCAAAAGTCAGGTATAATTTCTGAAATGTATAAAATGATCCACGTGTTGCCATAAGAGAGGCTTTGGGAAGCAGGTGGAAAGATACTGCAATTTTGTTATAAAGGACAAGCAAGGGCCAGGATCAAAAGCTCCACTATTTACTGACGATGTAAACGAATCGCTCTCAAAACGGAAGAGTGCCCGAGAGAAATGCAAGTAGAGGGAGCGACTTTCAAATTTCTTATAACCTCATTGCATGGTTTGTTTTTGGTCCAGTTCAAAGGCTTGTCCAGCGTTTTAAAACATGTTGATGGAACTTAACTGCCATGTACCCAAGGAGGCCTCCATCCTCTTCCTTAACTTTCCCTTTGCTTCCTCTCCCTTTGCTGTAGCTTCATGAGACAGAAAGAAATTTAAAATCTCTCCAATTCACATCAGAGGGAGTTTGGGAAAATCTCTCTCCAGCTGTTTGTCAGAAGATTTATTCCAGAGCGACCCTCCAACTATTAAAAAACATTTCTTTTTATGGTAACACGAACTGATAAATGCAAAGCAATGCACATTGGAGAACATAATCCCAACTATACATATAAAATGATGGGGTCTAAATTAGCTGTTACCACTCAAGAAAGAGATCTCGGAGTCATTGTGGATAGTTCTCTGAAAACCATTCACTCAGTGTACAGCGGCAGTCAAAAAAGCAAACAGAATGTTGGGAATCATTAGGAAAGGGATAGATAGTAAGGCAGAAAATATCTTATTGCCTCTATATGAATCCATGGTATGCCCTCACCTTGAATACTGCATGCAGGTGTGATCGCCCCATCTCAAAAAAGATGTATTGGAATTGGAAAAGGTTCAGAAAAGGGCAACAAAGAGTATTAGGAGTGTGGAACAGCTTTCATATGAGGAGAGATTAATAAGTCTGGGGCTTTTCAGCTTGGAAAAGAGACAATTCAAGGGGGATATGATAGAGGTCTATACGGTTATGACTGGTGTGGAGAAAATAAATAAGGAAGTGTTATTTACTCATAACAAGAACTAGGGGTCACCAAATGAAATTAATAAACAGCAAGTTTAAAACAAACAAAAGGAAGTATTTTTTCCACACTGCAGTCAACCTGTGGAACTCATTGCGGGAGGATGTTGTGAAGGCCAAGACTATCACAGGGTTCCAAAAGGAACTAGACAAGTTCATGGAGAATAGGTCCATCAATGGCTGTTAGGCAGGATGGGCAGGGATGGTGTCCCTAGGCTCTGTTTGCCAGAAGCTGGGAATGAGCAGTGGGATGGATCACTTGATGATTCCCTGTTCTGTTCATTCCCTCTGAAGCACCTGGCATTGCCACTGTCGGAAGGCAGGATACTGAGCTAGATGGACCATTAGTCTGACCCAGTATGACCATTCTTATGTAAAATGCCAGAATCCTAGTACCTGCGGGATTGGATGTAACACCTTGGCTGGCTGTTTTCCTGCAATTATTTTATGTTGTTTTAAAACCACCACTAGGTTTTTTAAAAACTTGGAGCTGCTCTTTCCACTTGGACTCAGGAGTCCTCTCTTCATTAGAGATGGTATTCTGACTTAGTCATGCTTTCTTCAGTTTCCTCTTTCTGTGGGAAGAGATGTAACAGTGGGAGAAAGCTTTGTGTTGTGTTGCTTCCTCTAGTGTTTCTCTGCAACATCATAAAGGTCACAGACACTGTTTAACAGAAAACAGAGTGTGAGTAGCATATAAAGCTTCATTGAGAAGCGTTCAGTTATGGTGGAGGCCTTCTGGCCTGCATTTCATGTGTCCATACACGACTAGTGATTGAACGAATGTCTTGGATTTTTTTTTTAAATATTTAAAATTCTTTTTATTGGTTGTCCCAATTTATATACATTAGGCTGAAATCCATTGGCCCTTTTAAATCACTTGGCACACTTTCACCAAAAAATAATTAAGCTTTAAAATTGTTCTGGACTTTTTAAATAGTAAAACTTTCCCAGGATTTCATGTGGCTTTTAGACCCAAAAACAGTACTTGGTCCTTAAGATGGACTACAGATTTCAGGTATTTTGAAATAGCTTAGTCAGAGATGGATAGATATAAAAACATATCGAACCAAACAAAATAAACAACAATGGGTTTGAAGTGTAGTGCTATGCTGAAGGCCCAAAGCCACCATGGATATGAATGTTTTCAGGGACTAGGCTTCGGTTTAGCAATAACACAATTACTGCAAGTGTTCTCCTTGACCTTTACGATGATGGTGGTATTTATCTATTGGATTCCTGTTGCCGAGATCTACCTCTGATATTACCCCATTATACCATAATATCTAAAAGACTCTCCATGCATTCTTTATTCAAAGGTGACTCCGTCTGCAGGCAGCAAGCTGAAGCGACCGACTTTTCACTCTAGTCGAACTTCTCTTGCGGGTGATACCAGTAATAGTTCCTCTCCAGTCTCTACTGGTGCCAAAACCAATCGGGCTGGTAAGTGCCAGGTTGACCGTTTTACCAGTAATGGATGCTAAAATAAGTGCTACCTCCTTTCATAGCTGTCCCTGTTTATGGATTCCAATGAGGAGAGAGGATAAGATATTGACCATCTGTAATAGTTTAGGATAATCCTTGTAAAGGCTGGTCTGTTAATCCATTTGTAGTAGAGATGTTTCAGTGAGTAGTTTGGGATGCATTTTAAGAGGGGTTTCCTTTAAATTGTACTCAGAATAAAAGCTTCATACCACAGATTGTCTGTCTCCCAGAGCCTGGAGTGAAAGCAGCCAGAAACAAGCTGTGAAATTCTCCAGTGAGTCTTACAGTTTTAGGCGAAGTTGCTCACTGTCATCGTAGATCATAGAGCAATCAGTGATCCTGTCTGTATTGCAGCCTTCTAATAACATTGCTGCTAGCGTTGGGTCTGCAAACTTATGGCAGTACTGAAGGAAGATGGCCTCCATTTGCTAAGGGTTAGAATGGGGAGGTGTTTCAACATCATCACAAATACCCGGATTTCATTTCAGACCCTAAAAAAACAGCCAGTCGTCCCACAAGTCGCGCTGGAAGTCGGGCAGGGAGTCGGGCCAGCAGCCGGCGGGGAAGCGACGCCTCCGATTTTGACCTTCTGGAAACTCAGTCAGCCTGTTCGGACACTTCAGAAAGCAGCGCAGCCGGGGGTCAAGGCAGTTCGCGACGGGGATTGGCAAAACCTTCCAAAATCCCAACCATGTCCAAGAAAACTACCACTGCCACCCCCAAAACTCCAGGCCCCAAGAGATAATACTGTACCAATACCCCTTAAGACAAAACAAACCTGTGTCCAATTTTTAACCCTGCTACGTACATTGGATGTATATTTATTCTAAACGGGAAAAATTATATTGTTAAAAGTGTAAAAGAATAATTGTGTTATGAAGCTGCCTTATTTGGGTTTTTTTCTTTTTTGTAAGTTACTATTTTCATGTGAATATTTATGTAGATACAATTTGCCTCCTGGTCACCCCTATTCACAATGGGGCCCAGAAAACTGAAATGTGGGGGAGAGAAAGCAAGCAAAACAAGTCAAGATGTGAAAGTGTAAAAAAAAAAAAAAAAAAAAAAAAAGTTAAGAAAAAAATTATAAATAGGATTTCTGCGTGGTGCAGGGTGTGAACCTGCTTTATCTTTTAGGATTGTTCCTAAATGCATCTTTATAAACTTGACTTGCTGTCTCAGCGAGATAAATTATATTTAAAAAACAAAAAAACCTGAATCCTACAGTGTTCAAGGAACTCTTTTTTGTAAATCATGGATACCTCAAACAGAGAAACCTGAGGTGAGGGGTTAGGGGCGTCTGCTTCCATTTTTTTAAAGGTTATGTGATTTTACCTGAAGAAATTGGAGTTTGTTTGAATTAATAAAATTTGCACATGCTACAGTAAAGGGGTTCATTACAAATGCTGTCTTTAAAATATTGTCCTGACACTTACGCTTTTAAGGAGCAAATACTAGTGATGGAGCTTGGGAGTAAAACTTTAAAGTTATCCAGAAGAAAGAGCACTGGGTTGGCAACACTACAAATACATCCTTTAGACTAGACTGAGGATGGGAAACAAAGGTGCTTCTGTCACTTCCTGTCCTACAACTTAGAAGACTCTTCTGGATGGCCACCCAGTCAGTTCGTATGAGAGACTGACTCGCATTGTTTGTTACAGAATTGCTATTTATCTGCACCTCTTTTCCTATTTATTATTTGACTGGTCATTCTACTTCAAACCAGGCAGAGATTTACGTCACCTCTACTCTTAGAAGAAACCTGGGACTTACATGCACAGTTGCTTGTCCTTTAAATGAGTCTCACCAGCGCATTTGCTAGCAAGTCCTATCTCGCTTTTGTATGCGACTTTTCTTTGTTATAAAATCAACTGACCAAGTGACCATGAGGATGGGTCTGGGGAGGGGCTATCTGGACTTCCTGTATTTATTAAATATTGTTCTTCTTCAGCTCTGACCATATTGCTGTGTGATTCTCTCAATTGGTTTAATTGAGGCAGAAACTGAAGCTCAACCAATGAACTGTTTAAAACAGTTTTTTTGTATTAAAATTGCTTGCAGTAATAACAATCTCGCTTCTTATTTTATTCCATAGTGCTAGCTGTATAAACATATCTATGAAAGGTTAAACGTTTTCTTACCTAGCAAAAGCAGCATAGCTGTATAAAAATGTATTTTGAATGTATCTGTAATGCAGAAAAAGTTGCCTTTGAGAGAATGTCAGAGAGCTGCTTAGAATTTATGGTTCACTGCTCTTTAATTCCTATGCTTCCTATTCTTCTGCCATCTAGGCATTTCACAATCAAACCATGTGCTGTGGTGGATTCACCAATAACTATTGCATAAGACAGCAGGACTCTGACAACCAGTCAATCCACGGAGAGGTATCACGTGAATAG
The DNA here is from genome assembly GCA_007922305.1 of Dermatemys mawii. Lineage (NCBI taxonomy): Eukaryota > Metazoa > Chordata > Testudines > Dermatemydidae > Dermatemys > Dermatemys mawii. The sequence goes on from ML677388.1 coordinate 6,201,795, forward strand.
AAATCAGTGCAGAGACTTATATAGGTTATGAATTCACACCATCCTCCTCCACTCCAGAAAGCAAGCAGCTGTGGGCTCTGCTCTCCCAAGTGTTTCTGGGTGAACTCCAGGTGAAGCACATTGCACTAATTTACCCTGGAGTTACTGAGGGTATGGGTAACTGAGGCATGGTCCACATTGAAGAGGAATGAGCTGCTTTCTTGCCAGGTAGGGAGATGTTTGATGGTTTGAGTTATTTAATTACTTTGCAAAATACGGTATTGAGATCCTTATTAGTTCCTTTTCTTTTCTTCCCTCTACAAGGGATTTTACATGTATATCCCGGGGAAGCATGCCAATATAATCTGTCTGATGTAATGATGGAAGAACGTGCCGTCGTTAAAGACCTCAGGTTCATAATGTGAACTATAGAAAGTGAAAGCTGGGGGAAGGAGGGGAATTGGCATGTAAAGCAAAAGAACAGCATGACGCAATCTAAGATTATGCAGTCAACCCAGACAAACCCTGCTCCAGCTGAAAAGCTGTTTGTGGCTGCACTAGGGAAAGTAAAGCGATGTGTTGTCTTAACATGCCTGTCATTGCCAAGAGTCCAGCTCGTCCATACTGCTGCATGTGACCAGGGAAAATAATGCAATTGGTATCCTGCTGTGGGATGGACTGGATTTAAAGTCCCTCTAGCCCACATCAGTACTAGCCCTAGGGGAACAACCCAGTAAAATCTAGATCTAGTTGGCCTGGAAAACCTGAGTTTTTCCCCCTTCTTATCACGTTCCCTCTTCCTACAACCGCACTGCAGGGAGTGAGAGAACCTCCGTGCATGCGCTCGTAAGGTGCACTGCTGCTGATCATGTGGCTGGTACAAGCCTGGGCATTAACTTCTGCCAGTGGTAAATTTGTCTATAGTAACCAAACCAGCTTCATCCCCCGTTTCACCCCCAATTCCACATTTACCCTTCATGGCAGGAGCTTAGGTGAACTCAACTCATAACTCTTTTCACTTCTTTTAACGCTGCCTCACCCCATTGTATCTTCCTGCTGTAGTCTCCCAAGACATGTTAATTTCTACTTTCAGGGCACTGGCTTGTTTCTTGAGCTCAGTATGGTATAATTTACTGCTCCTATTTCCCACAAGTCTTCCCTGGCTGCTTCTCCTACCAAATCTGGTACAAAAGGCTTCAAGGCCTTCCCTGGATTTAGCAGGGAAGGAAAAGGGGCAATATTTCTCAATGTATCTCTAATGCTCCTCTTAGAGGTGCTCAAATACCAGATTCCTTCCTTCTCTGGCCTTGTCAGGAGTGGTGAACGCTGCCCTTAACATCTGCCCCCAGCCCTCTGATTCAGGCTAATTAGTGTCCTGTAGTGAAATCTCATTTCAAGGGCTTGTCTCTGCGTGAAAGTGATTTTAGATTGAGGTAGGGTGTGCATTTAAAGTGCAATAACTATTCTTGACTAAATCCAGGCGCGGGCACTCAGTCTGGAATAAAAGTGACTTGTTCCTGTTTATTTGAACCCGTTTTCATAGCAGGTTAAGCTAAACAGGAACAAGGCACTCTTGATTCCTGAACTTTCCTGGAAGGGCCTGTCTCTAATGACTCCATGAGCCATTCTGTTCACTGCAACTCTCCTTCCCGCAGCTACAGCTGTTTTATTTGTTCTGGAATGTATTGAGTGAACGTAAATTTGTGCTATGTTGTGCCGCACAAGGATTGTCTGCAAGGTTTATCTAAGGGAAGGAGGGAAATGTGTTGGGGAAAAAAAATTAAAGTGAATTCTTTCAAGAGAATATCTGAGAACTCCAAAATCCCTCCCTAGAGCTCACTGCACATGCAGTGTATCTGCATCAGAGTTGTTTGCTATATCCACAGTGATATCTATAACCTATGGGCTTCCTAATGAAAGTGACATTCTCAGCAATAGTATATCTCCAGTCCATAATTTATATTACAAGCTCCTGGGGCTTCACTGAGAGGCACCTAGCACAGTTATGAACCCTGTAAAATATTAATATGTTTGGCTAGCGAAGTCAGAAAACTTGATAATTCCCTAAATTCAGATGTCAGTGTGTGCCTAAAAATCTGTTAGTCTACATGAGTCTGCAGCTGCTGAGCAGAATTCTAGTCTACTTCATCTTAATCCTCCATTCTATGTAACTGATCCATTTTGAAGTGATACATAGATATCCCAGCTACTGTGCTCATTGTCCCTTCAAAGCCAGGTTTCCTAAATGATGTCTGTGTTGATCATGTGCTTGATGCTGTACAAGCTGAAGTGGGAACGGCTTTGCAAGTTTACTGTTTTCATAACTGCATGTTGTCCCTTTTGTCTCTGTCACTTCAGGTACCTAACCACAGTGCCATAGCGTGACTAGTTCTGCATTACTACAGGCAAAGCACTATTTTTTAAAAAAAAAAAAAAAAGGGGTGATTTGACATTATTCATGTTTTAAATATTGGTCCTTGACTATTGATTGTTGTTACATTGCTCAGACTTGTCACTAGCACCTGTCACTGTTTAAAAAGCTCTTTATTTATGTAAGGGCACTGCACCAGAAACAGGATGTAAAAGGAGGCTGCTGTTCAAAATGTGCTTATTTTTTCTATGACAACCATTGATTCCAATTGTGAATAGATCCAGTTTTCACTTTCTGAACACTATTGTACAGGTGCCACCTCGCTCCACCTCATCACAGATTGTCCTGAGTGCACAGTGTAGACAAAGAACACACATGGTCAGAAATGCAGTAGCTCCCAGGAACAACAACTATGACAACCAACAAAAGTACACCATTGTCTATAGCTGGTAGTCTCACCTACACATCCCCTCTCCTTTGGGAACTACATTCTATATGGACCTGAGCGAATAACTTTTCCCTCGCCGTTGACCTTTTGTTCTAGGTCAATCTAAAGGTTTGATGGTGGGGGGAACTAATATGAATGAGTGAGGTAAATCTGCATTTTTGTAAAAAAAGTGGGGTAGGAAATGTTCTCCTAACTTATTCTATGCTGTGCAGATTGTCCAGGCCCACGAAGCCTTTCATTTGAAGGACATGTTGCTCTGAGGATATAATTCACATTCACCTTTGTCAACTCAGCATCACCTGCGGTGTAAAAATCTGAATCGGGGCCTCTCCCTGGCACCGGTTTCTACCCGCAGCGTTAACGAAGTTCCCGGCCTAGGGCAGAGGGACTCAGTTAGGAGCGGAGCCGGGAGAGGGCAGTGGATACCAACCGGCCCATCCCACCTTCGAACTGGCCCTACCAGCGCAGGAAAGTTCCCCCTCGTGGGGTGGGGCGTATGGAGGCAACAGAGCGGGTCTGGATGGGAGGCAGAGCGGAGAAATTCTGGGCTCGAAATGGGCTTTTTTAGTACTTTCCCGTGACTACTGCCTCGGTGGGAGGCGGGGAAAGCCGGATCACCGAGATCTGGCCCCGATGGGCAGCCTTGAGCTGGAAGCGCCGATTTCTGTGGCGCCAGGGCCAGCCCCTCGCTGCTCCCTGTGTGGGGCCCAGCCCACCTCTGCGCCCCCTCTGGGGGGGGGGTTTGAAAATCCCTCACAGCTGCGCGGCCAGGGCAAGAGCCAACATCTGGGAGGCAGGAGGAGGGCAAAGCCCGAGTGGAGCCCGGGGGTGGAGGGCTGGGAAGGGGCGCTGCGGGGCGCCCTCTAGCTCGGGATTTCCAGTGCGCCCGGCGCGCTCCTAGCCCGGTATTTGGAGAGCTGCGCCCTCAGCTACCTGCGCTCAGCCGCTGGCCCCTTCAGCCTGGGGAGGGTTTTGCGGTACAAACACGTGCTCCGGAGCCTGGCGAGGGTTAAAGCGCGCACCCAGGACCCGCTCTGCGCGTAAAGCTCCGGGGCAGAGGGGCGCCCGCCGCTCTCGGCCCCGGGCTGGCTGAATGACTCCAGGGCAGCCCCGCGTCCCGGGCTCGGCGGGGAGAGCCTGAGCCAGGAGCTGCTGCGCCTCGGCTCCGAGTCCCAGCTTCCGCCTTCGCAGAGGAGGCTCCCGCAAGGCCCCGCACCTGGCGCTTGCCCGGCCACGACCCACTTCGAGCCCCCGGCCGCCCGTTCCCACGCGCGCCGGCCAATGGGTGGCTGGTGAGGCCGGCGCGGCTCAGCCCGTGCGCCCCCGGGAGCGCAGCGCACGGGCCTGGCCGGCAGAGGCGATGCGGCTGCTCTGCGGGGCTCTGCTCTGGCTCCTGGGGCTCGTGTGCGACCTGGGGAACAGCAGCTTCCTCCGGAGCCATCTCCATGCCTCCAGCTTCCTGCAGCGCCGGCTGAGCGGCCGGGAGAAGCGGGAGATGCAGCGGGAGATCCTCTCCATCCTCGGGCTGCCGGGCAGACCCCGACCCAAGGCCTCCGTCGGGGGCAAGCTGCCCTCCTCCGCTCCCCTCTTCATGCTGGACCTTTACCATGCCATGGCCAGGGAGGAAGAGGATGAGGAGGAAGATCAGGGGGGCTGGGGCCGGGGGGTCTCCAGGCCCGTGCTGACCAGCTTGAGCTTCCAGTCGCCTCCTTTGGGGAGAGTCATGAGCCGGGCGGACACGGTCATGAGCTTTGTCAACATGGGTAAGTGCGGAGCGCCGAGGAGGCTGGAGAGACAAGGACCATGGGGACGGGGGGTGCCTGCCCGGGCTTGGGCACCTGCCTTCATTTGCTCAGGGGACTTTCTTCACCTCTCCTCGGCCCACCCACGGGATCCAGTTACAGGGCAGCTGGCCTGGCCTGACCCCCTGGATAGCACCGAATTTCCCCCGGGGAATTCCGAGCGCGGATCCTTTCCGACAACCCCTGGCTATCGCCAGATGCCCCCCGACCAGCCGTCTGCTTGCAGGGCTGACTTCCCCCAGGGCCCAGCCGGCTCTATTGTACAGGGGTTAAGGGGTAGAGCCGCGATTTGGTTAAAGCGCAACGCTCCTTGGGGCTCTAAGATCCTGGAATCGCCTTGAAATTGGTGCCTGGTCCCCTGGCTGACGGGCCTGGTTCTTTTCTGTCCTGGTTTTTTATTGTTCTCATTTCCCTCCCTGTCAAGTTCTCTGCTTTCACGGTATTTCACTTATTGTCCCCCTGCCAAAAAAAAATCACGAACAGGTGATATTGGTTCTCCTCCGTGTTCACCCACTTCTCGCCCTTTATTTCGGTGCCAGGTTTCTAAGGGCCGACGCTTTTTCGTGTTGTCCCAGGCTGCGGTGGATTTCTGTCCCTTATTTCAAGCAGCACTTTTCTCCAGGTCTTCCCTCCCTTGAGAGCTGGTTTACGGATCATTTGCATGGACTCGCTTGCCAGTTATTCTGCAGCCTGTAAAGCCTCTGGATAGTTGTGATCTCAAAGATGATGTTATATAGAGGTGACAGCTTTGGGCCTGTTCAGGGCTTCCAGTCTTGCAAGACCATGCAATAATATATGGCTTAGTGGCTAGAGCACTGGGCTGGAAAGATGCTGGGTTCTCCTCCTGGCTCTTCACTGGCCTGTTGGGTGACCTTGGACAAGTCACTTCCCCTCGTTGTGCCTCAGTTTCCCCATCCGTGAAATAGGAACAATGATAGCAGCGTGCATTGAGACCTTCTCATGCAAAGTGCTATATAATAGCTGGCAAGAACAATTAGACTCTGCAACTCATTGCCTCAGGAAGTCAATGAGGCCAGGGGCTTAACAAAATGGAATTGGGCCTTTGATTAAAAGGAAGATCCAGAGTTATCATCGTCATTAACTGAAACACATTTTGTGAAAGGCATATTAAACCTAAGACATCAGGACATAAGCCAATCCCTGTTGCAAATCAGGGAGAGACCTAATATGGGGGGGGCACATTGCCCCATATCTGCTTACGGCCAGGTTCTTGAACCTTCCTCTGAATTAGCTGGGCTAAATGGATCTTGAGTCTGATCCAATCTGGCAATTCCTGTGATCCTAACATTTTATTCTCAGCACCCCACAGGGCAACACAATAATAACCTGGTAGGTTTATTTGTTGTTAGACTGGGGTATAACCTAAAACTAATTTAAACCTACTAGAACTCACCAAGTTACCGTTAGCCAGGGTTCCTGAACTGATGTGTGTGCCTATGTCCTGGGCATTCAGGAGGCCAAACGTGGCTGGATGGCATCACAAAAGCAGCACCAGGTAGCCTGGCTAAACTCGTGAGACGATAGAATTACATTATTCTGACAGGGCGAAGCTTCTACTGTCCCTAAATCTAGCAGGGCTGCCGCTGTTTGAGTTTAGGACACACAAATTGTTTGAATCCATGCGACTGTTACTATCTTGGGAGGTTCTACAATGCATCCTTGCGACAACCGTACACTTTTGTTACTTATGTACCCCCACTGTGTGCTTAACCTCACATACCAGGCTGCTCTCTCCAGACACCAGATCTTCACTAGGAACAGAAACCTCTCTACTAAATTTAACTTCATCCTAAACCCCACTGACCAAACCTCACTACTAATTGAAACCTCTCTGCAGAAAGAGCTGGCTATTTCTAGTTATTATACCATTAGCTTGCTGGCATCCTATTCACAGATGTGGCTCTTGTGCAGCATCCTTTTGAAACAAAGCCTTTAGGAGACTAGACGGTACCTCTAGATTGGGAGTAGGCAACCTATGGCCTGCAGCACGTGAGCTGATTTTGAGTGGCACTCACACTGCTCGGGTCCTGGGCATCAGTCCGGGGGGCTCTGCACTTTAATTTAATTTTAAATGAAGCTTTCTAAACATTTTAAAAACCTTATTTACTTTACATACAACAATAGTTTAGTTACATATTATAGACATAGAAAGAGACCTTCTAAAAATGTTAAAATGTATTACTGGCATGTGAAACCTTAAATTAGAGTGACTAAATGAAGACTCAGCACACCACCTATGAAAGGTTGCTGAACCCTGCTCGTAGATAACCGATTTTGTGATGTGTCCAGGGCGGGGGCAGGGTTTGCTGGATATGTGGACGTACGTGCGATGATCTGTGGTTTATGGTTGCAACCCAACCATTTCACTAACAAACAAAAATAATGAAACGTCTGATTCACGGGTGCACGGCAACATTTATTTGGTTTTTAAATGAAAATACTTTATACCCATGAGAATTCAAAAAAAAAATTACAGATGCTAGCCTTGTATTTGCATGTTTCTGTGAGTTGTACTAGTACAGGGATCTCAAACTCCAATCACCAGGAGGGCCACATGAGGACTACTACATTGACCAGAGGGCCACATCACTTATAACCCCTGGCCCCGCCCGCACTCCACCCCTTCCAAGAGGTCCCACCCCTTCCCTGCCCCCATTCCAACCCCTTCCCATACCCCACCCCTGCCCCGCCTCCTCCCCTGAGCGTGCGGCTCCCCGCTCCTCCCCGCTCCCTCCTGGAAAGCGTTAAGCGCCTGGAGGTAAGCAGAGGAGCAGGGACTTAGCGTGCTGGGGGGAGGGGGAGCATCAGGAGGGGAGCTTGACGGGCTGCAGGAAATAACTGTGGGGGGGGTGCGGAGAACTTGGCGGGGGAGAGGCAGGAAATAACCGCATGGGCCACGTGTCCCGCGAGCCATGTGTTTGAGACCCCTGTACTAGTACAAGAATGAAGTGTGTAATGGAAAGGTGGTCAGAGAACCTTAGAAGCACTAATGCATGCCCCTGTCTGTGACACACACACACACACACACACTCTCTCTCTCTCTCTCTCTCTCACTCTCTCTCTCTCACTCCCCATCTCCTGCATGCACCAAAACAGACACACCTTCTTTTAGGCCTTTCCCTACAAACCTTCCTCACCCACTGCCTGCAGGGCGAGCTCACCTTTGCTGCTGTTTGCGATAGGACCGGGTCTAGGAGCTTTATTGAACCACTGGCATGTTCCGAACTTTTAATTGAAGATTCCAGTCACCTTCATTTCAGAAGGAATCTCAAAGCTGCCCCACGCTCCCAGCCACAGAGCTAGCGAGAGGGAAGGGAAGCCAAGGGAAGCTGTAGGAACCTGCTGCAGCCTTCAGGGAGTTACTCTTCACTCTGGTTATTTTGGGAAATCCAGACAAGGAGCCACCCATTTTAATGATTTACTTATGACCCAGGAATTTGAGTTGGGCAGCCCAGTACCTACTAAGGATATTTTCTTTCTTTGTCACGCTCCGTGGGTAGGCCCGGTCAGTAAGAACTAGTCTGGGGTAGTCACTCCACAAACGAGGCTGTTATGTGGTGAAGGCTCGAGCCATTTTAGGACAAACTGGGATGCGTATTACCAAGACAGGGTGGCCTGGCTGCATGTTCTCTAAAATGACCTGGACGTGACTTTCTGACAATACAAATGCAGCCTCTTTAGGAGACTTCTGCAGCCCCGGCTGTTTTAAAGAGGGTTTTTTTTCTACTTGCCAGTTATAGAATGAATCTGCCTAAAAATGCCTCCTCTCCCCCAAGGAGCCGGAGAATGAAGACGGGTCTTCTCTGACCCGTGTAGCTATTTCACTACTAACAAACACAAAAGGGGAGATGGCAGAACCCTCCATGTTTACCCCATAAACTCACCTGCAGAACGGCATCCAAGCGGCACCATCAAGGTGGTGTCAAAAAGTCATTTTTTTGTGGGTCTATAACAAACCTCGTCCTAGTTCTGAAATGTGTTCCTCTCCCCCGCTGCTCTGGGCGAGCCTGGCACAGCTGAAATGTGAGGGCCAGAGACTCACCTCACCATAAACCTGCCCGTGTGCAAAGTGTGATCAGATACATGGAGCAAACTAAACAGGCGTTTTGTCAGTTTCTCAGATGCCAGGTGCAACACTATGGCGTGTTTGGAATTTTTTAAGTGAGGTGTCAGAGTTTATTTTTTTCAATTGGCAACGTCCTTATACAAGGCTGCACAAGACGACTAAGAAAATGCTCCACTTCTCCAATGTTCGCCCTGTGTTCTTCTGTCTCATTTCCAGCTTTGTAATTATGTGCAGTTGTTTGGCACTCTAACGGCACAGGGTTTAACAGACCAAGTACCACACTGAAAACACTTAATAAAATAATCATCTTTAGGACTCCAGGTTTTGTCCCCCCAGCCATTATAACAGGTGGCCTAGGGCCAGCCCGCTCACCAGGGCTCCCAGCACTTTAGCTGTTGGCCTCCACTTACGAATCTGGGTGGAGCAGTTTCCCTTCCATCCGTTTTAGCATGTCAGCTGTAGTGCAGCTGAAATGGCTGGGCGGGTCTGGTGTCTGGCTGGAAATGTTTTTCATAGGTGGCCACTTAATGTAGGGAAAGTTAATAGCAGAGAGATGGGAAATCTTAGGGAGACTTAATTATTACTTCTCATTAAGCAAAGAGACTGCAAGTAGCATTCTGTAGCGACGTCGCTGCACTTGGTTTTAAGATCGTGCTTTTCGGGATGCAAGGTGACCTGGAGTGCTTCTGTAGTCTAGAAAACAATGCAGAGCATCTCTCAGGTCCTCTTGAATGTCAGAACTGATTTTGCCGGGAGATGGGAGGCTGGTTTTATTCCTTCTAAAAACTGATGTGGGCTCTTTAGCTAAGAGCTGCTAGAAGGGAGCAGAAAGAATTTCCATTCAGCCTCGTCACTTACTGAGGGCAGCGTTCTTGACTGCTTCCCAGCACAGCTCCGTCTTTAGCCGCTGACAGCAAAAGCCAAGGATTGCCACCTGTGGGGCATTTCATCAACACAGCTAGTTTTTACTCTGAGGCCAATTATTAGTGAAGCAAATTACCTTCAATATTAAAGGCTGCTATTTTCTGACTCCCGCTGCTCCCTTCCTTCTCTAATGGCTCAGGCTCCCTCCCCTAGTTCCTCTGATGAATTTCATCTGCACTGGCTCAATAGATCAAGACACGGACTGGGGTAATTGTTTTGTCTTGTGGCAAAGCTTCCTCACAAAACTGGATGATGGGTGTGAGGTGTGTATGTCCTTTAAATGTGCAGCATTTTCATCAAGAAAGTATATTTTTTTGCAGAGGGAGTAATGGAAATATTAGCCAGACTCCACTGAAACGTACTTTCAAACTCCACAAAGTTTTTGTTTGGGAACTGCAGTAACGTGAGTGTCTTGGAAATTAAGGGACCCAAGCAAAATGGTGTTATGATCAAATGCAACAGAATTTCAGAACCAATTCTGAATAAATAGGTGGCCTCATTGGGGTGATCCCATGGCCTTTTGCTCCTAAAGTTTGCCACAGAAGGAACCAGGAATTGTTTAGGAAACGAGGAGCCAAGCACAGCTGCTTATCCGCCACATTTTGCAGCATTCGGGAGGACTTCTAAATCCTTGTTTCCCCTTTGGAAAGCTTCTGTCGTTTATTTTTTCCTGGTTTCAGCTGAAGGGTAGCATCCTCCTTGCATCGCTTTTAAATATATTTTAAGACTCCGAATACTTGATGTGGTTGAATATGCCGGCATCTCCTTCTAATTTAGGGTCTGAAATGGTCATCTGGCCCATTCAGAGGCAGCCAGGACTAGTAATTACAACTGATGTGTAGTTTATAGAAATGGCGCCTGCACAAACAGTTTTACAATTAAAAAAAGGGGCCTAAAAATACCTTGCACACAGTAGAGCCTTGAAGCCCTGCTTGTCAGCACTGCAGAGATTTCTGGAGGGGAAGAGGGTGGAAAGGCCTGAAAAGAGAGAGACTGGAATTCTGAGAGAATGCCAAGGCGAGGGCCTGGAAGAACCAGGCGGGATAGCAGGATCCCAGCTCTACCCTCTGTCAGATGCTGAGGTTAGAGATCCCAAGAGCACAGCTGGTGCTTTGCTTCACTCTGGGGAGAGGCTCCTTCAGAAGGTGTTTTCATTAGATACAAGACCAGAGGGGCAATTTCAACCCTTCCTCGGGCCTGCAGCTGCTTGAGAAAAACGCCAGCCCGGCTTTCTCACACTGAACTTCACTTTGTTCCCCCAGGGTCTCTCTCTCTCTGTCTGCCCTTCCCTGAATTGAAATAACTCAGAGCGTGACAAATGAAAGGCATCTTGGAAAGCTCAATTAAGCAAGTCTGGCTGTCTTTTTTTTCTTCCCCCTTTTACCTATTGGCTTTTAAAAATTGTAGTGAGCCCGGAAAATAAAAGTGGGGTTTTGGGAGAGGAGGGGATGCAAAGGATCCCCAGGGAAGCTGTAAAACAGGCCTGCCAGAGACTAGATGCCTCCGCGCACAAGCTTCACCTTTACTCAGAGGTGCTGAGATGGTACGAGGATGGTGCTAGTCCGGTGCTTGGCTGGGCTCACTTGGGAAAGGGTTCAGTCCAGCACGAGAAGAGAGAGAGTCCCCAAACACCTCTGGCATATTGTAGATCGGTTCTTATACCACGTTCGCACCACACACCCTGAACGCCTCCACGGGGTGCATTAAGCAGTGTGACTCTCACCTGTCACGTGTTGTTTGGTCTCTCACCCTCTGCCCAAGCCTGCCCAGAACCTCCGGTGGGACTCGGACAGCTGGCCCCCACCGCTGTGGCTTCCCTCCTCCAGAACCAGAGCCAGCTACATGAAAACTAGCACAGGCATGTCTACACGTGCTGACTCAGACACCCTGACTGCAGTGTAGACATCCCCCGCATCCAAGTGCTGCCGGGATGTTTGAACAGTGTCACGAGCAGTGAGAAATCTCTGTCTTCTTTTATTTCCTTCTCCTCTCTTAGCCAGTTAAGGTCTTGGACAGTTCCTTCTGCTGGAGGTCATTCACGTTGCTCCAGCAGTTTGCTCACTAGATGTGTAAAAGCAAATGGCCAAAATGCTTAAAGGACTAGTCCGATATGTCCTTATTAATATTGAAAGTGTCTGTGTGTGACTTGAACTCTGAATTATTCAGGCACCTTCTCTAGTGAGGCATCTAGAACCAGACAGAGAACCCTAGCTGTGGTTTTACTAAGGGCACTTATAAAGCAAGCCGCTATCCGATTTCACAAGTGATCCCTCTCCCTATACTTAACAATATTCTATTTTCCATGTGTAGGGTGCCTGCCATCCCTAAATCCTGCAGACCCTCTGTTGCCAGATGTAGTGGTACAAACATGAGCACTGGCCACTGACCTCAATGGTACCACTCTGGGTAGTAAACACTCCACCAAAGAGTAGGTGGCTACAGGATTGGGCCCTATCTTTGCAGCTGTCTCTGTGTTACAGGGAAGCATCAACCAAGGTATAGCATAATGTAGCACAGTAAAAGGAGAGGAAATTTTTGACCAAGGACCAGAGGGTAAACCCCTTTGTGTTATGAAAATGGCCATAAGGATCATTAATGTCCACGCTGAACAAACAGGACATCTGACTTTAAATGCTTATCCAGCCACGCAATAAAGAAACCTCAAAACAACCCAGCTATTTTTGCGGTTTACTTCCAAAAAGAAATGCAGCCATGTTAGCCTGATCCAATCAAAACCATGGTTCCTGGGAGTCTGTAGATTTTCAACCTGATGCTTATCTAAGCCAGCCATTCCCACCCAATCAATAATTGTAATTATTTGGTCTTATCATTGAAAGATCTCTCATTCAAGGACCTTGGTGTATTTTTACAAACATTATTTAAAGGCTTGGAACACTCCTGGGAGGGGGAGGTATTATTATACACAATTTCCAGATGAGTCAACTGGGAAAGAGGTTAAATGACGTGGCAAGGTCTCAGAGAGCGATTCTGTAGCAGACTCTAAATTGAACCAGAAGTCTTGACTATCGGACTCTTACTCTACTGGCTAGACCCGTGGTTCTCAAACTTCTTTTTTTCATGGACCACTTGAAAATTGCTGAGGGTCTGTGTGGACCATGTAATGATCGTTCCAAATGTTTTTTCTACCGTTAGCCAACTACTGTAAAGTGCTTTGGATCACAGCGCTATATTAAAAAAAAATAATAATGTTTTGTTCTATAAATAAAAGCACACAACTCATATTTTAATATCAGTACTTACCTTTCTAATGCAATGGATGTGCCCTTACTCCCCTGCTGTGGCAGGCCCCGAGCTGGAGCTGGGAAGCAGGTGGTGGTCTCTCCCTCTCTCCCCCGCCATGGCAGCCCCTGAACTGAGGCTGGGAAGGAGGGCCATCTCTCCCTGGCAGCCACAACCCTGGAGCTAGGGAAAGCCACCCCTTTCTCTGGCCATCGCAGCCCTGCACATACCAAATTTCCCGCACCCCTTCTTCTCACCCCACTGCCCCCCTCCCATCTCCCTTCTATTCCCCGCAACGCCACCACCTCACCTTACATGTGTGTCTTGTCCAGATACCTAATTAGTGGAGACAGGCTTGCGCGGTTCATTGTCTCTCTTCCCATTGCCAGGTTAGATGCTACGCTAGGATTTAATTAAAATTGATGATCTGTCAATTTTTCAACTCTCTTGGGTGACCTTATCAAAAATCTAGATCTACTGCCATGTGTCTGTTTTCCTGACACACACAATTTGTAATTTATTGAAGAACATAACATTTGCCTACCATGAACTGTCTCATAAACCCAGGTTGCTGTTCACCAAGTTTTCATTTCAATACGCAGATCAATTACCATAGTATGTGCCCTACTAGTTTTCCCTGTATTCAGTTTAGGATAATGGGTCCAGAGTTTCCAAGATTAACTTTTGGCCTCCTTTTGATTACTAGGTCTTCAGTCTCCAGCCCTCTGACACTTCTGACTATGTCCTCCAGCCTTCTGACACATCCTTAATAATTGACTGGAAATTCTGACTAGTTGTATTTTCTCCCACTACTTCTTTCAGAGTACTTAGAAGAAAATCATCAGGCACACCTGACTGAGACCGATTCGGTTTATTAAATATCTTCTAGATCAACTTCCAAACTTATCTCATCATTGTTGCCTTCTTCTTCTACCAGAGACTGAAGAAAAAGGGTTAAATATATCTGCCATTAGGAATCCTCTAACTAGTACAGTATTCCTTCTCTAAGACCAGTCCTACATCTTCCTTGTTTTCCTTTCTATACCAGATGATTTCAAAATCTTTGTTTGGTTCAACCCCTATAAAATATGAGCTGACACATGTCTCAAATATCTCAAATCCTTTCAAAAGGACGAACACTATGACCCTGAAGAAGACTTGACTGACCCATGAGGTACGTGCTAAGCACAGGAATTCTTTCCACTGTCTGGATAAGAGATTCCTCTGTTAAGGGCAGATTTGACATTAACAGAGGCTTCTCCTATCCAGACAGTGAAAAGGATTGCAATTCTTAGCCCGTACCTCGGGCGAGGGTCTGCCTTCACATCACCTGTAGTGGATACGTTTACTGGGGGAGGGATTTATGGTAGAGGACATTTGGTGAGCTTCAGAGTCCACAGAGAAAGTGACAAATCTTGTCTCTGACCCCACTCAACATCAACCCCGGTTTCACTGACCGCGAAGGCAATGGAGCCTTCTGAACCGGTTTCGTACCGGACATGGAATTTGTGCTGCCGTGGAATTTCCGTGGCGTTTTAGAGACAGTCCACTTTGTCAATGTGGACAGCCGCAAACCATGGCGCATATTGTTGCGGATGGCAAAATGAGTCAACTTCCTGAGGTCTTCGTGCCTTGGACGTTGTTGATGAGAATGCTGAGGCTTGGCTCGAGTGGATTGCCTACACCAAATAAATAAATGTCAAAGCCTGAAATTTGTATCCTAAGCCATAGGGAGACCTCTTAAGTGAATCAGTGTCTTTCAGAATGGCTATAATTAGATGATTATACCTATAGGGCTTCCCATACTCCTATATGCAGCAGACATGCACCCAACGCATGTGGGTGATTAGCAAGTTGTTTAGTTTTCCATGCACGGCATGAAAGCAGCCTGCAAAGTATACTCATTACAGATTTCCCCCGGGGAGGAACCAGTCACAGTCTTTTGGAGCATTATTTTACGTTTTGCAGCAAATAAACATAAAAGGCACCTAGAGACCATCTGTGTTAGTTGCGCCTGTGTGTGAGGAAGCACATGCTCGGTGAGGGCCTGTTCTTGGGCAGGAGGATGCCTGTTGAAAGCAGCACAGGGAAGGATGGCTGTCCTCTTCCTGCAAACCCTTCATTAGATTTTAGTTGAGGGATTAGAGACAGAACAAGGAGAGGAAAAGAGGTGAGAAGAGGTTTAAAAATCTCCTAAAGGGAGGGAAGACTGGTACACGTCATTGGCATTTATTTGTGTCACTGTAGCACTTTGGGTGTCCTGATCCTTGACTAGGGCTCCCTTGTGCTAGGTGCCAAACAAACGCAGCAGTTCTGTCCTGTTTCACTCAGGGGAGAGGGTGATGAGTGGCAGCTGGGCGGATGGATGACATTTTGGTGAAGACGTAACGATGAAGCCAGTGACCGAAGGAGCCAAGCAGAATTTTGAGCCACAGAACTTTAAATAGTCAGGAAAAATGTCACTTGATATCCATTTAACAAAACCAACCCTATTCCCGACTCACCCTAGCAGACACGTCACTGCCTCGGGCCTTGTGTGACCACAGTGCTTTAAAATTAATAACCCCGTGGCTCTGACACACATGCAGACGTGCACATTGACAGACACAGATTCAGGCTGAGATTTTATTTTTTAATGCAGCCTAAAAGTTTTGGAGGGCCAGTTCCCATGAGATTTGAAACTCTCTGAACTCCAACCCACACACCCACAAACGCTCTCATGCACGCAGATAGAAATCAGCCAGAGGTGAGCCTCTGACACAAGGCAAATGCTGAGAAGTGTGGTGTGATCTCTATAACCACCCCTCAGATAGGTACATGCTGCTTTTCGTGGGCTACTAACGTATGAATAACCTATGCAGCTGGCTGGGCATAGAAGACATTTCCAGGTCAGGATGTCCCCATGGGTCCCTAGGCCTCACTTCAGAATGTCCTTCTAGTGCTTATGCTCTGGAGGAAATAAGCAGGACAAGGTGGGGGAAGGAATATTTTATATTGGACCCACTTCTTGTTGAGAGAGAGAAGCTTTCGAGCTTACACAGAGCTCTTCTTCTGCATGAACTAAGGCAGGGACATAGTCCTCCATGGGACCATACTTGTGAAGACCAGTTTCCACAGCTTTGTGCCCCATTATACACAAATGATAAGACCTCAACTGGACTGAGATTATTTCTCCAATGAAACTGAGCATTCCTAGATTTTTTGGCCAACCTAAGCCTTCTGCTTTAGATCTCCTCCGATCCGCTGAAATGCACTAACTTTGAATAAGGACAGCACTAAAAACCAAAGAATTTTCACATTTAGCTGTGTCCTTGTGATGTTCCCGCACAGACCTCCTTGATTTTTGCCACAAGAATTCTGATTGCCCTTCCCTGAATGCATGTTTATATACCAGATAGATGACAAATTTCAAGTATTCTGGGAAAACCTCTAATTGCAGTTGTTTACAGTTTTCTAAGTTGTTAGTATGGATTTTATTAGCAAGTTGCTGATGCTGTTCCTGTATCTCTTGTCTTTGTTTCTGGATTGGAGAACTAGGAAAGTAACAGTATTTCATAGCATGGTATCCATAAATACCACAGCTGAAAGGAGGAAAGAGAGAAATCTTGCTGCTGTCCAATATAACTTTTTTGATAGAAATTCAATCATATGATCAGATCTCTTGTTGATTTCTATGTACTCTGTGTATGTATACATGTGGGTTTCTGTCTCATTTTATGTATTCTAGCGCTTGTCTCCACCTAGCACATAGTAGATTTCCTATGTATAGATTTCTTAAGCATAATGGTATATCAAGTCCTCACTAGGAGAAATATTGGTATAAACTCAGGGCATGAAAACTACATTGATTTGAGATCCAAGACTTACCATACTCCATCCTTGTTATCTCCCAAAAAAGCATTGCTAAGCAGAGGAGTCAGTGATCTATTTAAAGTCCAGTATCTTGTGAATTGTCAAGGATAGATACAAATACTTTATTTCAATGGAAAACTGAAAACTTCAGCTTTTCAAAGGTATACATTGTTTATCTATAAGACTTGGCTGGTCGTTAGATACTGGACACTAGAGTCATATCATTCTGAGTATCATTTTGCTTCTTCCATCCCTAACTTTAATCCCAACACAATTTGAACAGCTGTAAGCCCGAGAACTGCTACAGCTGAACATTGATGCATTATATAATAGTACATCATAATAAAGACCTACCAGACCTTAACACACTTTGGCAGGACCAGTGAGAGTGCTTTCAGGGCCATGTTTTCAGCATGGATGCTTGATCAGTGAAAAGAAATGGATCCCTGCAAGCCATCTGGACCAAAATCAAATACCTTTGTTCATTTCATCATGATGCTTCCTCTGCTGTTATAAATGGAGCATTCAGTCCTAGTAGAACATTCCCTGTTAATTGGGGTGGGGGAATAGATTAAGTTTAAGACCAGCTTTATAAGACCCCAGTGAGCTTTGAGCCCTTTATACAGATCTCCTTCTTGACAAGGAGTGACTCTACTTGTCAGGGATATGGACAGGTTTAAAAGACATTAAAATTAGCCCGGCGGCTTTGGAGCAAGTGTGCAGATGTTCACATGGTGGTGATTTTTGTTTTGTTGTTTTGTATGGCGAGATCAAAATGCAGGTTTCTCCTCACCAAATGTATTCTGTAACATCCTTCCACAGCACAGCTGTCCACCCCTTGGTGCCAGGCCCACACCACGAGAACAGGAAGGGCTCTCCGCATCCGCCCCAGGCTGGCCTTGCCTGATGCTTTTTATAAAATGTAGCTTGTGGTGAGTCCAGTAGCTGGAGGGAACATTTTTTAAAGACACATGGATGGATAATTAAAATCTTAGTGTTTCGTTTTGGAGAAGTGCATTTTGCTGTTCACGCCCCTTAGATAAACATTCTTTGGACATTCTCTTAGCAGCTTTTCCCACTGTTTTATATTAAGAATGTAAGAAGGGCCATACTGGGTCAGACCAATGGTCCATCTAGCCCAGTATCCTGTCTTCCAACAGTGGCCAGTGCCAGATGTTTCAGCGGGAATGAACATAACAGGGCAATTATTTAGTGATCCATCCCCCTCCTTCTGGCAGCTGGAGATTTAAGGACAGCCAGAGCATGGGGTTGCATCCCTGACTTTCATGGCTAACGGTCATTGGTGATACGACCCTCTGGGAACTTACCTAATTCTTTTTTGGAATCCAGTTACACTTTTGGTCTTCACAATATCCCTTGGCGACAAGTTCCCCAGGTTGACTGCGTGTTGTATGAAGAAGTACTCCCTGCTGCTTGTTTTAAACCTGCTGCCTATTAATTTCATTGAGCGATCCCTAGTTCTTACATAAAGGGGTAAATAACACTTCCTTATTCACTTTCTACACACTATTCAGGATTTCATAGACCTCTGTCATATTCCCCCCTTTGTCGTTTCTTATCTAAGCTGAACAGTCCCAGTCTTTTAAATCTCTCCTCGTATGGAAGCTGTTTCCTACCCTTCACTGTACCTTTTCTAATTCTAATAGATCTTTTTGGAGAAGGGGCAACAGCAGTATCCAAGGTGTGGGCGTACCAGGGATTTATATAGTGGCATTGTGATAGCTTCTGTTTTATTATCTGTCCCTTTTCTCATGGTTCCTAACACTCTGTTAGCTTTTTTGACTGTTGCACCTTGAGCAGATGTTTTCAGAGACCCAGCCATGATGCCACTACAATCTCTTCCTTGAGTGGAATCAGCTAATATAAACCCCATCATTTTGTATGTATAGTTGGGATTATATTTTTCCAATGTGCATTACTTCGCTTTATTAACACTGAATTTCATCTGCTAGTTTGTTGCCCGCTTATATGAGATCGCTTTGCAAGTCCTCACAGTCAGTTTTGGACTTAACTATTTTCAGTAATTTGGTGTCATCTGCCAGTTTTGTCACTTCACTGGTCACCCACTTTTCCAGATCATTTATGAATATCATGAACAGCACTGGTCCCAGTACAGATCTGTGGGGGACCCTGCTATTTCTTTACATTTGGGTCTTTAGCAGGTTGGTCTTGTGATTCTTTCTTGGCCTACCCTGCCCAGTTATACTTTTACACTTGACTTGCCAGAGTTTATGCTCCCTTTCTATTTTTCTCACTAGGATTTGACTTCCAATTTGTAAAGGATGCCTTTTTGTCTCTAACTGCCTCCATTAATCTACTGGTTAGCCATTGTGGCCTTTTTTTGGTCCTCTTACTGTTTTTTTTTTTTAAATTAGGGTATGCATTTAGTTTGCGCTTCTATTATGGTGTTTTTAAATAGTCTCCATACAGTTTGCAGGCATTTCACTCTTGTGACCATTCCTTTTAATTTCCATTTAATTAACTGCTTCCTTTTTTGTGCATCTCCCTTTTCTGAAGTTAAATGCTACTGTGGTGGGTTTCTTTGGCATGTTTCCCCCCTACAAGGATGTTAAATGTAATTATACTATGGTTGCTATTACCTAGTGGTTCAGCAATATTCACCTCTTGGACCAGATCCTGTGCTCCACTTAGGAAATTCTTAATTTAGTCCTTTCCCCTTGTGGGTTCCATTTATGGTGTCTAGAAATTTTATCTCTGCATCCCTTCTTGAGATGAGATAATTGAAATCTTTCATTATTATTACTACATTTTCTTCCTTTGTAGCCTCTCTAACCCTCCCTGAGCATTTAACAATCACTGTCACCATCCTGGTCTCATGGTCGTTAGTATATTCTTACTGCTATAGTCTCATTGGTCAAGCACGGAATTAATATCCATAGAGATTCTATGATAGTTTGATTAATTTAAGATGCTTACTTTATTTGACTCTATGCTTTCTTTCACATACAGTGCCACTTCCCCACCAGCGCGACCTACTCTGTCACTCCTATATATTTTGTATCCTGGTATTACCGTGATCTATTGATTATCCTCATTCCATCAAGTTGCCAGATGCCAGGCACTCTAGCTCACCCATCTTAGTATTTAGACTTCTAGCATTTGTATATATAATCGCTTGCACCTTGTGTCAATATTCAGTTGCTTTGAGTTGTATTTCTAGTCTCTGTTAATAGTGTCACATGTATAAATGAGATACCATGCATTCAAGTGCCTATTATGAAGATTATGGATAAAATTTTCAAAAGCAGCTAAGTGAGTGAAGACCGCATGTTCTATTTTCAAAAGTGACTTAAGCATTTTGATTTGGTTAGACTTTAGAATGCGAAGTGCCTAAATCATTTTTGAAAATGGGACTTAGGATCTTAGACCACTTTGGGTAAAAATTTTAAAATCATGTAACCCTTAAACCATATTTTGTCATTACTGAAGCTGAATAAATATTAATGGCTCTAAAATGTTTCATTTAAATGTTTTGCTAAATACAAGTGACTTGGAGAGATGTATTGTAAGTTGTTTATGGATGTGTAGGTGGTATCTAAATTAATACTATATAATAATACATTGGGATGCCAGCTGGATTTTAAAATGAAATCTGCAAACTAGATTGGTTTAATAATTTTTGGTTTTAATAATAATTTGCTTAATGTATTATTTGATTTTTGTAAAGAATTCATTTTAATACCCCTTTTTGGCTGACTCCAAGAAAAACTGCTCACTATTTTAACACTGGGTTTGTGTAACAAGTTATTTGCATTTCAGAAATAGGACTCTTTTGGTTTTTAATCATTTAATTCTATCCTTTTGTTACAGACTATGGCATTTCTAATCAACAGTTAAGAGAATCTTTATATCAGATAGTGTATATGCTAAGATTAGAGCTGATTAGATTTGTGTGTGTGTGTAAACTTTTGTCTTTTCCTCAAAACACCAGGAAGTCTTTGGTTTTTCAACAAAATGCTGCATTTCCACAGAAAGCAGACGCAGTTCACCAGAAAGCAGACACTTTCTGTGAAAATGTTCATTGTGTCAAAAACATCATTTTCTGTCAAAAAGCCATTTTAATGGGGAAATGTCAACCAATCCTAGCCAAGTTATACAGCTGGGGGAGAAAAGGATAAACAGATCAGGTTTTTCTTTGATTTTCCAAATTATTGTGTGGCAATAATAAAAGCAAATGAAAACATAACAGTTCGATGTTGTACGTGGTGGAGTTGTAGCTGCGTTGGTCCCAGGATGTTAGAGAGACAAGGCGGGTGCGGTAATATCTTTTATAGGCCACCTTCTCTTGGGGAGAGAGAGAAGCTTTTGAGTCTGCAGGTAACCTGTAGAACAGAAGTTGGTCCAATAAAAGATATTCCCTTACCCACCATATCTCACTAATCGCACAGCTGAGCGCTGATAGAATTTCTCACATGATTATTAAACTGACTGGCTGGGAAACTGGCCACTTTCAACTCCCATGTGGCTTCCCATGTGATCCCAAAAGAATGTGGGTTCAAAAACATATAGACGTTCCCACACACATTTCATAAAATAGAATGAAGAGACTGTTGATCTCAGTCCTAGGCAGGACCTTCTATTGAAAAATCACATCATTTGCGTAAACAGGATTTCTTTTTTCTGCTCTTTGCCAGGTTTATCAGGGCTCACAGGAGGAGATGGGTCAATGTTTGTTTGATTATCATTATTCTTGTTATTTTATTACAGTAGCACTAAGCATCTCAGTCAGAGATCAGCCTCTGGCTGACCCAAATCTTACTAATTTAACAAGTTAATGATCCAATTAGTTAACTTTAAGTGTATTTTAACACAACTTAACAAAAAGTTAACACTTTCACCAATAACCTTGTTGATTCTAGGTTGTCCTGTGGCAGGTTTGAAGGGAGGAGGGTACTGCTTGCTTGTTGTTTAAAGGGATGTTACTGCTTGCTTGCTTGTTTTAGAGGTTCCTGGGTTTCTACTGGTGTTCACAGTTCAAGACGGGTGTTGCTAAATTGGAGAGGGTCCGAAGAAGAGCCATGAGAATGATTAAAGGATTTAAAAACCTGCCTTACAATGATAAACACAAAGAGCTCAATCTATTTAGCTTCACAAAGAGAAGGTTCAGGGGTGACTTGATCACAGTCTGTAAGCACCTTCCGGGGGAACAAATATTTTGAAGATGGGCTATTCAATATAGCAGAAAAAGGTCTAACACGATCCAGTGGCTGGAAGTTGAAGGTAGACACATTCTGACTGGAAATATGGTGGATGTTTTTAACAGTGATAGTAATTAACTATTGGAACAACTGACCAAGGATCATGGTGGAGTCTCTATCGTGGGCTATTTTGAAATTGAGATTGGATGCTCTAGTTCAAACTGCAATCTACTATTATTATTAATGATCTCTTTGTGTTACCATAGCGCCCAGGAGCTCTTGTCACGGACTAAGACCCACGGTGCTAGGCGCTGTGCAGACACAGAACAAAAAGATGGTCCTGCCCCAAGGGGCAAACACTGGCACATGTCCCTGTGACAATAAGTCAGGTTACAACTGAGTCACGGGTATTTTTAACAAAAGTCATGGACGGGTCATGGGCAATAAACCAAAGTTCATGGCCCGTGACCTGTCTGCGGCATTTACTAGAAACACCCGTGACTAAATCTTGGGGCGGCTGCTACTGTAGGGGAAGGGGCGCCCCCGTGGGGAGCCGGGGCCAGTAGCACCAGCTGCTGGGGGCTGCCAGAGTAGCAGCTGCTTTGGCCGTCCCATGGACTGCTGTTGTGGGGATGGGCGCACCCTGGGAGGCTGTTATGCGTGGCGGGATGCCCTGGGAGCTGCTACTGGGGAAGGGGACCAGGGCCAATGGCACCAGCTGCTTGGCCACTGCAGAAGTCACAGAGGTTCATGGAAAGTCACGGAATCCGTGACCTCTGTGACAGACATGGAGCCCTAACAATAAGTTAAGAAGAGAGAGACTTCATGAGCAATTTCATACAGAATGCTAAAAAAGCAAGATATTAGGGCAATTTTTGTCCCTGAATGCAAGGTAAATTAATTCTAAAGGATCCTATTAAAACCCAGTTGCTTTGGGGCATGTTTCTCATCAGATTGGGCTGTAATAATTGTCTACTGGTAAGACTGATAAATGTTTGGGGTAGCATTTGTATAATCATTTTCCCCAATCCTTTATTTTCCAGTTGAACATGACAGAGACATCTTCTACCAGAAGCCTTACTGGAAGGAATTTCGATTTGACCTGACTCCGATTCCAACTGGGGAATCTGTAACGGCTGCCGAATTCCGAATTTATAAGCTGCGAAGTTTCACTCGTGATATCAACAAAACTCTTCACATCAGCATCTATGAGATCTTGAAGGAGTATTCCAACAGGTGCAAACTGACCAGTGCCTCTGAGCTGGAAACAGAAAACATGTTTTTTCTTATATAGAACTAGACACAAATCTGGGTTCTTACGAGCTGAAATTGTAGTGCTGCTTTTTCGCTTCACAAGGTGCAAACCTGTGTACAAGTGGGACATTAGAATTTCTGATTCTGTTTTTTCATCTGTGGGGAAATCATTCCCATGCATTTCAATAGGTGGGAGTAATTTAATAGGTCGCGGTATACCTGTCCCATATGGACCAAGGGCACTGTCAATCTTTTTCACTCTTGGACAGTGGGGAGCATGCTTTTTCAGAGCAAATGTCAGAAATTACACTACCCATTGTTATTGATGATTAGTACTGCAGTAGCAACTATAAGTCCTAGCCATAGATCATAACTCCGATGTCCTGGGTGCTACACAGATACAGAACAACAAAAGACTGTCTGCTCTTCAGGGCAGGGTCTATCTAAGCAGGATACGTTATCTACGTTCAGTTGATTTGGCTTACCTATTTTTTCCGTTTCTGTAGGGAATCTGACTTATTCCTGTTAGATCTTCAGGAGCTCCAGGCTGGAGCTGAAGGCTGGTTGGTGTTTGATGTCACAGCTGCCAGTAACCACTGGTTAGTAAACCGTAAACACAACCTGGGCCTGCGACTTTATGTGGAGACGGATGACGGTAAGGCTAACTCAGGCACTGGGAAGGATTTAAAATTCCTGCTGCTTTTAAAAATCTAGATAGATCTTGTGTGATGCACCTGGGTGTAAGAAGAATATCCACTATACAGCTCGCCTATAGGCCTTTTTAAGACATTGATACTAATGCACTTCCTAGTGTAGGCTATACTAATAGGATAGGTTTAATGTAAGCCTTGCCTGAAGGGATTCTTGCGCACGTTTCACTGGATTAACCTGTCCTAATTTCACCCCTGGATAAAATCCATTCCAAGTGTTACCTCAAAAGAGATCGTCCTCGAGGCTAGGAGAATGTAACTGCTCTTGTGGATCCCCTCTTGCCGCAATATTTCCCTTTCAATAAGCATGCTACTAAGATCAGGCTATTTTGGTTTGCAGTGGTGCACAAAACCTCAAGTGAATGTGTTCTCTGTCTGGAAACTGCCCGGGGTGGGTGAGTGGCTAGATCAACACTAGTTCTAAACAGCACGGGCCAGAGCCACAGTGGGTGTAAATTGGTGACTTCAGTGAAACTATGCCAGTTTACACTACCTGTGCATCTGACCTCTGTTGGTTTTTGTTTTTTTCAGTCAGTCTGAAACAATTTGCATCACAGGATTTCTCTCTCCTCTAACTGGCCCCACTAGCAGCAGAAGGGATGTCCGATACGAGGCCCAGCGCCTCAGAGGTATTCAGCACCTAATTCCCATTCAAATCAATAGTAGCTAGGTGCCTTTGAGCATCTGGGTCTAGGGATTCGACCAGCTGAGACACTGCAGCGGCTGCCTGTACTGTGTGGTCCTTTTCCTGCGGTGAGCTGGTTTTGAGCTGTGCTGTTCTGAGGATGGCCTGATAGTAAAGATTGATCACTGCAATACTAAGCTGTGTAAATTACCTTTCCCCTTTGCAGATGGCCCGTTTGCTCAGCCTGTACGTTCCTGGGTTATTTTATGTGCATAGTTCTTAGTTTACGGATAGTCTCTGCCTGCCAACCAAGAACATGGCCTCTTAAAACATAGAGGACTCCCTTTTTGCTGCCAGGTGCCATCTGAGACTGTGCTCACATTGCCAGTCACTCATGAGCTGCTCCGTTAAGTTGGTCATAGAGGTAATGGTGCTAGATGAATTGCCTTCAGTACCCGATTTTATTTTCATTGCATTGACAGAATCCCCGATGAGTTCTCCTGAATGAGGACTCAGATAGGTGCCCCCTCCTTTGAGGTTGGTAACCAATGGTTGGGCCAATTTGGATTTAATGTGCAATGGAAATACCTCAAAAATCCTCTTTCCAACTGATCAGAAGTTTAGGGAGGAAAATCCTTCTCCCCAGGTTTTCCTCAGCCCGCTGATGCTTTGGCTGTTAGTCTCATTCAACAAAGCATGTAAGCACATGCTTAAATTCCATCATGTTGCCATGAAGTCAATAACCCTTTGGAAACTTCCCCTGTGCCATCTTGTCCCAAGCTGGATCCCTACACGTGAGACCATCCTCCTTTGCAGACTGAGAGGGTCTCGTCTCCTGGAGTGAGATTTTTCCAGAAGTGTCCAAGTGAGTTAGGAGCCTAATTCCTGTTTTCTAAAAAAGTGACCTAGTAGCCACTGAGACTTCTCATCTGCCCCGATGTTCATCTTCTGCTCCCAGGCTCTATGAATGCAAAGTGGGAGGGAGTCCTAGCGCTGAATGTAATGGTGTCATTTTGGCTCACTTGCCCTGTGGCGAGCATCCAAGACTGTACTGATGAAATTCTGGGCCAGAGAAACTTTGAGGAGATTGGAGGATAGTGATCTGCCTTAGGAAAGACTGAAAACCTTGAAATAATTCAAGGAACTTGCAGCTGTTTGGATTTCCTTTGGATCTCTCATCATTTCCTTGTCTTTTTCTACCCCATTCACCCTTCCCACAATTATTGCTTCTCTTTCGAGCCTGGATTGGAATGATTACTCTCGTTTGTCTGCTCTTCCAAGCAGAACGATTTCGCTCACAATGTGTGTCCTCTGATTGGACAGTTACAGATAGTGTCTCTTTAATGTGTTGCATGGAGACAGTCACACTTCCAATCCATGCATGAAGAGGCCCATTCATTTTCTCTGGATGTGCTTGTCTCTTGATGCCGACATATGGCTTATGAACAACACAGAGGGTGAGGGCGGAAAGGTGGCTGGCTGAGTGGAAATAATAGAACGCAGTGGCTGGCGAAGGTGCAAGGACAGGTTACACCAGAAAAACCTGGGGATGTTGTTGGGATTTGGTTTTATAGATTTTTGATTTAAATGTTCATCTGCCTTGTTTTTCTCCCCCTTTGACTAAAGATCTTAGATTTACAGCCTCACTTGCGTATGCAGTGGAACAAACTTGTGTTTTCGCCCATCGTAGGGCACAGCATCGATCCGGGCTTAGCGGGACTGCTGGGTCGGCGCGGGCCACGCTCCAAGCAACCGTTCATGGTCACTTTTTTCCGGGCAAGCCAAAATCCGGTTCGAGTGGCTCGAGCCGTCAAGCAGCTAAAGAAGAGGCAGCCGAAGAAAACGAACGACTTACCGCATCCAAACAAGCTTCCAGGGATTTTTGGTAAGAGCTTTGGGCTAGAGACCCAGCTAGCTAGAGGTAGCACAAAGGCTGTATTTACAGTCAAGAAAATGATCTCTATCTAAAATACCATTTTCCTCTGCTGCGCTAACCATGGTATATTTTGTTAGCCCCTCCCTCCTTCAGGAATTTCTCTTCTGGTTGAAACACATGGCTCTGATGTGTCCTCAAGTGAGTTCCAGATGAACTAGGTTTTGAGAGAGCTATTTTTTTATTATTTTTTTAAAGCATAGGAACCATTAAGTAGATTATGAAGCCAAACAACAGAGAAATTGTACTGTCTGCAACAACATTCTGAAAGAAAGGACTTTTTAGACTTTCTAGGTAGTGGTATATCTGAACACTGAATCCTTTAAGTATGCTGTTAATATTAGCATCAGCTTCAAAACAATCCTTAGAGTGGAAGAGAGCCTGAAAGGCATCCCAATGAAGCTGAGATGTTTTTGATGCATGGCCAAGCGTCAGTAGAGATGATGGTTAGGAACATGAACATATGCTTCTTTCAAAGTCTTTCTGGGATTACGGAGCCATTTGGGGTCCATTCCTGAGTGATTGGGGTTAGATTTGTCTATGCTGAATCCCTGTTTCTTGATCTAAGAGTGATACATCTAGAACCAGTCTGAAGCCTTCACTTTGTTTAGTGACCTAAAGAATCTGGGATAATGTTTTCTGGCCCCATTCTTCAAGGGAGCCCATGATCCCAGGGGTTGTAGCTTCTCCAGGCTTTCTGTGCAAGCATGTAGCTTTGAAATATGCAGAAATGTACAGTGGAAATGTGAGGGGTGGCAATCTAGGAACTCGGCAAGGTAACGAGCTCAGATTATTTCAAGATACCCCCATGCACCATCGTCTGTGAGAAGTGGAACGAGTCTAAGAGCTGAAGAAACTCTGAACACTAGGCAGAGGGGCCCTGAGACGAATGGGGGCTTCATTATCAGGCGCAGCTAGAGTTGCCAAAAGATGTTCTGAGATCCCAGAAAGTTTTGAACCTTGAAAGTTCCACACTGTTGGTGGTTGCCACGGAGCTGCAGGTGCTCCTGGAATCAGAACTAGTGTCTCATTGAGGAGCTCCTGCCCACTGAGGTCCAAGGAATCCATCGGTGCTTTCTCTAGTAATCGTCCATCTGAATGATTAAATCCAGATTGAGAGGAACTTGGATGGGTCAGGGAGTTGCAGAAACAGCTCCTGTCACCTGCTGTGTCAAAGACAAAGGATATGTAGGGATTGTAAATGTTACGTCGTTCTTCTTCTGGCCCTCTCTTTTGGAACATCCTTTCTTAAAATGGTACTAGCAAATAAATAAAACAGGGTAACTGGTGAGATTTTTCTGTTTGCTATTTTGAGTGACAGGTGTTTTCTTATCTCTCCACCCACCACCTTCTCTTTTCTAGATGACATTCATGTCTCGGAAGGCAGACCGGTTTGCAGGAGGCATGAACTCTATGTCAGCTTTCAGGACCTTGGATGGCTGGTAATTCCACCCGCCGCCCCTTGTTTCTTTAGCAGTAAATTCATACCCAGGAGAATTAAATGGGGAAAAAATGGGAAAGTAGTCCCTCCTTGGAGCTTCCCTCCACTTCTTCATGAACACAAGGCAATTTAGAGCACGTGAACGCTGCCTCACTTTGATCTTACCTGGGAGATTTCACAGGAACTTGCTTTAACAACCTCATTGGCGTTACTAAGGAAAACAAGAACTGATACAACCTGACACCCATCAATAACCTGATACCCATCAATGACCCTTAATGAGGAACTCTCCCGTCAATGTAAAAATCAAAATAAACCCTCACTGTTGACATTTCCCCTCGCCCCTCTATGAGTAGCCTGATTGTTTCTGCGTATGCTGGAGAACTGAATGAATGAGCTTAACTATCGAAAAATCTTTCTTTTATCAGGATTGGGTGATTGCACCACAAGGATATTCTGCTTTTTACTGTGAAGGAGAATGTGCCTTTCCTCTGGATTCCTGCATGAATGCAACCAATCACGCCATCCTGCAGTCACTAGTAAGTAGTTTATTAATGTGTATGCGCATTAATAGCTTGCAAAAGCCTGGCCTCTGCACAGGGTCATTAACATTTGGAGTAGCTGTCAGAAAATCGGTGGTGTCTAAGTCAGTTCACTGTGGCGGGGATAAAAGTGCAGTCCAAAGGGTGGTCTACTAGACACGTTAGAATCTTTTCATGACCCCCCAAATGAGATTTTTTTAAAATAGACAATCCTCACAATTCAGATCTAGATCTGGACATTCTACAAGGTTTGAGGGCATTCAGATCGTTCAGATCCTTCTAAAAAAAATATGTTGTTAAAGGGGTTGGTATGACGCAATGATTTTAATCTGGTCAGGATTTGTCTACATGGGCAGATCAAGGAATCAATGGGAAATAATGGAATGAACCCCTGATTGGCCAGTGGCAGGCTTTGCAGACTAGCAACTGCGATCACGTTCCAAAATGCTTTCTGGTATGATTCAATTTTTCACTCAATTTTTCAGACAAATCATCTCTCAGGGTTAGAAGTTTCCAACTGGGATGAAAATGCTGAATGCCTATTCTGGCTAATTCCTCCCCAACCTCGCAGTTAACTAGAATATGGTTAACATTTGAAAACCTGGAACGAGTCTTCAGGGAGGTGTGTTGCCTTTGCTAGACTGAAAGGAATTTGATTTGCAGTCTCTGCCTTTAGGACACCTTGAAAATGCTGCTTGATGCATATCTCCAATAGGCGCTAACCCTCTTGCTTATGTGCACATATGATGGTACCCATCTTTTCCAAGATTAGGACGCACCATCGGGACTTAACAAAAAATCTTGAGATATTTAGTGCACCATTATAGTTCAGAAACCAAAGCACTCACTGGGCAGGAAATTCCCAGCAGAAGGTTTCCCAAGCACAGTAAACATGGCAGGACGTGCTTTAATTTCTGGGATTTCCTGGCTAGTGAGTGCTTGATTTCTCAATCTTAGAGTTGCATTGACTCTCATTTTTATCATTTAATTCCATGGGGTATAGCCAGATTGCTCCGCTGCATTTGTCTGAGAAAGTGCGGTTTTGTGATACAAAATATTATTGCTTGTTAATATTCATATACGGGAGCATTCAGAAGCCCCTCTTGGGATCAGGCCACAGTACAAAGACACAGGGAAATCCTTGCCTTAATGAAGTCAAGGATAGTTTTACTAGTGTTTTCAGTGGGACCAGGACCATAGAGAGGGAGAGGTGTGTGTGTATAATGACTTACAAGCTCCTAGCCTTAAGTGATATGGGGAGTTACTGGAAGAATTCCTTGTCGCCCAGAGAATGAGTCAAGGTAATGTCACTTTCAAAAGGGAGACAAGGTTGTGTACCTAGTACTTTTTGCACAACATTAATTTTCAGTTTGGACACCGAATACCCACGGGGGAGGGCCTCCGTTCCACTTGCTTCTAGAAGCTGATCTAAACAAAATATTTTATCCCGGGGTAACCAAAACACAAAGTTTTAAAGCTGCATTCTCTCACCTGCGTATTTTCTAACTGAGGTTAGTATATTTCGTGACAAGGGCACTGCACAGAAATCTCAGTTTAACTGATGAGTTGCCCTGCAGGAGTGGAGCCATGAGAATGAG
Organism: Dermatemys mawii; assembly: GCA_007922305.1. NCBI lineage: Eukaryota > Metazoa > Chordata > Testudines > Dermatemydidae > Dermatemys > Dermatemys mawii. The sequence goes on from ML677388.1 coordinate 6,231,781, forward strand.
TCCAATATAAACTGCAGTGAGAGCTGGCAAAAGTTTAGAATAAATATTTGGATGAAAGCTGAAAATAATCTGCCTATTCAATCAGAGCCTTTTTACAGGTAAGAGCTGCTCTCTTTGAAGCTTTTTCTTTTCACTACATCGAAAAACCACATGTTTACCTTGAGATAGCTCGTTACTCCCTGCTACAAGTTCCTTGTCCTGCCTGGAGCCTGCAGAGGAGCGGCCATTTGTCAAAAATGAAAATTCTCACACCCGTTTGTTTGCCTCCGCAGGTCCATCTGATGAAACCCGAGGCTGTTCCCAAGGCCTGTTGTGCTCCCACCAAGCTCAGCGCAACCTCTGTCCTCTATTATGACAGCAACAACAACGTGATCCTCAAAAAACACCGCAACATGGTGGTGAAATCATGTGGCTGCCACTGAGGAAATGCGATGGCAAAAGAACTATTTTAACAGGTCTGGATCCCAGCTACGTTGCCGAAGTCCGTAAGAGTCAAACGCCTCGCTGTAGAAAAGACAAAACCTGGATTCTCCTACTATACTTCATGAGCCGAGAGAGAGCAAAGCGGGGGCTATTTAAGTACATGTTGTGTTTCTGGCTATTGGGTTTTGTTCTAGAACTGTGGCTAGCTGACTCCTGCATTATTCGTTCTTACTGGATAAAGTTTAGACTGCACAAGTGACTAGGCCAAGGTAGGCAAGACTTGAGTTGCTTCTAAATCTATCAGTATCTACTTACGTATGGCCACGTAACACGGTTTTCACAAGCACTTATAGCTCTCTGAATGCAAACGCTGTCAAAGAGCTGGCTACCTAACCCTCCGCTCCCCTGCCATTTAAAGTTTGAAAATTCATCCAGTTGGAAAAAAATGTCGAGCTAGGCCAGGGTTATAAAATAAACCTCTCGTTTGGAAAGTAAACACTTACTGTTTGTTTTTAGTAAATGTCATGACCCAGCAGCATGGACACTATTTCTCAGCGAAAGCCCCAGGGGTCTGCTAAAATTGTACCTAGTATTTGCTTTGAGGGTGGGGGTGGGGATCCATTATTCTGTGACATGTTCATGTCAGTTTGTTTTCTATGGGCTAATTTGTTTGGGGTGAAACATAAACGTGGGGGTCAAGGGCAAAAGAAGAAAGATCTAAGGCAAAGATCCCTTTAATGTTGCCTTATCCAATAAAGACCGCATTCTAGTTCTTAGCGCTGCTGCTGTGCCTCAGTTTCCCCATCTGTAAAAATGGGGATAATGATGCTCTCCCTTTTTTTGTAAAGTGCTCGGAGACCTACAGATGAAAAGTGCTATATAGGAATGAGGTAATATCGTCCCCCCTTCCTGCACAGGAACAGCTATACCTTCATCCTCAGTACGGGGCGTTGTACTGTTTAAACCAGTGGTGCGCAAACTGGGGCGGGGGACAAGAGGTTCTCTGGCTGGCGGGGAAGAAATGGGTCCCGCAGGATCTTCTGCCATAATAGTGGGAGCAGGATAAAAATAGATTGGGGCAGGGGCAGGAGTTTAAAAAAAGAATAGTTCTCCTGCTCTGCAAACCACATGACCACCCCAGCCAGCAGCCACTGCTCTCGGGCAATGGGGCACAGGGCGTGACAAATTCTGTGCCTTCCCTGCTATTGTTACCTGTGCTAAGTTGATTAAAGTGTGCCTAGCTGTGCTCTAATCCCACCTTTGCTGGCCAGCCTCTTAGACGGGATCGACTCACTGCAGGATCTGTATACTGACTGAGCTGAAATACTCCCCTCAGACCTGGGCAAGCCGAGGTTGCGGAGCAGGAAAAATGCTCCTTGCTCGCCAGCTCTCCTTTTTATGCAAATGGACTGTGCCAAGCTTAGTTCAAAGACTTGGAGGGGAAGGGTAGGGGAGAGGGTGGCAATATCATTTATTAGTCCACATTTTGTGGGTGACAGAGACAAGCTTTCAAGCGCCACTGAACTCTTCCTCAGCGCAGGGAAAGGTACTGAGCGTGTCACAGCTCACGCCAAGGTTGGCCAGCTAGCTTAGCAGAAGTAGTTAGCATGTGGTTTAAGGCATCGAATTCACTTGCTGCAGCACACACCCCAGAGACGATGGTTTTTGTCCCCCTTCCGCAGCAGTTTGGCGAAGAATTCCACGATGTATCTGTCAAATGGCCTGACAAAGGCAGCGCACCCACAATCGCCCCCCCCGAAGTCTGACTGTGTGCCAATTGGCCTGCTTTTTACTGCACGTCTCACGCTAGCAGGGATGTTCCTTAAAGCGCCAGCTCCCAGAGTCAGGGGATAATGGGAGAAGCTCAACTTCTGTTCAAAAGTGCTGAGAGTTAGGGGGCCGAGCTGCTGGGCAGCAGCCAGGCTTGTCCAGGTGCCCCACGGCAGCCTCAATCTTTGCCCAGCTATGGGAATCCCTTTAGTTTTAGCCACTCCTGTCAGTGTTGTTGCTTATGTGGCTGTTACTGGAACGCCTCACTTAACGCTGTAGTTATGTGCCTGAAAAATGAGACTTTAAGCAAAACAATGATAAGTGAATCCAATTTCCCCGTAAGAATTAATGTAAACAGTGGGTTACGTGCCAGGGAAATTTTTTTCTCCAGACACAAGATTATATTTTTTACTTACACTCTCTTTCTCTCTCTCTCTCTCTCCTCTTCTTAAACAAACAATTTAATACTAGTACACACCAATGATGATTGTGAAGCATGGTTGAGGTGGTCCAGTTAGACCAGGGGGTGGGCAAACTATGGCCAGCGGGATACTTCCGGCCCATGAGCTAATTTTGCCTGGGCTCCCGGCTGGGGAGGCTACCGCCTGCCCCACCCCTACGCCGCTCTCCCCCGCTCCCCTGGAGCTTCAGTGCCCTGTGTCCAGAAGCGGCCCTGGACAGCGCTGCAGCGGTATGGCGTTGGGGGGGGGGGCGTGGCTGAGCTCCTGCCGTGTGGCCCTGCCCCCTTACCATGCTGTTTCCCCCTCATCCCCGGAGCCTCCGTGTGCCATATCCAGGAGTGGCCCCGGACAATGCTACAGTGGCATGGCTCCGGCTGGGCTTGAGCCGCCGCTGGGAGTGGCGTGGGTAAAGTGGTGGGATTGGGGGGGGGAGGGGCTGTGTGCTCTGGAGCCATGCTGCTGCAGTGTTGCCCAGGATGCAGCACACTGAGGCTCTGGCGGGGTGGGGGGAGGTAAGCGGTATGGTGTGGGGGGTTGGATAAGGGGCAGGGCATTCTGGGAGCAGTCAGAGGACGGGGGAGGGGGGCGGGCGGGGCGGAGAGTGGTTGGATGGAGCAGAGGCTCAGGGGGAGGGCGGTCAGGGGACATAGAACCCGGAGTGTGTGTGGATGGGGGGGGGGGGCGGGGGGGGGGGGTCTGTCAGGGGGCAGGGGGGGGGAGAGAGAGAGAGCGAGAGAGAGATGCACATTACCCTTTTAAGCAAGCTGACCCCCCCACTCTTAAGTACAGTGCCTTGTTAATTAGACCAGCAAGCTGAGACCACAGCTGCTGCCAGGAAGCTCCCTCCATCCTGAGCCTTGTTGTGGGTCTCCCCCTGCCCCCCCACCCCCGCTCTACGGCTGATGGGATAAGCAGGGTGCAGCATATTTACCCCCCCCCCCCGCCCCCGCCTTCTTCCCTTCTGCACAGCAAGCAGGCATCTCGGGGAGCAGCTCCAAGTCAGCGGGCAAAAGCAGCACATGACAGGGGCGGGAGGGACAGCTGAATTGCCAGCAAAGGCTAGCCTGCTGGGCATTGCTGCACAGGGCCCTTAGGGGCGTGGGGAGCTGCTGGGCCACCCTGTTCCCACGCCCCCCCCCCCCCACGTGCTCCAACAGGCTACGCTTTCTGCAAGCAGTGGACAAAGCAGGTGGCTGCCAAATGACGTTATAAGGGAGCATTGCACAACTTTACATGAGCATGTTCACTAATTGATCAGCAACATAACAATGAAACACCGTTAACCAGGACACCGTTAAGTGAGGCGTTACTGTATGTCCATACTAATTTTTATAGGCGTTTGCTATGTGAACACTCAGTGGTTTCTGCATTTTTTTTTTTGTCTCCTTGGCCTTGCTGTTTCTTTCTACGCTTTCCCCCACTGAATGGCTAGCGGACACCATTTACAAGCGAGATCCTATTAAACTACAGCTGGGGTGACGTTCCCATTATGATGTTGTGGGGATGGATTTATATTTTGCAGGAGGGGCTGCGGATAGCTGTTGAATGGCTGGGGACTTAGCGCCCTCTGCTGGTGGAACTGGGACACTACAGAGCCCTACAGAGTCAAATGATAAAAAAATAAGTGAACGGGTGTGGATTGGGGTTTTTTTTTAACCAAACCGGTTCTCCACTTCCCCTGTCTCGTGGCAGAGCAGCCCTGAGCCCTCTCTTGGGGCAGGGGAGAGCAGGCTGGCGATTGTCAGCGCTGCACCCCCTGCTCTGCCTCTGGGGCCTCAAGCCCCTCTTTGTTCTGCTAGTAGGGGAGTGGTGGAATAAGGGCTCCCCACCAGGGCAGACGATGGTTCAAGGTAGCTGGGGGGTAACACGAGGGCCAAGATGCTTGTTCCAGCCGTAGTCCCTACTGCTGCCCCCGTTGTCTCCTCAGAAACAGAACTGGAGGGTACTGCTAACTCAAGCAGGAGTAACCGCTGCTGGGAGTGCCCAGGGGTGCTTCCATGCAGCCCCAGTGTAACTTGGCCCCTAGGAGCCTGGTGCTGGGATAAACAGCAGACACCGCCTGCTCCATGGCCCTGGGGCTTTCCTCTGTGAGCTGGCAGCTGCCCTAACCCCCCCACCCCACCCCCAACCAGGCTAGGGCCTGAACTCTGAAAGATGCTGAATTCTCTGGGCCTCTTCTAATGCTCCTGCTTGTTAGCCACAGGGCTGCATGCTTTGACCCAGAGAACAGCAGTGCACCTCTCCCTGTGCGGGAAAACACCCTTGCTAGAGTCCCGCCATAAACATTATAAATACATTGTAACTAACAATCCTATTAGATAGCCTGTTTCAGGGCTTGAGCACATCACGAACTCGTTGAGTCTTCATTTTGGGGACAGATTATTCTCCTGTCTACTCTCCTATAATCCTAAAATTATCCTTCATCTTAACCCCTTTCTTGGCAGCACCCCATACTGGCTCCTGTCACACACAGGATACTGGATTTGCTGGCTTCAGGGTCTGCTCCAGTCAGGCAAGGCCTAGGCTCCTAAAACTTTATTCTCATGTGCCACAAAATTTGAGTAGGAAGCTTTGTAAATGCTTATTTTCTCAAACAACCCAATTACCTAAGGTTAAGGGATCAACTAGTGAGTGGGGCAGTTAATAGTGAACAAAACATGAATATGTACAACTGCTTTAAAAAAAATGGTGAGGCTAAGGTGACCAGATGTCCCAATGTTATAGAGACAGTCCTCATTTTGGGGGCTTTTTCTTATAATAAGCACCTTATCCCTCCCCCTACCCCATCCCAATTTTTTACACTTGCTGTCTGGTCACCCTAGCTGAGCCATTATTGTATGTAAACACAATTGATGTAAGAAATCATCAACTGAGGAACAGCTAGGTGCTTTTAGTTCTGCATAGTCCTTCATTTGAAAAACTAGTTACCAAATTAGGCTTAGAACAGTCATATTTATAGGGTGGGTGAGGGAAAGTATTGTAGTAATATGAAAAATTATTTGTGGTCATGCTTGATTCTGGAATGAAAAGATTAAAACACAAACGTTATTTTAAGCCCCTGATCTTGTATTGTGATTTATTGAACTCAGACAGGGGAAGCTGTGCAAAATCTCACACCTAATACAGCTGTTCAAGAGCTCCCTTTTTTGCACACATAAGGGAGGATGGTCAAGTTATAACATAAAAGGGTTGCAATCATTCCCACGTGGGCAGTTATTGTAACTGTCTCTGGAATCGCGTGAGGAAGAGCACATGTAGCAATTTGTCTTCTCCATTTCTGCTAAGGACATTAGCTTCGTGTTGTGTGCTCCTAGACTTCTTGTGTCCATTATTTCAGCACCAAACAGAAGGTGAGATTAAAGTTTCATTCCTCTGTCATGCAAATGGTAGCTGCTAATAACAACCGGTGACATAAACAAACAGCTAAATTGCTATTTGAGCAAATGCCAGGACATTGCCTAGAGCAGGATCCTGCACGTTCAGGATGTTTGTGATTACACACGACACCTTGTTGCAGGAATTACAGAGATGCTTCCCTTTCTTGGTGTAACATTTTGTCTGGGGCCCCAGTACTTACACCTCGTTATGCCCCCTCACCTAGCGCCATTAGCGGTGTTGTTTCTCGGAGGAGGAGCATTTTCACAAAAACAGAGCCAAGGGCCATTTGTGAGCAAGCCTTTGCTGAGAGCTGCTCCAATGCCATCAGGCAGGAACGAACAAACCTGGATGCAGAGTGTAAAACACTAACACCAGCATCTGGGAAAGATTTTCAAAGGGTCTTTCAGTACCTAAAGCCCGTTCACAATCACTGTAAACACCAACTGTCGCGCTGTTGGAACTGCAATCCATCTGTACCACATCAGCATTCAAGTGGTGCATGAGCGTAACTCTAGACAAAATGCCGGTAGGGATTTTAGTGCGGAGGACAATCCTTTGCTATGGCTGTGCACTAGATTAACTAACTGATGGTACTGCCTAGCTCTTTTCAGCCAGAGACCACAGAGCATTTTATGATGAAGGTTGGTATCAGTATCCCCATTTTACAGAAGGGGAAACCAAGACACAGGGCGGTGAAGTCTGAGGTGAGCTAGAAAGGCAGTTAAACACTCACCCGCTGGCTGTTAAACAAACAAACCAACCCAAAGCAGCTGGCTGAACACTAGAGGGTCTGCAATGAACTCCATAAAACACAAGGCAGACTTCAGCTTCTTCAACCCTTTCCCATGACAGCAACATTCTGAGATTGTAAGAAACAGGTGGTGACTGTTTGCACTTTGTTGACCTCTAGACATGTTACCATGATCTTTGTGCTAAACACCACGGTGCTGTGAGAATTCCAAGATAATGGATACATTGTTGGTAGTTTATAAAAGCTCTAGTTTATTTTAAACAAGTAAAAATTCTCTACGGACGACACCGGCAGGACTGGAGATGCCTCGCAAAGGAGGGACACGGGATCCACTCCAGACTGGACAAAGTATTTTTAAAGGAAGCTTCCTGTGGCCCCCTGGGTGGAAAAGCGCCTGCTGATGAGCCTAGTGCGGTCTGCTGACCAGACTGTCCAGTCCAAGCCAGTATGGTAGTTTCTAAAGAAACTATGTAGCAAATGGAACTCGGAGTAATAAGGCGACTTTTCTCCCTGGCAGTCTCCAGCTTTTTCCCCCCCATCCAGAACAACTTCCAGCTTTCACTGCTCATCTGGTCACGCCATCCAGACTCCTGACAGACAGGGGCTCACACATATTCCCCACAGTCCGAAATGATCACTTTCTCCTTGGGTTTCCCATCTTTGCTGCCTTGAGCCTTAAGAAAAATGAAACAAGAAGTAAAGACAAATCTCCAAGTCAGACCAAACAAACAACTGGGGAAACGTCCCATTGTCTGCTCCCCGGACACCTACCTCGATTTGCCGTACCACCTCCATCCCTTCCGTCACCTCTCCAAAGACCACATGCTTGCCATCCAGCCAGTCCGTCTTATCACAAGTGATGAAGAATTGGGAGCCGTTGGTGTTTGGGCCAGAGTTTGCCATTGATAACAACCCTGGGGACAAAATAGTACTATTGTACTGAGGTCCAGTCATGGAGAAGGACCTGACTGTGCTGGGTGCCGTGCAGGATGGTCCCTGCCCCAAACAGCTGACAAATATGAGCGATCAGTGCGCCATTTATCATAAATCTGCTCTACGCTCATTGCTAAGCGCATCACATTCTATTCTACTACGCCGGGCCTCACCACCTATGCTGCTATTTATGCCTGTGTGAAGGGAGTGAGTACCATACATACCCTACACGTCACCACAGATCTCCATAGCGTAGACACACCTTCGAAGGCTGAGAATCCAGCCCCGTTTACCGACAATGGTCTCCCATCACACCCCAAAAGGTCCACGTTCCAGCAACCTGCCCCACTAAGCCAGCCTGCTCCCGCGCCCACAGGATCTGGCCTTACCTGGTCCTGTGTGCTTCAGGATAAAGTTTTCGTCGTCAAACTTCTTCCCGTAGATCGATTTGCCGCCGGTGCCATTGTGGTTGGTGAAATCTCCCGCCTGACACATGAACTGGGGGATGATGCGGTGGAAGCTGCTTCCCTTGAAGCCAAAGCTCTTTTCGTGGGTGCATAAGCAGCGGAAATTCTCTGTGCGATGAGGAAGGGAGAAGGGGCAGGAGAGGAAAGAAAGCAAAAATCAAAGCTCAAAATGCCAGCAATGGGGCTATATGCGAAGGCTTCTCTCAGAAAGGGCCTTTGAGAAGTGGCACCCTCTCTCACCCGCTGTCATGGGCACAACGTCCGAGCGCAGGAGAATCTGGAGTCGGCCAGCGGGCTTGTTTCCAATCTTGATGTCCATGTACACTTGAGGACTGGCCCTGGACTTCTTAGCAGGAGGCTCACCCTAGGGAAGAGAAACCAAGTGAGATTCCCATAGGTTCTTCTGACAGAGGCCTCCAGCCCTGAGTTCTCAGCCTTCGGGGGCTCATCGCTTAGGAGCTGACAGCACAGACAATTCCACCTGCTGGATGTGGCTGCTCCCCCTCACACAGGGAATGTCAACACTGCAATCAGGAGGTGTGATTCCTTCCTTCTCCCAACCAAAGGCCAGAGTCCTGCCGTTTACCTCCTGCGTCTCTGATTTGGAAGGCTCTGCTCCCTCTTCCTCTGCATTCTCCTCAAGCGTCTTCCCCGAAAACTTCTTCAGCCAGTCGTCGTCCGACCAGACTGGGACAGAGAGAAGAAGGGATCAGAACAGGGTCTAAACCAGGCCTGCACAACTCGGAAAGCAGCGAGGGCCATATTACTGCAAAAAAACCCAGCTGCGGGCCGAAAAGCCCTGCCCTATCCGCTTCCTCCCACTCCACCAATTGGCTTGCCCCCACCCCTATTCACCCTCCGCAGGCTGCACAGTGAGCCCCTGCGGGCTGCATGTTGTGCAGGCCTGGTCTAAACTGAACCAGGTGTCCTTCTGCGGCACTAGCAGCCAAGTCTGAACACACAGGGTTCTAGACAGCTTTAAGACACTCAGTCCCCAGTAGGAGAACCCCACGGACACGGAGCCCGCTGCACAGATAATTACAGACCCATTACACAGGTGAATGAGAAAATGATGGTCACTGTGTCAGTAGCTGCAGCCTAGAAAAACCTCTCTAAAAATTACCAGCAGAATCAGCCTGCCCAGTCTTCCCGAATGGCGGCTCTGCCCAGGTAACATTTACCAAAGGGCCTAAGTGACCCAAGCCCTCAGCAAAGCGATGGAGAAGGTGGACACACAGCAAGCAAACGGAACCCCAACACTGCCAGGCAGGACTGACAGCAGGATACTAAGGTCCCTGTCCCTCGTCCCCACCCCATTCATCGACTCACCGGGTCTGGAAGAACCTTCCTTAATCCGCATTGGCTTGGCCAAGTTGACACGAATCGTCCTGCCGAAAAGCTCAGATTCGTTCTAAGGAGAACGAAAGGGAGAAAGGTGAGAAAGTCTTACGTTCTTCAAAACGCAGCGGGCTCCCAGGGAGTCTCAAGAGAGACAGAACTTCCTTCCTCCCCGCCCCTGTCTGAGAGTACTGATTATTTGTATTAGCATAGCAACCCCAGTCACGGCCCAGGAGTGCACTGGGCTAGGTGATGGACAAATAAGAACAAAAATACCGGCAAGCATGAGATGCAGTGGTCTTGGCACACCGGTGGCCCACCCGTTGTCTGGGGTATTCAACCAAGCACTGTCCCCTTTAGCCAGCAATTCCCTTTATGCTCAGAGAACTTGCAGCCAGTTCTACAAACTGCTACGATTCCTTTCTGACTTGTGCCCTTTCCCGACAGCTGTTACACGGGGAGAGTTCAAAACCGAGTGACCAAAAACACCACCCACCCCAGACAGCATCAGATCCATGTTTCCCTTCCTTGGCCTAGGAGTTGTGACCAGCTGTGAAGGGGATGGGCATCATTAGATACAAGAGATTAACAGAAATCTCCGGACAACGCTGAGACATTTTGCCATATCCCATCGTACTGGGAGCAGAGCAAAGCCAAAAGATGCAGGGGATAGAGAGAGGGCTACACTTCCCCCAAGAACGTTCAGTAAAGAGGAACGCAATCCATACCATATTGTCAATAGCTGCTGCAGCATCCTAAGGGAAGAGCAAAAGAAAACAGGTTATTGCTCATTCAGCCATTACTCCTCTATTCATATAAAAAAGCCCACACGAGGCACATAGACAGCTGCTAGGATTTCGTATCAATGCATAGCCAGGGCAGGGAGCAACTGTCTAACCCAAAGATAATGCTCGCTACTCAGTGCAAAGCTTGTAGTTTCTTGCCATATCTCACATGGACCTTACAAGCATTTTCAGACATAGGGGCAGATGCATTCATAGTTTTCTCCCCACCTATCCAATCAGACAAGCCTCCAAACTGCACACCAGTCAGGTTCCTTGTTGTGGTGATGTTTATTGTTTTGAAGCCTGTGGTAGGGTCATCGGGCCACAAACAGGTGACAGCACGTGGTATCTACTCCGTTAAAACCACCACTGGCATCACGGACTGAGTCAGCCGTGGTCAAGATTTTGGACCCCAAAGAGTTTCCAAGATGGAGGTGGATCATCCAAAGAAAGCAGAAAAAACAGAGATGGCAAAACTGGACCCAGAAGTGGGACAGCAGTTCCAGCAGAGGGAGAACCATATGTAGCCATAACTGTTAACCTTGAAGGAGTCAGTAACAAAGGGTGCGATCCAATTCCCACTTAAGTCTACTGCAAAACTACCAGTGACGTCAGTGGGAGCAGGACTGGGTCAAAAATGGTGACGGAAGAAGAGATTTCAAACTCAGTATTGAAGTTTGCTCCTTTCTCACCTCTGCCAACTCAAATTCAATGAAAGCAAATCCCCGGTGCTTTTCTGTGGAAAGATAACAAACAGTTACAGCTGCCGGGAAAGCCAAAGAACAAGAGATTTGACAACAAGTCACTTGTACTGCTAAGGGAACTTAACTTCTCTCCTGCTGCCTCCCTATTTGAGAATTCAGACTTTGTTTCAAACACACCAGTGTTTTTGGCGGCTGGTGCAAAGAACTGGCAACATCAGGGGTTATGAAATGGCCCATTTTTAATTACTTCAAGTTGTACAGAAATATTACACTGTTCTTTATGGCTCTGATGTTAACGAAGCTAAATCTCCATCAAGATAATTCTCAAGTAATGAATTTAAACAATTAGCTGTACAGAATGAAGAGCTAACTTTACACCTTCATCCCGAAATAAGCTCCAGGGCACTGGAGACTGAAGTCAAGTCTGTGCACATAGAAATCATTGCAGGATTGGAGTTTTACAAATGGGATAGAGAAAAGGCACACAGTAGCACGTAATGACGGGAAAATCCCTTTGCTAAGTACTGAAAGTTGTTATTTACGAAATAAATGAACAAACATGATTTAAAGAAAAAACATTGCAAAATACACCGTGTTAATCTATTTTGAAAACTGTAATTTAGTTTTAATTGTTTGTGCAAATACATCAGGGAGTCCTAACACATGCCCTGGAGAATATGTTGCCAGATAATGAACTTTTAGTAATAAAAGATCTGATTGCAACTGCTACTGAATCTTTTCTAAGGAGCAGGGAGAGGACACTGCTTTGTAGGTGATTACTGAGGGTTGGGATTTTAAATTGTACTGGTGTGATTCAGAAGATGCTAAGAAACTTCTGAAACTGGTCACGTTCATTGGAAAACTCACATCTCTCAAGTTGTGCACATTCCAAAGGCAGCGTGTTACCCAAAACATCCAGCAAATTCAGAGCACTATGAACCACAATGGACGTGGTGCACTGATGTTACAGAAGCACAAACCTCTACAATTACCATTATGCAGGATTCTCTCTTCGACAGAGCCTCGAAAGCCATGGTTTCTTGGGAAGCAGCAAACCCCAGGACAGAGCAGCTGAAGGAGGCAACTGGCACTTGTCTCGAATTCTTGGACATGATTCCTGACACAGAGATCCACAAAGAGCAAGAAACAAGACAGACCAAAGCAGAATCCGACTCACCAGTTTCATAGTCCAAAGGTATCTGAATATCAGTGATATCTCCAAAGGGAATAAAGGCAGCATGAAGAACTTTTTCATCCACCTCTTCCGCAAGTCCACCTGCAAGTTACATAGAGTGTTTTCTACTTGTGCAGCCTGTTTGCCCACTAAGACTTCCCAGTGCAGAAACATAGCTGCCAAGTGGCATCAGTGCAGAGGAAAGGATGGCCCTCTGATTACAGACACCTTCTAAATTTACAGCTAGTGCTGAATGAAGTAGCTTTTTTATTCAGCAGGGCTTCCCACAAGTAGCATAGCAAATCAGAGCTCTAGAGACCACACTGGTTTCCAGGCCATATGCGGGTGCTATTCAGCGTTGGCTTTGATCTACAAAGTGGCTTATGGCTTGAGTCCTCTCTTAGTCCTGGGACTATTCACATACTTAGAATTAAACATGTGGCTATGTCTGTGCAGGACTGGGACCAGCAGTTTGGGGAAAGATCTGAAGTTTCTCCAGTGGCTTCTATCCTGTTTTCAAAACCCTCCAGAGAAAGAAAATCCCTTCTGTATAAGAGACGCTACCTGCCCCCTCAGCAAATAAGGACCCTAAAAGGAGAAGGGTGGAACCCATTCCAACCCCCTAACTTTTTTAAATCCCTTTTGAAGAAACAAAGAATGCAGGAACCACTTGAATTCATAACCAATTCCTGCTCACTAATATACATCTAGCTTGGACCAAATACTCACACAATGCCTCTCCTCCCCCCAAAAACCCCACTAATCCAATCCCAGTACCATTAATCCGTTTGTCCCATTCAGTTCATGTAGGAGAGGTGCAGGCTTCCCCCTAATTAAAGTCACCAGTGGGAGGTGCAGGGAAAGGAGGGGGACTATGTTCAAGTGCCATGTCGTTTTCATTTAAGTACCATTTTATGGAGTCTCCTGCTCTTTTGTGTTATCCCTAAAGCCCCAGCTCTTGGAGTCCAGGGATTCTGAGCACACCAGCTCTTGAACCAGAATGACCTGTAGGTTTCTAGGCCAGCAGTGACAAGCAGGAAAATGTAAAGATAAACAGGCTTTGAACCTTTGATAATCACAATGACGTTTAACCCAATCCCATGATGACTTCGGAGGGGGTTTGTTGTCCCCAGACAGCAAATGGGAAAAATCGGGAACGGGGGGGGCGGGAGAATAGGAGCCTATATAAGAAAAACACCCAAAAATCGGGATTGTCCCTATACAGCTGGGACGTCTGGTCACCCTACCCCAGCCTCTAACAATCCGCTCCCTGCATCGGCCCCGGGCTGGGACCAAGCAACAGGAGAGAGAGATCCCGGGAAATCCGGCAGCGGCCCGAGGACACTGGAGAGCGGGGACGCCAGCCCCGGAGCGGGGCAAGGCAGGGGACAGGGATGCCAGCTCCCGGGGGGGGGGGGGGGGGTGGTTGCAAGGGCCCCCCGTGGGGCGCTTTACTCCCAGCCCCGGGGAGGGGGTGTGAGATCCCCCCAGCCCGGGCTGATCCCCGACCCCGCTCCCGCTGCACCATCGCTACTCACCCACATACAGCACCCTCTTGGTGGAAGCCATCTTCCCGCCCCTTGCCCCGGAACCTCACCGTGCGCTCCGCCTGCAGCCCGGCCCGGCTCGGCTCGGCTCGCCCCTAGCGAGACACGCGGCGGAAGCGCAGCCGCGGAGTTCCCGGGCCGAGCGCTCAGCGCGCTGCTCCCGGCGCCCCCGCCCAGCTGGGAGGGACGGGCAGGGCCGCTCTCTGCCCTTCACGGACCTTCCCCGCGCTCTGGCTGCAGTTTAAAAGCTGCCCCTAGACGCAGCGTCCTGCATTTAGGGGTAAGAAGCTCAGTGGCAGAGGGCGCCGGCTGTTTAGAGTCACACTGCGGGGGACTCGATGCCGGCCTGTAGGTACCCACGTGGGGGACAGATAGGAACCCTTGGCCCTTCCGTCTGGCAGAGGAAGGTAGAAGGTGATCCAAGCGCTGGACGTTGTCTCTAAACAAAGGCATGATGCATTCATTATTAGCGGAGTAATTAACCCTTGGAACAACATACCAGCCCTTATGGTGGATTCTCCTCTAACAGAACCACTCTAGGAATGATTTCGGGGGAGTTCTCAGGCCTGGGGTGTACAGTGGGTCAGATGATCACAGCAGACCCTTCAAGCCCTAGAATCTGTTAATTAGTCACCCCAGGAAGAATGGAGCTTTTTCCTAGGGAAATTAAACCTACAACCTGGTGATTGAGGATGATCAACTCCCCTCCACGGAACAACTGTCTTAAACCTGGTCCACTGCAACAGGACTAGGTGGTCAAGCTTATTGAAGCAACCTCTAAGTTACACATTGTTTTTTCCAACCATCGTATCAGCTCATTGCTAATGCAAACCAGAGTGCCACTTCCGAGGAGTTTCCGTGGCTCCAGCTAGCATTACAGCCAGTGGGTTCAGCAGTTTATGTGCATGTGGTTTAGATGCAGGAGTTAATGCAAACTGACTGAAGATAGAGTACAAATGGGGCAACACAGCATACCCCACTGGAGCCCTGATCTTGAATAGCAGGGTGTCCAGGGATCATAGAACTTCAAGGTGCTTGCAAGAGCTATGTTTGAGTCTGAGTCCAATGCCAACTACCTGTGCCTGACGAGTTTCACAGGCCCCTGCCCTGACTCTCTGGGATGCTCAGTAAGATAGAGCTGCATTTCCAAATAATCAGTACGTTATCATGCTAAGTGTCATGCCACCAGACTGCACAGTAACCCTTTTCCTGCTTTAAATGTATGGACTGTGGTTCTGCAGCTGGGAAGCAGAAAGGGAATTATTAGAGTGGTCAGCTAAGATAACAGGCCCAACGCGTAACCTATCTTTAAGAGCGACCAGCCTTTTCAGGATCTTCTTACAATGTATTGTTCAATTCCCCCTACAAGAGAGTCCGTACCATTAGAATCAAAATTCTCTGCTTTGTGACTTGCCCTCAGGAGATGCAGGGCTTTGCATTTTTGCTCTTCTATCTTCCTCTTCTCTTGGGTTTAGGCACAGAATGTTATAGACCAGAATCCAGATTCTGGAGGGGGATTCTTGTATATTTCAACACCTTGGCCTGTTCTCAAAACCAAAGCAGATTGGCAAAGTGGAAAAATCGAGGTGGCATTTAACTCTAGAAACCAAGAGAGCACTTTATACTTTTCTAGCATCTTTCTTCCAAGGATCTAAAAATGCTTTGCAACTCTATGTTAACCCTTAGCTCCCCTGTGAAGTAGGCACCCTCCTTTTGCAGAGAAAGTAAAGTGTGCTCTCCAACTTGGTGGCTTTCTTTTTGGAGAGATTCTCCTAAATCCTTTGATAGGTACAGCCCCACAAGGTAGGGTCAGTACTAAGTCATTTATAGAATACCTTCCATGCCAAAGGCGGCCCCCAAGCCACTTTACATAGTACACATCAAAACCACCCGCCACAGAAATGCAGAGACCTCCAAGGTGCAGAATAGTTTTACTAGCACAGCACGACACTATACAACTGTTAAAAGGAGGTGAAATAAAATATCCATTTGAATATGCAAGAGGAACTGAGGTACACAGTATGTAGTCAGCCAGTGTGAAGAATGGCCAGGTCTTTTCCACTCTTGCAGAGTGCCCTGGGATTTTTAAATGGAAAGTAATCAGAACCCCTTCTCTATCCTTCATCTGAAAAATGTCTCCCACCTAAGAAATCGACACCATTTCCAATACAATGGACTTTCTTTAAAGGTCTGCCTTTCAAATATCAACCAGACTCAACACTGCACAGTTTGAAGTCAAAATGCCAAGTGGTATTTTAGCATTGATAGCAGGGATTGTCATATTGAAAGAGAGAGGGAATAGTGCCATTAAATCACAACTTTAAGTGTTTAAATAATGTGACAATTGCTTAACAGTTTACTTCTGACAAGTAAAAGAAATTCATGTGGATTGGAACAGGCAGGAGAAAAGACCCATTTAATGAAAGGTTTTATTCCTTTATTGATAAACACTTTCCAGACTTTGCAAACTGGATTGTTCAGTTAGAAACCAAACCCACAAAAAGCTTGCAGTCAGAAATCCTCAGTGTCCTTTTTAGAAAAGGCAAAGATTAGCTCTGTCCTGGCCACAAAGGAAAAGCTTGCAATCTTAATTCGGTCTTGGAAACCTAAAGTTGCATGGAATTGACTTTTTAAACAAGATTTTTAAAGATTAATTTACAAAATGCTGTATAGTTATGCGATGTGCTGCATGGTGTTGAGATCTGCAGGACAGCGAAGGGTATCTCCAAACATCTCGAGCTGATGTCTGTGAAGGGCTATTTGGCTTCTTTGCATCCTATGCGGGGAGAAAAGGTTGAGAAAATACTAAATTCTCTACAGGCAACATAGCTCAATCCAGCCCAGTGTGCAAATATCCAAAATTACCAACCATTAAAAAAATCTAAGGGACTAAATTTACTATCTAATCTGCATACTACTACAGTTGTCCTTCATTCATAATGAATTGCTAGATTGGCTGTTGTCATTTTAAAGCGACAGTGCCTCCTGAAATGGAAGATTTCCTATAAACCTTTAGTGCCAGAAGTGGTGATATCCTGTCATATCTGCCTTGTAGAAAGTGCCTTAATGATCAGCCAAGTTGGTCCCAGGATATGACACACACAAGGTAAGGGAGGTAATATCTTTTATTGGACCACAGTAATTCCAGACTAATCCACATCAGGGAATTTGAGGGGAAACTGCTTTGGAAAGGCATGTGAAAATCTAGATGGAGTTTAAGCCACCCCTTCCACAGGGGCATTCAGAGAAAATGAAAGCCTTACCTAGCAGCTAATTGCCAAGAATCACTGGAAGCAGTGAGAATTAAAAACACTGTAGGTAATTTTAACTAAAGGTTCTTGTCAACTTGGATAAACCTGGGCATTTAAGGTGTGATGTGTCTCCATTTTGCCTTGGCCAAAAATGACTGAAATGTCTTATGGTGTTGCTCTTATTTTGATGGATTCTATTCTTTGATGTGGATTAATAATGTAATAGTCTTCACAAATCTCATTTCTGTATATTTTTATCCTTCCCTGACATGCTAGCTGCTGGTGATACTTCAGGAACTCAAGGAACCTGTTTGAAGATTAAATGTGAATGGATCTCTAAAAGAAAAGTTTGGAAGCTTCTATTCTCGGGAATGTCTGTATGCAAAACTGCACTGATCCGCAAGGAGTGGACTGAAATTCTGCTGCCATTAAGCCCACTTCTAGGCAGGCTGCACTCCCTACAAACAATATTCTAGTTGCTCCAATACTGAAAGCTTTGGATTGAAGAGAGCAGGGATGCACTCACCAGTCTTCCTGGTTTAAGAGGTAGCAGCAACCACGCCCACCTTCTGGGCAGCTTCTTTCTTGGCTTGGTGAGCCTGCAATACTGCAACGGCCTCCTCCACCTGGGGTAGACAAATGATCAAATAAGATCCATTATTACTCGCCAGCCAAGCCTGCCACAAAGGGCGTGGGAATTTACCTTTGATCGGAGGGACTCTGGAGACTCCAGCATGTGCAGTAGCTCTGAATTGTCAATCTCTAGTAGCATTCCTGTGATCTTCCCCGCAAGGCTGGGGTGCATAGCTTGGATCAGGGGGAACAAACGTTCTCCTAGGGAAGTAAAGGTCAAACAGATGGTCTTTGTAGAGTGCTCGGAGGGGCTTTGCTGCAATTATAACGAAGAAGGAAGGTGAATCTGTCTAGCTTTGAGCCGAGCATTAACTTCCCATTTCTGTAGCACCTCATCTCAAAAACTTTACGAAGTCTATGCACACAGCGCCACGGGGGGATGCTGCCAAACTCACGGTGAAGGGCAGCCATCAGGTAGACAGCATGCAGGGTGTGGAAAATTGGCCCAGAAGTGCTAGAGAAATTTTAACATCCATATAGAGCAGACAAGACTCTGGAAAGAGGTCCACGTAAACTGAATGCAGTTCAACAAGACTGAGCCAATGCTACTGCAACTGGTAGCTGTGATTCCAATGAAATGAACATTTCAAACCCTGATAGTTGCATCCCCCGCACCTTTAACCATTATCTGTACACACATTACAGAAGGGACTTAGCTACACAAGTGTCCAGTTGCTTTCTCAAAAGTGGCTGGAGTGTCCTATTTTGTGAAAGACGGATGCTTTCCAACTCCCATGAAGTGTCCTGAATTCGCATATGATCCCAAGGAATGTGTTTAGCTTCCTTAGAGCCCAGAGGCATTTCTTCCTCAAGAACTATAGTGTCACTTACCCAGCATCTGTTTCTGCTCCTGGGGAGGGGCAGCAGCCAGCATGGAAGCAGTTAAAGGTTCCTGTCCCTGGACGTGTACTGCAGGCTGAGGTGCCTGTAAAAAGCAATAGAAGAAGTCAGTAGGGAAGTGTAAAAGGTGAGGGTTGGGCTTTTTGTTTAGAGACAGCAAGGGAATCCACAGCTCCTTCCCAAGGACATGTATAAACTCATGGCAGAGCCTGTGCAGCTGGAAAGGCCTATGGACAAGACTGGGACAGTACAGGACTGACAGGGTGCACTTAGTTCACAATCAAGCCTCACAAAGGAATCCTGGAACTCAGAGGCATGTTGCTTGTAAGCGTCCTATGTATGTCTAGCTTTAGAGCTGAAGGGTACAGGACTGCTTGATGGGGTAATGTAACGCTGGGACAAGAGCAGCACTCAGATTTGCTGTTCAAGAATGCAGGGATGTGCCTGGTGACCTCTGTAGCAGGGTCTCGCTGCATCTTTAAGGATCCCTCAGCAAAGGCTGTGCGCTACCCAGCCTGGCTAAGATGATGAGGTGCAGTTGAGACCAGAGACAGAGTTGGGGCAAGGACCCAAGAGCATCCTTAGAGAAAAGGGCAAATAAACAAGATTGGCTTGACCTGAACAAGCAGAGATGAGCAAGTGGAGGAGTACAGCCTGCTTCCCAAATTCTGCCATCTCTGTTATCAAAGTAATCTGGCCTTTCTAGAAAAAAATCCACTTTATGGTCAAGTTTAGCTGTAAAAGCTGTTCCTGTAGCTATGATGCTCTAACTTTATCATTGTTAGCTGCAACACAGCCCCTCATTTACCTGCAGAGACTGTACTGCTGGGTGTGGGCTGCGGACAGTTGAGGCATATTTATAAGGGGGAACTGCTCTGGGAGCCGGGGCAGTTACAGGCGGACGAGGAGCTAAATTCTGAGCTGCAGTAGCGACGCCTGCAAAGGAAGAAGAGGATACCAGATTATACACATGCCCAGAAGAGCGTGGCACACAAGTCTAAACCACAGTGCTTCTAGCTTGATGCTAACAGTGTGGAATTTGTGAACCACCACTAAGCACCACCGCCTTCCAGCAGCAACGTTTATTCAATGCGGAGCCAAATACTGGTGCGGAGCCTGTCTTTTTAAGAGACTGGGAGGTAATGGTACCAAGCTAGAGGCCTGGATCAAACTGGACCAAGACCTATTTTGCACAATGCATCCTCATAACACATATGCTTGGAACTAAAATTTTGTGAGACGCTGCACTAACACAACACAACTAGCAGCTCCTTACCTGCCATTTATTCTGAGCTGTGTATTATTCAGTTTGCCGTGTTAGACACTTTTGGGGAAGAGGTTAATTATCCCGCTGTGTGTGTTTTTCATCCTGGAGCATCTAACTCAGGGCCCCAGTCAGAGATTATCCATCACCACCTCCCTTGAGTTATACCCCAGAAAGCACTGGGACACCTTAGGGTGGGGCTTTTCTCCATCACCCTAAACCAGTGATAGATGCTGCTTGTGAGACATTTTCTACTTGCGTCCCCTCCAACAGAGCGAGCTGCACATCTAATTCTGGAGAAACCTCCCTAATCATACAGAGGGCAGTAAGTGTTGCAGAGTTGTAGAGACAAGTCCCAATTAAAGGGCAAAGCAACCTGTCTGGATTTCCTCTGCCGTGTTCTAGCACCAACTGTCCCCAGACCAGCACTGCATCGCAGGGAATGGGAAAGATTTAGGTGCTCTTTGCCCTCACTTATGCCACCCTAATGTGGGGCCCTACTACGACTGTGCTCTCCACGCTGCCTCTTGCCATCCACATTAGGCATCAGTCTTCAGAAACACAAGAGACTCTGCAGCCCCTGTTTCTCCACTCAGACTTGGAGAAGAAAGTAAGAGCCAGACTGCTTACCAACTCTCTGGGCAGCAGCAGGGAGCCCACGAGAGGCCTGAGCATTGCCAGTAGGAGCCAGATGGCGCAGTGCTGGGCGTGGTCCGGACTGGCGCATGGCATTTGGCATTCCTTGGAATCCTGGGAGGGAAGGGGTAAGGGGAGGAAATTCTCAAAATACAAAATGATTAGCAATTCCCGGCCCACCACCTGGGAGAAGTGTGTGCGCTTGTGCACGCGTGTCTGGAAGGAGGGAGTCAAGGAAGGGGATTCAGTGAAGTCCTCATTCTTGCTGTCATCTTTGCCCACTTTGGAGAGGGAATTGGGGCTCTAGAAACCCCAGCAGGCTACACTTGTATGAACACACAGGAGACTACAGAGTATGCCCTGGTAAGACACGTGGTCGTTCTCAGGGACTGGCATGGCAGAGCCCAGATCAACAATAAATGTAATCAGGTGTGTGGATATTGCTTAGCAGGGATTTCAGTCATCAGCAGGAGTGGGTGCCCCTCGCCACCTGGCAGCCCAGCCATGACCAAGATTGACATCTAGTCTCTTCTTTGCAGGGGAACAATTGCACTTTTCTTCCAACGTCTAGTGGCACAAAAGGGCATCAGACACAAGATCACCAGGTCGTGTGGAGAGAGTAAGACAAACAGGTGCCTTAAAGCCACAGCTCCGTTTCCAACGCACTCACCTTGAGGTCTCCCCCCTTGCTGCCAGCGGGGGTTAGGTCTCATCTGCGTCATCTGACTAGGTGCATAGTAAGTGGGTCTGCTCTGAGCCTGAAAGGAGGACAGAAAAAAAACAATGACGGACCCACATCTAAGCTGGTGATGCAAAATGTTCTTTACAACAGGGTTTGATACCCTTCCTGAGCTCAGTGCTCTGTGCCCCAGAGTCACATGACAATAGCAGGCAGCTGGGAAGCCACAGAACGAATCCCACAGACTTGGTACCTCACATTAGGAGCTGCAGCCTGGCGAAAGGCACAGCAGAAAGACTCAATGGAGTCCTTGCAGCTGCAGCATCAGAGATTCAAGCCAGGCGATACTGGTAGAAAAGCCCCACTGACTTACTCAGCTGGGCTTACCTGGGGCACAGCAGGCATGAAGTACCCCCCAGCAGCTGGCTGGAACTGGTTAATGATTGTGTTGGCAGGCAGGGCTCTCATTCCGGCAATGCGCTGCATATACTGATTAGTGAGGTGGGCCTTTCGCTCCTCTTTCCTCTGAGCCAGCGCAACGTACAATGGCTTGGAGCCCACGATACGCCCATTCATCTCAGTCACGGCTTTGGTAGCTTCTTCTGGAGAGGAAAAGCAGACGAAGCCAAACCCTTTGCTTCGTCCATCCTCCAGCATCACCTAAAACAAGGATTGACAGAGTGGCAGCATTGTGAAGTGTCAAGAGTCATAGCCATCTAGTCACAATTCGGGGGACTTAGGTACTCGGTGATCTTTCATGTGTATCACACGGGAAGGGACTGTTGTCTATAGGCAGTGGGTCAGGCAACAATGCATCACTGTTGCTACTTCCAATGAAACCTCTACTTCCTTCCTATTCCCTGCCAATAAAGAGGAGCTGTGTGTTTTACCCTAACAAATCTCCACAACCTGCAGTCAGAGCAGGAATGTTGCAGAGTTGCAGAGACAAGCCCTCAATGAGGGAGGGAAAAGTCTGGATTTACTCTGCTTTGCTGTTAGCATCATGTGTCCCCAGACTCTCACTGTACTGCAAGGAATGGGAAAGATTCAGATGCACCTTTTAAGCTGCATGACTCAACACTGCATTCCTCGGCAGCTCCTATATGTCAGGAGTCACTTGAAACACAAGCGAGTTTTCCATTTCCCACTTTCTCACCTCATTAGGGATGAAGCAAGTATTCAATAGAATTCTCAAGTAAAAACACATTTTAGTCCCACTCGACCAGTCAAGATGTTTTCAGTGCTTAAGAGAACTATAGATACAAGAATCACCCTCAACCCCAGGCCCAGATTAGATAATGGCCCCTCCTATTCAGGCCTTGAAATCTATAAATGCTGACAATACCTTGGCACTTGTAATAGACCCAAAAGGCGAAAACTCCTTCCTCAGTTTTTCATCATCAATAGTGTCATCTAGGTTCTTAATGTACAGATTAACACCCTAAAAGAGAGAATACTAATACATGAGGCTAACAATATGGAAGACATCCATACCAATGAAGAAATTGCATATTTAGGGAATATTGAGCAACCACAAACCCATTAAGCGGTGGAAATGATCCAAACCCAGAGCTCTCTCCCCTAATAACTAAGGGCAGGAAATATTGCAGAGTTGTAGAGACAAGTCCCAGTGGAAATGGAAAGGAGCCTGTCTGGATTTCCTCTGCTTTGCTGTAGCATCATGCGTCCCCAGTCCTGCACTGCACTGCAAGGAGCAGGAAAGATTCAGATGCATAGTACATCCTGACCTAGCTTTACTGCAAGCCACATCCACAGAACAAGACCTGATTTCTGCTACTGTTTGTCATCCATGTCAGGTGTCAGTCTTCATGACTACATGCATGAGACTTTATGTTGATAGTCCTTACAAAACCCAGACTTTATTCTCACATCCCACTAAAACTGTCAGTCTGTTGCCATAGCTCTGGCCCATGGAGTTCCCTCTGCCAATACTAGGTGATTGCCTTTAACTCTAGAGGTCAGTATTCAAGATGACAATTAAATAAGAATAGGCATGTTCCCTTTAAGTCCACCAGTACACTTCTGCCTGAAGATGGGTCCCTGCATCCAGAACAGGAACACACATGGTCTTACCTGGTACCGGCTGATTCTCTCTTGTTTCAGCTGCTCAAACTTCCGTTTCAGCTCTGCCTGGCGCTCCACTTTCTTCTGTGCCCGGCCTACAAATACCATTTTTCCATTAATATCCTTTCCATTCATTTCTTCCACTGCCTGGACAGGGGTTCAAACAGAAAATTCCTGTCAAATGGTGAAACAAAGTAGCAGCTACTCCATTACCATCTTGAGTGCCAACTATCCATCCCTCTTGCTTGTAACATTACATTTGAGTTGTGCAAATAAAGGTCTGATAAAATACAAACTGAAATTATCAGCAGGAACCATCCTCGCACAGCTCACTCTAAATTCCGGACTCACAGCAGACATATGTGAACTTACACACGATTATTCAACTACAGGGCCAAATCTTGTACGACCTACTCAGAGAAGAAAGAGCATTTCTGAGCATCATGCCAGCTCCAGACACCTCCCCAACTTCCCTGCACCTTGTTTCCTGGTGTAATGGTCCCCAATCAGATTCAATTCCTGCTATTTATCCAACAGGATACTGTACAGATCTAGCATTGGGCAATGGGGGCTTTAACTTTGAATATTCAACTTGGTGAAGTGCAGCTATTTAACCCAACCCTGGACACTCTCAGCTCTAAGCTTTTCTGAGGACCAGTGGTCCCCATCCCTACACAAGATGATGGCTTCCCACGCTTTCCATATAAATACCCGGCTAGAACGAAAGCAGTTTCGTACCTTGTTGGCATCTTCATGTTTTTCGAAGCTCACAAACCCAAAGCCTTTGGACTTTCCAGTGGGATCTGTCATCACCTTAACACTCAGTGTCTTGCCTGTTGCCGAGGGACAGAGTTAGCAGGGCATTAGCTACGCTACATTTCCAGGAGAGCTTTTCAAAATCAAAACTAAAGCCTCACATGACCCTGGCTTTCTTTTGTCGGCTTTGTGTCCCAGCCTCTGCCTCCTGTCTGACGACTGCCCACTCAGGATTATCCTGCTTCTCTGTCCTCAAAGTGACTCAGGAGAGCACCACAGTTAGCAGCACTCATGCGAACTACTACAGGGGTACAAGGTTTGCAGCTGCAGTGAGAGTGTATTTACCATATTTGCTGAAGAGCTCCTTTAGTCTCTCATCATCCATGTCATCCCCAAAATTTTTAATATAAACATTGGTGAACTCCTTTGCTTTGGCTCCCAGCTCAGCCTCCCGCTCCTTACGGGACTTGAATCTCCCAACAAATCTGAAAAGAAAAAGCGAAAGTCACTGTGAGAAAAACTTGTTTTCAAGAGTGGATGTGTGATTTGCAGTGAGATAAAAATGACTGTCTGGTAGGAGCTGGGGGAAGATGTAGCAGGCCAGAGACCAAGCAGAAGAATCAACTGTCCTATGATGGAGTGGCAGCAGGCCAAAGATGCCCACCCAGCTCTGCAGTCGAGAGTGTAGGGCAAGGATACCCACCCAGCCCATTAGTGGAGCAGTAGCAGGTCAAGGCTTGGCCAGGGAGATCCACCAGCCCTGTAATGGAGAGGTAACAGGCCATGGCTTGGGCAGGGAAACTCACCAGCCCTGTAGTGGAGAGGTAGGTAGCAGGCCAAGGCTTGGGCCAGGAGAACCAGTAGCCTTGTGTGTCCCCTGTTAATACCAAGATGCATCATGGTTCATGCGATCGTTGCTGCTTCTGGCTGTGACACTCACACTTTGCGGTCGTTTAGCAGCATGCCATTCATCTTCTCGATGGCTCTGTCTGCAGCATCCTGGGTCTCAAAGTGCACAAATGCGTAGCCCTTAGAGCCATTCTCATCACACACCACCTACAAGTGATGGAACAAATCAGATCATCAGCTCTGAATTAAGACAGACAACACTGGTTACAGGATAACAGCAAAGATGCCCTTGTTTTCCTTGATTTACACAGAAGGTGTGAATAAGATGAAAATGGGGTCCTGGTCCTTGACTTGGGCTCCTTGGCGTGATACAAATAAATAGTAATGAAAACACCGTACTGGAGAGAAGCATGGTCCTGTGGATAGGACATTAGGCTAAGAGTCAAGAGACTTGGGTTCTGGTCCCCAATGTGCCACTTACCTGTTATGTGACCTTAAGACAGGGTACTTCACCTCCCTTCCTCAGCTTTTCATTCTGTGAAGGGCAGCTGATATATACCCCTCCTTTGTGAGGCACTCAGATCTGTGAATGAAGAGCCCAAGTTTCAGGCTATGAAAGGGTGGGTTAATGTTTGGGTTGTAGCCTGGCCTCGTATTGCTGATGTACTACACGCAAAAGCCAGAATCCCAGATTTAAATCTTATGCCAGCTACAACCCAAACATTAACCCACCCTTTCATAGCCTGACACTTGGGATCTTGTTAGTATCTTCAGCTGCAGAGAACAGAAGCTTTCCCATTTGCTGTGCTCACACAACTGGCGTGTCAACAAACCGACAGAGTCAGCAAGCCATTTTAAGAGGAGGCTTTCAAAGCTGTGCACAGCTTTGTGCCTTGATGATCAAGTCTAACTTTAATGATCCTCCCTCTTCTGCTCAGGTATGTCCTTTTCTGTTCTGCTTTTGGAGATTCCCTTGCCTAAGCATGATGGATACCCCTGCTTTCCATCTCTTGTTGTGTGTGTTTAGTTGGGTCAAGTAAGCGTGATGGAAGTTTGACTCTTAAGCAAAGGTGGGTGTTCAGAGTTTAGGAAGGTACCAAGCCTCACCTTGCAAGACAAGATATTCCCAAATGCTGAGAATGTGTCATAAAGTGCCTTGTTGTCTATGGATTTGTCCAGATTCTTGATGAAGACATTCCCAACCCCCGACTTCCTCAGAGAGGGGTCCCGTTGAGACCACATAATGCGGATGGGTTTGCCTTTGATCACATCAAAGTTCATGGTGTCTAGAGCACGCTCAGCTGTGAAGAGAAGAAAGTCAGGAAGGACAAGTTTCTGCAGCATGACAAAGGAGAAAGGTCACTGCTGCGTTAGTACTACAGCTTTCTTTGAATCACTTTTAGTTTATGTAGAATCGTAGAATATCAGGGTGGGAAGGTACCTTAGGAGGTCATCTAGTCCAACCCCCTGCTCAAAGCAGGACCAACCCCAACTAAATCATCCCAGCCAGGAGGGCTTTGTCAAGCCTGACCTTAAAAACCTCTAAGGAAGGAGATTCCACCACCACCCTACGTAACCCATTTCAATGCTTCACCACCCTCCTAGGGAAAAGTTTTTCCTAATATCCAACCTAAACCTCCCCCACTGCAACTTGAGACCTTTACTCCTTGTTCTGTCCATGTAGTCTCCTTCTGAACACTTAAGGGACAAGGCCTAAGTAATATCCTTTGGCAACTAATTCCATTGGCTAACTGACCTTTATTGTAAGATTAGACATTTTAAAAAGTCTCCATTACCTATTTTAAATTGACATCTTTGCAGCAAAGTCATTAGACATATTTACAAGACTGCATTATAACAGGTTTAGTAGAGATTATTTTTCATGAGTGATAGCATGGTTTAGCAATCAGAAGACAGGACTGGGAATCAAAACACCTAGGCCCTGTCTCACCTAGGAAAAACAAAAGTGTAACATGCTGGGAAGGAAGTCTGAGACACCCACATAACCTATGGGCAAAAATGGTAATTTAGCAATTCACTCTACAGATCTCATCAGAGTGGGATAATAAAAAAACAGAAAGAAATCTGCATATGCTATATTGTAAACAGAGAAACGTATCCATCTAAATTCTAAAACCTCAGCAATGTAGATTGACTTTTGACCCACTGTAACCCCCGCAAAAGATTCTATTTTTGTTATTCACTGTTATATTAAAAGGACCATTACATATACACGTTAGGATCTTGTTCATAAAATTAAGATGCTCGGGACACACTTATGTGCCAGAAAACACTCCCACCATATGCAGGGGAAGAGAAAGAGGACAGTAATTCCCAGTACGAGGCAAGGGGAATAAAAACAAAAGAGGATGGACTTGCATTAAATCAAAGCATAGTAATGAGATAAGAAACCTACCTTCCCAGGTATGTTTGGCTTCCTCTTAGCCCACCTTCACCCACACACTAGCGTAAAAAAATTCTGAATTGGATTTGATGTTCCATGTTTTTTTCTGATGTATGATTTTCCATATTTAGATTCAGGGCCTCAAAGAAATGCAAATTGTTGGCTGGACCATAGCAGCAGCAAATTCAAGAGAAATGTGATTTTGATTGGCTGCTGGCTACACATGCCACTTACTGATCTCTAGCTACAGATGAAAGAAGAGCTAGAGAATCCAACATTTTCTATGCAACAAATTATCTCATGGATTACCTTCATGTCTGCCTGGAGCTCAACCACCACAAAATTCATGACAAAGGTCACCAAGACCCCCTTGAAATATTAGTCTGTTTGAACTCCTGTTTGTAGAAATGTTTCTTAAATGGGAAGTTTCCATCTGCAACAGAAATGACTTTTCTATTTGAGTGTTGTCACACGCTCCCATTCTCCTCAACACAGCTGAAACTCCCCTCTCACTTGTTCCTGAACCACGGACTTGCAACGTGTACAAATACCTTTGCTGTAGGGGCTCAGCTAACTTTGTTTAGTCAGAAGGGTTAAATTCAACCAATGGGCGTACTCAATTTATTCCTCAGCTGCTAGAGTCTGAATCAACGCCATTCTTTCAGCAATGTGCAGTTTACCACGGCCCATTTCCAGTAGGCACTTCAAAAGGCAACTCAGTCCAGCTTGTTGAATTTGGCAGCATTTATTTATAGCAGGGAGAGGTCCTCCAGAGGCATGTGTTGGCAAGGACACAAACTAATAGTATAAACCACTTGTAGCTGAAACAGGGCTCCTGGTGAAAGGTGGCAAGCAGTTTGAAGCAACGGCATGCAATCAGAATGAATTCTGAAACTCTACGGCAAATATTGAGTCACAGACTAGTTAGGATCCTTCTCGCATTATTTCAGCTCTTCTACAGTTACTAGCTAGGAGCAGAACTTATTGTGCAGCTGTCTCTGTTAATACATTAGGCCACAGTATCACTGTCTGCTGCTTGAAGTCAGCTGAAAGAACCTGTGTGAGCATTACAGTTAGTGGTCTGAAATAGACTGTCCTGGTGCTTTAGGGAAATTTACATCTCCATCCATGGATATGACAAGGCACAATCATACCACTTTATGGAACGGGCATGAGTGGCTTGAATTAGCCAAGAACTCTACCTCTGATTCATTTCCTTGATCTAGAAAAACACTTCCATATTTATTTCTATTTAGGCCAAAGCTTCAGCCATTTCAATCCCTGTGTCTATTTCTCGCCTACTGATTCCTGTCGTCCTTCCAGCAGAGTCATCTGCAGCTGACAGTGCTGCAGAATACACTCACTTTTCTAACTGCTTAACCCACCACACTTCTCCGTTTCATGCCTGTTCCTCGTGAAAACTACTGAGACACTCCCTGCCGGAGACTTTACAGTAATGCCCCCTTCCCCGAACTCTGATCAAGTGCTGAAACAATGCTGGAGCTAGCAACTGTAGTTAAGGCCTATAAAGGTGGGTACCAACAATGCAAAGTGTCAGCTATCAGAAAGCCAGTACTAGAGTTTTACTCTGCAAGGATAGCTGCCCCAGGGACCTTAGTGTCCCTGTTTATTACCACTACGTCTTTAAAAAAAAGAAAAAAGGAAGAAGACAGAGCCAGAGTTTAGCCACTTTGATTTATTTACCGTTGGAGAGTTTAAGACTGTTTAGGCTCATTCTCTCTGCTTTTCTGTACGTTACTTGCCCACAGCTCAGATGTCGAACTCTAGAAGGTCAGTGAATTGATTCTTCATTTAATGTCCTTGAAGAAAAATTTCAAACACAGTTTGGGTCATCCTACTGGAGGAGGCTTGCAAAATAATTCATTTGCCGATACAATGTTGGGTATTGTCAGGGACACGGATGGAGAAGGAATAATTGGACATGAATAATTCCTGGGCCCATGCCAAGTGGTGGTGGAGCTCAGTTAGAGGAGGACACTGAATGAGGTAAAAAGTCCTTTGCCTACAAACTTCCCCAGGCTTTCTTAGCTCTGGTCTACACTACAAAGTTAGGCCATGTCTGTACTGGCAACTGAACGACAAAACGATTGATCTGTATCTGTAAGGCACTTTGATCCTTGAATGGAAAGTGCTATGGACTATTATACAGTCTTTGCTCAATTATTTGTTACTATTTCATGTGCACTGAAAAAACATCTGCAAATACTTTGAATACAACTTCTAAACAAGCAGCCTGTTCTCCCTGTAACTCTGGTGAACACTTTTACCTTGTGCTAAAATGTAACATCTTACAATAATATTCAAACCATAACAGAAGTCACTTACAGCAACAATATGGCAAATAGCACTGTGGCAAATTGCAGTACTACATGAGCATCCTTCCTTCTCTGTGCTTTTTGTCCTTTCATATGGAGTGCTGTGGGTGCCATCTTTAAAGGGGAAAACAAGAATGTTTTTTCTACTCTTCCATGACAAGTTTTGGTTACAAAGAGATTGTGATGTGCCACCAACGGCCTCGTCTTTCCAAAGCGTCTGACAATAATCTGTTTAGTGCGACAGCCGTCTCTTGCTCCAGCAGCCAAACAGCATATTTAGCAGGGATCAACACTTAGGAGAAATTCAAAGCTCTTCAGAAGGGATCCTTTTCATGAAAACAATGGGAATTTGGTGGTTTCTCCTTCCAATACATTTCTCAATGACTAGGCTTCCCATGTTTTAGTCATTTGGCCTCCTTAACCTAGAAGTAACTAGACACCTGCTCCTGTGCCAGAGTATTATTTCAGCAGGGACTTTCTAGAATGCCTGCTGCTTCATTGGCAGCCAAGTATGAAGCAACCCCACCCTCAAATACCTGCCTATTTATTGCAGTGAAAAATGATCTTGAAGTATATTGGAAAACCACCTGTCTTCTACTTTTTATGCATGACAGGGCATTTTTTTAATAGATCTAGGAGAACACAGAACTAATCACTCATATATGCTCTAAAAAGGCAACACATTGCCCCTTATAGTTTCACATCTACTTTCATAGTACTCAAGGGCCCCTTTAAAATTGTCCTCTGCTCTACCCCTTCTCAGCTTTAGGAAAGCTACAGTGAGAAAAAGTGTACATAGTTACATTTTACCGCATCTCTTCCCTTCTTCAGATAGGTACTCAAACTACATCTCTGTGTTCATCTCATCTGAGGTCTGACTCCCACTTGGCCTTGTTTCCACTGCCTGTTTTTTCCCCCCCAACCCCAAGAAGGGAGATATCTTCCTCTCCCAGCTTATGAGGCTCAGTTAATGTTTACAAGGTGCTATGAACACAAAAGTGTTCTATAAGTGGTAATAACACAGGAAGTTACAGAACTAAGAACCTCGGCCCCTCTCAAATCCATCCCTTCTTGCTGTTAAGTCTTAAACCACACTGTACATTGCTTGACCTGTGTATGAAGCAATTCCAAAGGCTCCAGGTATGAAAAAATTCACTGAGATATAGGCAGATTTTTAGTAGCATGTCCACAGGTAGGAGCAGAAGAGCCATTCAAAGCAATCAGCACCACTGGGGTAGAAGGGGAAGATGCCACCCTGGTCATGTATTAGGAGACAGGATGTAAACCCAGTGCAGCATAAAATCAGGGCCACAGTATTCCAGACAAGAATTCAGCCCAGTAGGCTCTGCTTCTCAATAGGTTTAGAGGACTATACCAGTTATGTAATAACTATTATATTTATTACAGATTATAAAGATCATGATTCAAGGACCATGTACTCCTTTGTGTACCAACAAGACTGTATTCTTAAACGTGAATCTAATGGATACAGTAGAGTTCACATGTAGCTGAAGTTTGTGCTGTTGAAATTACTTCTGGGTGAAAGTTAAGTTCACCGCTCATCATGTAAAGATGCTAAGTCAGAGCACCAGACAACACATAGCCCTTAGGTGTCTGTAATGCAAGACGGTGGGAACTAGGGGAGAAAATGCTGACCCAGCTTTTTCTCTGGATATGGACATACCAAAAATTGACCTCCTCTGCCCCATCCTTCTCAAAGCTCTGCTGCTGTGGGTCAAGGATACCTCCCTTGAACAGAGCCTAAGCCAGGCAAGGCTCTATCAGCGCTTCACGTGAACTGGGTGTGTATTCCTTTTTAAAAGGGTATAAAAGGCATCAGTAAATGCCAAACATCTACACTGCTGTATATAGTGCCTTTGCAGGAACCCCAGTCTGTGGATCCAGGCTCGGAGGCTCGCTGCCATTGATTTTACAACTCAGTGAACCCAGACATTACAATCCTCAGCCCATTGCACTGCCCAAGTCTCACTCAGAGGGTGGGGGTGGGAAGAACTCCTTTACAGTCATTCAGATTGAAGGTCTGACCAGATGCTGACTAGCCTTCAGCTTCCTTTAAGCTGACTGACTGGAGAACGACCCAGGCACGCAGCTTAACACGGGACAACTCAGGGAGGGAAAACAAGGATGATTTCATTCTCAAATAAGTCTGAAAAAGCGAGCCTGTGGAAGCTGATTTTTGGCAAATAGAAATACTACTTATCTGCTTTACAGAGGCGTTGTGAAGTTTCGTTAACATTTGCAAAGGACTCTGAAGATGTGAAGTGGTGAATATCATTCCAACTTCTTAAGAAGTAGCAGAGCTGCCATGAAGTTGCTTACCCCTATCATCGTCCTTCACAGCTAGGTGATTGTATGGAGACTTATATAAGCAGCAAAACAGTTCAGAGAAAAGGAAGAGAGAGAGGCATTTATGTCCAACTTACCATCAGCTGGCTGCTGGAAGTTGACATAGGCATATCCCAGGGAGCGACGGGTGATCATATCCCTGCAGACTCGGATGGAGAGTACAGGTCCAGCGGGGCTGAACTTTTCATATAACATGGCCTCGGTGACATCAGGGTGCAGGTCGCCCACATACAATGAAGCCATTGGGTAGCTACTGGCAGCCGTATTCATCTTCCACCGAGCACACACTCCCACCAGAAACTAATTTGTTTTTTAAAGTGTTTTTTTTTCAACAAACAAAAGTTTTAGGAACTAAAACAGGGAATTTACAATTAGAGTTTTTTTAAAAAATCACTAATTCTGGGGTAACAGAAGCTGAAGTGGGTGGGAACAAGGGGTGGGAGGTTCTCCTCAGGGCAGGAGAAGAGACTAAGAGAGCCGCAGATGGAAGTAGAGGCCAATAGGAAGTCAGGATAAGAGCAGAACGTCCTGTGGGGATTGGAAAATCAGAGCAGCAGATTGGGAGTTCAGTGCAAGAAAAGCTTGTGGGGGATTTGGAGGTGGAGATAGAATTGTGTGGAAGAGGTATGTTTGATTATCTCAGGCCCTGGGAGAGGAAGAGGGGAAGCAGCGGGATAGAGAAAAGGCCTGGAAATAGGCAAAAACAAATTTAAGACTTCCACAAGCAAGGAGTCTAAACCCCACCACCCACCCAACAACCAAATCCAAGGCCTCTTCCACACTATGGAGGTTTTCCACCTTGCCTTAGTTTCCAAAAGCAAAATATAATATATTAAAAAAAAGAAATTGACATTTCTCCCAAATTCTTCAGACCCAAAGTCAGAGACCGCTGTGTTATTTCATTTTCTGAGATTAAAAAGTTGAGACAAAAATAAAATAAACTTTGTAATATACAGCTATAGGGCTTGTTTTCCTTTTCTTTAAAAGGAAAAAGCTATACCGCTATTTTTACATAAAATATACCCCGGTTCCTCGGACTAGATTAATAAATACGGGTTTGGAGGAGCCAGGCAGGGAGGACAGGCGGTGCGATGGAGGGCCCAGACCGACCGACGATGGGGGAAGGGAAGGGCAGAGCCTCACGCGGAGCGAAGAGGGCGCAGACAGACAGACAGACGAGGGTGGGGACCCGGGGGAAGGGCCCGGGAGCCGTGAAAAGGGGCAGGCAGCCGGACCCGGGCCTGGGAGACGGACACACTCGATAGACGAGTGGGAGAGAAACGTGGGAGTTGGAAAGACAGACCCGCGGACCCGGGGTAGATGGACTAACAGACGGGGCGGGGAACCGGACAGACCCGGGGCGAAGGGGCCGGACGGACACACGGACCGGGGCGGCACAGAGACCGGGGGGCGCCGCTCCCGCTCCCGGCGCTGGCTCGTTTCTTGGGAGTTTTTTGTTTTCGGGTTTTTACGATTTTTTTGGGTTTTTTTGTGGTTTTTCCGGGGGGCGGTGGGAGCGCGGCTGGGCCCGACACCGACTCACGCGCTGCGGCCAGGCGAGCAGAGAGGCGGCGCGGGGCCGGGGGAGCCCCCTTTATACTCCGCTCCCCGGGGTGAAAGGGCCGCCGTGCCGCGGAGAGGACACGGGCCGGCGGGGAGCGACCCGCCGCCGCGCCGCAGGGATGGGCCGCCCGCTGCAGCGACCCCTGCCGGGCCAGGAGCGTCTCCCTGCCGCGCGGATTCCCGCCAGGCCCCTGAGGGGGTGACCGGGCCCTGCAGCGCCGGCACCGCCACAGGGAATCCACCCGGCAACCTCCCCCACGCCTGGGCAGCCCCCCCAAATCATGCCCTCCCCGGTAAACTCACACCCAACCCCCTACATCTGAACAGCCCCCCAAATCATGAACCCCCATCCAATGATCTGGGGGTAACCTCAAATCCCCAACATCTGGGGAGCATCCACAAATCATGAACCCCCTCCAGTAACCTGGGGGTAACCTCACACCCAACCCCCCACATCTGGACAGCCCCCCCAAAGCATGAGCCCCCCAATCTAGTAATCAGGGGGTAACCTCAAACCCCCAACATTTAGATAGCATCCACAAATCATGAACCCCCTCCAATAATCTGGGGGTAACCACACTCAACCCCTCCACACATCTGGGCAGGACTCCCAAATCATGAGGCACACTCCCCCAGTAATCTGAGGTTACCTCACACCCAAGCCACACTCACACATCTGGGGAGCCCCACAAATCAGGACCCTCCCTTCAATAATCCAGGGCAACCCCCTCCACCCAAACCTCACACACATATAGGTCAGACCTCCGAAATCAGAACCCCCTTGCAATAATCCAATTGACCCTCCCATCGTCTCACACACACATCAGGGTAGCCCCTCAAACGCTGACTTCCTCCTCCAATAATCTGGGGTAACCTCATGCCCAAACTCTCGTGCCCACATCAACCCTGCCCCACGCCTCGAAACTTGGATTCTTCCTCCCCAACAATCCTGGGTAACCTATCCAGGCAGATACCCCAAAACCTGACCCTCTTCGACAAACGAGGCAAACCCTAATTCAAATCCGCCCCATCACTCACTCACTCATCTCAATCCAGGGGCAACACCTACACCCAAATCCTGAGCAGAACATCCCTGAGAATCGAGGGACATGACCCCACTCAAATTATAAGAACTGCTCACCAACAATGCAGAGGGTAATATCCTCCCCCTAATTCTGACATCCCCCCTTTTCCCCAGCAGTCCAGGGGCAAAATCCCAAATCTTGACACCTCCCCTCAGATAACAGCAGTCAATTCCCACTCTCTGCCCTCTGAAAAATCCTGCTAATCTACCTGATCCTAAAATCTGACCCCTGCAGTTAGGGTGACCGGACTGCAAGTGTGAAAAATCAGGACGGGGGTTGAGGGTAATAGGTGTCTATATAAGAAAAAGTTCCAAATATTGGGATTGTCCCTATAAAATTGGGACATCTGGTCACCCTACCTGCAGTCAGGGGACAATTTTCCACCAAAACCCTGACAATTTCAGAACAACCTTTCCCCACCACCACCACCAACCCCTGCGTATACATTCTTCATTCTCACTTCTTCAAAAGGCCAAGGGCAACCCCACTTTCATTCATCTCCTGATTATCCTCCCCACACCAAACTGAGGCAAATCCCCAAACCAGTTCTGACACTCTTCATCCCACAAAGCACATGGGCATTCACTTTTTCCCCCCAAACCCCACCAAAATCCTGGCAACTCCCTTTAACTTGGCCATTCTTGCCCTCCTTTCAACTGCCTAAGGCCATCCCTGCCCCAAATCCTGTCAGCCTATGCCCCCCGCCATGCCAATTCTGGGGCAAACTCCTACCAATAACTTTGCCCATGCCTCAGCTGGGCTAAGGACAACCCACATACGAGTCCTGACAGTCTTTCCAACCCTCCTCTCAGGTGCAAGACAACAAAATATACTCCCACATACCAATCCCTGCTTCACTCAAGTTATACCAAAAAAGTGTGTTGCTTCTGCATGGGGGGAGTGGAGCTGAATATCTGTAATGCCACTGAGATAAATTCATAGCCAGGAGGTGATACTATCCCATTAGCCAGTTAAGAGATGGAAATATTGGACCCAGAAGGTTCCATGGCAGTTGGGGTTGGGCCATTGGAAGGGGCAGTTGGGAATGGGTAGTAAGGACATGAATATGGGTCACTATGGGGTGATTATTTTTAATGTCACTTGAGAGAGATTCTTCTCCTCTCCCTTGCAAATAGTGCACAGGAGGACTGGGGTGAGGGTCTCTCTTCAGTCCATGAAGGGGCTGGTGACAATCATAGGCAGCTGGTGAAACACAGGAGAGGAACAATGTGCTGGGATTGAAACTGAGGCGAAAAAGGGAGAGAATAAAGGAGGAAACCAACTGAATCAGGAAGAAAGGGGGAGCAGAGAAAGAAAAGTAGACAGTGAAATGCACCTGGAGACGGTGTGCACCTGACTATTCTCTCTCACTGCCCTGAAAGTGCATGGCTCTTAGCAATGGTTTTGGAGATACTCCCAGCACTGAGATCAGGAGTGTCTGTAGCTGGAGTTGTTCCCATAGCAATCTGCCTCCTAGTATTTAGAACATAATTTTCCCTTGAGCAAGGGCTAGTTCCTGAAGAAAATGCCAGTTCACGTCATGTGTTGCCCTGGTGCAGGATCAATGCACTTCAACATCTCTCTATGGAAGCCAGCTGTTATGCTCCATTCACAAGGTGAGTAAAAGGGTTCTGAATGGAGAAGAAAACTGCTGGAACATGCCCCAACTCCAGACTCACTAAAAACAATGCTGTGAAGATCCATAATTACCCAGACTCTTTAGTATAAGAGTAAGACACATCAGGGCATTAATGATGTGCAAGTTAAGAGAATCTAACATGTCCTTCGGGGTCTTGTTGTGGTTATAATATGGCTTTTCGGTTTTACAGCACATTTAATTTTCTTTAATCCTAGATAAAACCAATGGTTATTTCTATTTATTGGTAAACTATCCTTCCACTGTGGTAAATAATTTACAGTGGAAGAATAAAAGGAAACAATAGATTAAGAAAATATCTTGTTTTACAATACTTTTTTTGTTGTAACCCCTTTTCAGCCCCCTGGCATTTTCTGCTTCTCAGCTCACGTCCTTCCAACTCACCGCCATGTTCCCAATGCCTCACAAGATCACTGGACTCTGGTCACACCTGGGAGCGGGTAGCAAAGTCTGATGCAGTGCTGTTATTGTTTCTGTTTCCTTTTCACTTGCTGTTCTGTTCACTCTGAGGTTTGTACACTGCCCACCTGCCTGCTCTGGATCAGAACACTGTCCTCTTGCAATTTCTATTTGAAAAATTCAGCCCAGAGTTTAGTGTTCCTGATTAAACTTTCTTGAAAGAATACAGTTTGAAATGGCCCAGACATCCTCAAAAACTGGTACAGACGTGGTATTAGTACCTCGGAAACCATTCTGAATGCAGAAGTTGCTTTAGCTGTTTGAGCATCCAGATCCCTGTGCTTGAGTAGATTAAGATTATTCTAGATGCATACTCATTGTAACTTTGTGTCCCCTTCCATGAAGTTGGAGTCACATGATTCCCACATGCTGTCTCCTTATACCTGAAGGTTAGATCACAAAGTGAATTGAAACCTCAGGGAAAGGGAGAGGGCACCCAAGATCCATCTTCTGCTTTCTGTGCCCAAAACAGTTAGTGAGTCAAATGGATCCTACTGCTCTGGCTGATTCCAGATGCATTCGGGCTCCCTCTGACTGTGGGGCCTGGATCCCAAAGAGCTTTCTCTTTCTGCACTCTTCAGGCCTTCAGAGGTGACTGGAGCAAAGGTTTCTGATGATGTTCTTTTAATATTTTTGTTCTCCAGGTCTGTTCCTAATGATGGCAGGTCAGTGCAAAACCCTTTGCCTTCTGGTCTTTCAAGGTCACTTACCTGTCATGATTCTGAAAAGTAATTCATTATGTACTGGCACTGCACACTATGGTAAGAGGTAGGCTATTTTTTTAATATGAGTTTTCAGTTGGATGCTGGAAGGTCACATTTCATCAGTGGTAGCAATAGACGCCTGCGTCTTATTGTATCCTCTAAGCCTGGGTTAGGATTTCTCATTAACTTTTTGGCTTTACCATTAGGGGGCAGATGTGGTTCATACTGAAAGCAGAAGTGCTTCCTCCTACGTTTGATTGGAAGAAGGGACAGGAGATGGGGATGATCGTTTCATCCATTTAAAACAACGGGAGAACAGAGGTAGGCAAAATTATTCATGCACGGAAATTTTGGTAGATGGAATGTAGTTACTCCTTACAATCAGAGCTAGGATCGCCAACCCTCCTGGATTGTCCTGGAGTCTCCAGCAATTAAAGATTAATCTTTAATTAAAGATTATGTCATGTGATGAAACCTCCAGGAATACCTCCCACCAAAATTGGCAACCCTAATCAGACATCTGCAGTATAACAAATGTCTCCTCTTACTCAGTCCTGAGGAAAACCTCTGTCTAGTTCAAAAGCTTGTCTCTCTCACCAACAGAAGTGGGTCCAATAAAAGATATTATCTCACCCAGCTTGTCTCTTGTCTGTAGTATGTAACCTATCATTTAAATCAGGGTCTGTATCAGATGACTGGAGGATAGCTAATGTGACACCAATTTTTTAAAAAGGCTCCAGAAGCTATCCCGGCAATTATAAGCCAGTAAGTCTAACTTCATTTCCGGACACACTGGTTGAAACTATAGCAAAGAACAGACACATAGATTAACATGATTTGTTGAGGAAGAGTCAACATGGTTTTTGTAAAGGGAAATCATGCCTCACCAATCTACTAGAATTCCTTGAGGGGGTCAACAAAGATGTGGACAAGGGTGATCCAATGGATATAGTGTACTTAGATTTTCAGAAAGCCTTTGACAAGGTCCGTCACAAAAGGCTCTTAAGCAAAATAAGCTGTCATGGGATAAGAGGGAAGGTCCTCTCATGGATCTGTAACTAGGTAAAAGATAGGAGGAAAAGGTTTGGAATAAATAGTCAGTTTTCACAATGGAGAGAGATAAATAGCAGGGTCCCCCAAGGATCTGTACTGGGACCAGTGCTGTTCATCATATTCATAAATGATCTGGAAAAGTGAGGTGGCAAAACTTGAAGGTGATACCGAATTACTGAAAATAGTTAAGTCCAAAGCTGACTGTGGAGAATTGCAAAGGAATCAAAAGTGACATCTCCAGTAAAACAGACTGTGACACAACAGCACATTTCATAACCATGGCATGGGTTTGGAAGACTTTATTTGACACGTTTGCTGGATGTCTGACAACTCACAAAGTTAACAGCTCTGCACAGTGCAAAGTGAGGTGAGGCCCCTCTCTGTGAGCTCTAATGCACAGACTTGCTACAGGAACAACCAGTCCATGGGAAACTTCTCTGAACAGGAATATTTCATCCCTGATTGACTCTGCCGCCTCAGGAAATGAGTCAGGACAAGTAGCGTGGGCCAGGGGCATTTATGTGTATTAAGAGCAACTGGGAGGGACTGACTTCCAAAACAAATCTGTCTGACCCACATACATTTAACACACGTATGTCAGATACACAGCTGGCCACTGAGGAGCCACCAACTCAATACACAACTGGCCACTTGCTTGATGTCTGGGATGGGGAGGGTCTGTTACATTAAAAAGACACTGTTCACTGTTCCCCCTTTGTTCCTTTCTGTGCTTTACCCTTCATGGCATGGCACAGCTGACTCAGGCAAGGGTCACGTTGATGCGATTAGAGGGTATTCAACTGGATCAATGCCAGCCTCTACAGACATCCAAGGAAATAAACGCACAGTTTCAGGGAACATGGGGTCTTGCTTTGATTTGAGTGGAGGTACACTGCCTTCTCGTATGTTATGTTAAAATACTAATGCCAAGAGACGTTCACCGGGGCAGTAGACAGCCCATGGCCAAGGTGACCACATGTCTTGGTGGAGAGGAATGGTTTTAGTCTCCTAATCCCTTCTGTGGAAACAGATCCTGGTTCTCATAGACTCCGTGGCCATCTGGTCACCACATCACAACAACTGCCCTTCCTGTGCTTTTTTGTATAAACAGCACTTCCTACATCCATTAAGGCAACTTCTGAGCTCTCTCTTACTACGGCCGCTTTTCAGCTGATTGCAACAGGAACAGAATAATAATAATACTCAGCTCTCAGATAGATCTTCTCATCTGTTCCTATTTTACAGATGGGGAAATGGAGGTAAAGTGAAGCGACTTGCCAAAGGTCATATAGCAGAGCTGGGAATAGACCTCAAGACTAGTGAGTTTAAGTTCACTCCCCTTGCCACTGGGCCACACTGTTTCAAAGCCACTAGAGCTAAGAAGAGTTGAGACAGGAGCAGAGCTTGAGAATGCCAAATAGCTGTTCCTTACTGTCCTAGAAAGGTAGGTCTTGAGAGGATACTCAGTACGGAGTGAGCAAAGGACAAAGAATAATCCTCATCCCTGGCACTTAGATAGGAACACACAGAGAGAAGACAAAGGCAGAGAAAACTTTCAAGAGCCAGAGCCCATGAAGTCAGTGGAAAGATTGCCATTGACTTCAATGGGTTTGGGATCAAGTCCATGCAGAGAACATGGCGATAAAGAAAAAAAAGCAGAGATGGGCATGGGGGAAACAGATTAGAAAATTTAATTAAGGATCTGGAATTTGGGAAAAACAAAGGAGGAGCGTGGAGTAAAGGATGCTTTCTTCCACTCCTCCCTTTATGGCTTTTCATACAGGGAGGGTGGATTGATGGCTGAAGAGGGAAAAGAGAAGGAAGGGCATCCTTCTCCCTCATATTTCAG
Source organism: Dermatemys mawii (assembly GCA_007922305.1). Lineage (NCBI taxonomy): Eukaryota > Metazoa > Chordata > Testudines > Dermatemydidae > Dermatemys > Dermatemys mawii. The sequence continues at coordinate 6,271,982 of ML677388.1, forward strand.
CTGCCAAGCCCTCCCCTCCATGACATGTATCACTTCGGAAACCTGCTCCCTTACTCTGTGATGCTTCACTGGATGAGCAAGCTCTGTCTCTCTCATGGACATCTGAATTATCTGCACAGGGAATCCCAAACAGCAGCTGGGAAAGGAATTTTGTATAGTAATGTCTGATACTCCCTCCTGAAAACATTCTGATAATGGCATTGATCTAAGCACAGGATCAGGCCAATGTTTCCATGAATCAAGTCCACTGGTGAAACTTGGGAAGGCCCCGGTTTTAGGGAAATGCCGAGCCACGGGAAATGAAAATGTGGACTGCAGATAGTATTGAGGTCTTAAGAACAGGACGTCCTGTGCTGGGATAATTCTATGCAGCAGGAATGCATACTGGGTATCACAGTGTGTCATTTCAGAGGGAGATCGAGAACTTTATGTTTTCCTCCAACTCGTCCCTCGAGGTTATCTGTTTTCAATGAGCTTGTTACGCATAATGTCAAGCTCTCCATTTTTAGAGATCCACAGAATGGGGTTGGCCAATGGAGAGGAACCTCTCAACTGTCCTGACTGTTCACAGTAATCCTGATGGGGGTTCGGTTCAGTTACCAAAGGACAGTTTGTGTACGTGTGGTGGGTTGTCTCTGCTATGCTCGGACATGCCTCACCTCACTTAGACCATGTCAAACAACATGTTGAAGCTGGGAGGAAGTCAGTGTTCGAAAGTCAAGGAGGAGGAGGGAATATCTTTTATTGGACCACCTTCGTTTGGTGAGAGAAACAAGCTTTCAAGTTGACACAGAATTATTCTTCAGGGCTGGCCTGAAGAAGAGCTCTGTATAAGCTGGAAAGCTTGTCTTGGTCACCAACAGAAGTTGATCCAATAAAAGATATTTCCTCCCCCATCTTGCCTTGCTAACGTCCTGGGACCTACCTGGCTACAACACTGCATACAAGTGTTAGAAAGTGGCACGGCTTGGGAGCTCCGTGCCTCCAGCAAAATCAAATCAGTGCCCAGGCTGGTTTACATTTTCCAAACTGCAACATTCAGCTCTCCCAGGGCCTGGGCTGGGGAAGGGATGGGTCTGAATGAGGATTGTGTATAAACCACACCTATCCCCTTTAGTGGAGCTGTACACAGACAAACCCATTCAGTTCAATACAAAACCTGCAAACCTGAAATGGAAAAGAGGGAGACAGTGTGATGGGGAGGGAGGGAAGATGACGTGAGGAATAAGAAGGGATGGTGAGGGGAGAAGAGGATCTTTATCAAGCCTTTATTTCTGCAAAGCAGGAAAGAAGCTGTTCAGCGGAGTGCGCTTTCTGAGCAGTGGCTGCTGATGAATTTTGTCTCCGTTTGGATTTGGTCAAGGAGGGATCAGAAAGCCCCAATTTCAGTAGCCCAGGAGCGGCAGAGTCTGGAAGTCCCACCTCTGGTGCCTGGCCCCTGGGGAGAAGCATTCAAAGCAGGAGGAGCTGTGTAAGAAGCAGGTGGGATGGGAACTCCAGCAGAGGTGGAGGAAAGCAGGAATGTTGCAATCTGGCTGCTCCTAGAGGTGGCATCTCTCAGGGCACCACTCGATGATGGCACACTGGAAATGGTACCTGGGGTTGTTGATGTCACTGTGGGTCTAGCCCTCCGGGACGAAGAGGCCATCCTATTGGACAGGAAGTTTCGGCGGGCTGGCATGATGGCACTAGGAATTCGGCGAACAGGAGCTCTTCTCATGGTGGTGCTTAGATAAGCCATGGGGGAAGCAGTCAAGACAGCTAGCCCCGGGACAGCCTCCCTCCTGGGTATTAGTACTTGGTTGGCGGGGGCTGTGGAATTGTGGAGGAATGACCAGGGCCACATCTGAAAGGGCAGAAGGGAAGTGGCCATAGGCGAAGGCTCCATTTCAGCAACATAATTATTCAGGTGGGAGAGGAGTCGTAGTCGGATAGGATCAGCACCGTTTTGTCCTTCAAGGATACCAAGGTATCTGACAACTTCAGTGAGGCATTCATGGAAGCCGATACTCCTGTAATCCACAGCTAGGGCTCGGGCATCTAAGAACCCTGTGAGAAAAGGACATAGATGGCATCCTGTCCATCAAGAGCACAGGCATCTGATTGCACTACACATTTTAATGTAATTGCATATTTAACCAGAGGAATTTGCTGCCCCATGATATTATTGAAACAAATAGCCAAGTAAGCTTGAAAAAAGAATTTGATATTTTTGTGAATAAGACTAGCATCTGGAGTTACTCTAGCTAGGATAAAATGATCAGGGCCATCCATGTTCTTGGTTCAGGGCATAAACTGATCACCAGCTGGGGATCAGGAAGTAAATTCCTTTGGATTCTGCTGCTGGCTGCTACTGGAAGCAATATTCTGGACTAGCTGGGTCTCTTCTGGTATGGCCATTCCTAGAACAGCAGGTTGTGTGGTGTCCACTTTGCAATAGACAGGTTAATAGCCCCTCCCTGCATTTAGAGACAATTGTTTGACTCTGTTACTCATATTTTATTTGAACAGATGTCCAACTGAAGGATATGAGACAATCTCAGACCCAAGACTATTGACTCTAGAGGGCCCAAAGCCTTAGATTTTGAAGACGATCAGTGAGGTACAATAAAACTACCAATTGTTCCTTTGGTCTCTTTCCTTCTTGGGCTTCCTGAGAGGATGGGCAATAAACTAGAGAATATAGCCAGTGTGGACAAAGTACTGCACCACTTCACATTTTGGGGACCCCGTTGACACCATGTTTCAGCCTTGTAGCATAGTCAAGCTGAGTATTTAAATAATGTTCCTAGACCGTGATGTAACTCTGCTAAAGTCCACAGTCTGGTCCCATCTATCCAGCGAGACAGAACTGTGTTTTAACCGAGTTAGAGAATTACTGTGTTGAAACTGAGATTCCTGCCAGAGTCACTGGGCAAGCGGAGAATGGGAACTTTGCGCTTGTGGTGGATGTATCCCCTTGTGCTTTACAAACTGTTAAATGGTCAGGGGGAAAAGCCAAGTTTCTATGCAGAGTCACTAACCAGACTCCAGGCAGTGCCAGGAAACATATCCCGATGGGATTTGGAGGAGGCAGACTTTGGTTTGGAAGCCAGGTCCATTTGCGAGCATGACTAAGTGAGTAGCCTTGCCCGGGTCTGTGTGCATAGCTGTCACTGTTCTGGGACTTGGCTGCCTTTTCTGTAGTTACACAGGACACCCCATATGGCACACCTCAGTCTGCCAAGACCTAAATGTGAGACCCTGACCCATAGGCAGGAGCACAACTAGTAGCACAGGAAGTGGAAAGCAAACACAAATATTTCAAAAGCAAACGCAAATATTTTCTATAACCTTAGTAGTAACGATTTCTGGAGTAAACAACGGACAATAACAGTGGGACGCTGCTCTCAGAATCAAGGGTGAATTTTCCTCCCCTCAGAAGAAATCCTGTCTCCCTGGGGGTCAGTGGAAGTTTTGCCATTGCTTTCAATACAGCTGTCATTTCACCCTCAGTACACACGTTTATGGAAGCAGTTCTCACCTGTTCCTCCAGTGGCATGAAGCATTTTTAAATGGTCCACTGTCATTTGCAGGATCTCTGCCTTCTCCAGCTTGGAGGAGCCCTGTGTATTGAAAGGAGGGAGGAGCAGAGAGAGACTATCAATCCACCATTTTAAAATCTAGGATTCCACCTCATTAAGGGAGCCATCTTCAAGGGGGCCTGAACTTTCCAGAAATGGGCAGATGAACAGATTCAGAATTTGGATTCAGAATCATCTTGAATCAAGTGGTAAGGAAAATGGATCTCCCCTCAAAAGATGCTGTTAAGCAAACTGAAAATCTGTTTCCTTTCATCCCTGCAGCTGCAAAATGTCTTTTATCCTCTATAAGATTTCCTGGAAGATTTATTACCACTCTATTTTATCACCTACTTATCCTCTGGGTTGATAATAATTCAGAGAGTTTATAAGGTTTTCAATCCCAAAGAATCTTAAAAGGATCTACAGCCTGCATTTAACAATTACCCATCTGTGAAATGCAGCCACCTCTGGGGTGGAATGCACCATTGACATTACGTAATGCTTTTGAGCTAGGCCAATGAAGAATAACATCTCCAAATGGAGTTGCAGAAGGAATTTAAGCAAACAGAATGGCATTATCCAAGTTACAATTTGAGCACAACTCTTGAGTTTAACACCCCAACTGGGAAAAGTACCCTGGGAGGTTTGGGGCCTTTAGATTAAACAGATGTTAACAGGGGACAAGAAGAAGCAACAATCACGTATGCCGGACACATGACTTGGATTTCAGGAGATCTTTTCATAGGGAATGGGCAAGACCTTGGTTTTAGATCTCAACCAAAAGACAGCAGCTGCTTAAGCATTAGGGCAGCATTGACGACTCAGAGAGAAGAACATTCCCTACTCCGTCACCAGCATCGCTTTCTATAGCCCCAGCTGGTGCTCTTCAGATCTCCCATCCAAGCACTGACCACTGTCCAAGCCAAACCCTGCTCAGCTAATGAGAGCTAATTAAAATAACACCTAATGTGAAATGGCTGTAAAAGCAAGATGCCTCCCAACCATTGAACCACAATCCTGCTTTGAGCTGCCTGAAGATAATTTACTCTGCTGCTATGACCCCTCTCTGTATGTTTGTTCATAAGCACCAGAAGGTCTTTCCTTTAACATAAGAACGTAAGAACAGCCCTACTGGGTCAAACCAAGGGCCAATCTAGCCCATATCCTGTCTTCCGACAGTGGCCAGTGCCAGGTGCCCCAGAGGGAATGAACAGGACAGGGAATCATCAAGTGATCCATCTCACGTTGCTCATTCCCAGCTTCTGGCAAACAGAGGCTGGAACACCATTGCCTTTCTTAAAACGATGAGCCCCTGGGGTGGAAATGGTCGTGTCTAACATTCTGCACGTACCTGCTTCTCAAAGGCAGTGGGGACTAAACGCCGCAGTTCAGACAGACTGCTGTTAATACGGTCACGGCGCCGCTTCTCAATGATCTACAAAACAATTCCAGTCAGGAGAGCGTAGCTGAACCATAATCATGTTTAGACTTGTACCTCCTATTTCTAGAAAGCCTTCCACCGAGAGATCTCAAATTCTTTTAACAAGCATTGGTTAATGGGGTACAGATTGTCCCCCATTTAATAGCCCCTTTAATATCTACAATTTTAGCTAGGTGCTTTTCATCAAATGAAATAAATCACTGTTACCAATGGAGAAACTGAGGCATAGGGGGTTAAATGACTTGCCCAACAACACTTGGGCAGGATAAAAGGGCAAGAGCAGCATTAAGAAGCCCAAAAAGCCCCAGTTGCCGCTGAGGACGATTTTCCCAGTGAAGGCAGGGTGGAGGACAGCTGTAGGGCTACCTTCAGAGGACACTGTCACAAGGCCCATCACAGGGGACATACTAGATATAGGGCAGCATCATGCAGCCCTATGCAGATTCCAGCCAGTGTGTTGTTGCAGAGGGCATCTCAAGGAGGATGCTGTGACTTGGACAGGCCACCAAAGCTAAGTTATGCCTGGAGCCTCCCCAGTCCCCAGAAGAACCCATCCCAGATGTTGTAGTGTTGGAAATAGAAGCCAGCAACCTGGGATCCTCTTTCCTAGACTGTTCTAACATTGCTTCTCCCTTGGGATATGGAACTCACCCTGCATAACAATAGAGATCCATGAGACAGAAGGGTTAAAATGGCCCATTTCTTTGCTGAAATATAGCTTACTCAGTAACGAGCATTTAAAACCTTACAGCATTCACATGTCCTCAATCTGTGCATGCCACTCACAGGCACGATATGGTTGTTAGATTTTGTATCATAAATGCCACTTACCCCTCTCCGCTTCTTCCTGGCTTGTATCTGAGATGTGGTGGTGGGAGAAACAGCCCTGGATACTTGGCTGTATAGAAAGAAGAAGAAGAAGAAAGGGAGGTGTTTCAGATGCTATTTGTTAACCACACAGAGAGACTTTACACCCACTCACCGCATGTGATTTCCCACGTGGAAGGGAGTTCTGAGATTTTTGTGCAGTTTTAAGCACAGTTGACTTAGAGCTGAGTAAAGCAGAAGGTGGCAGGGGGAGTCAGGCAGGACTTAGGATGTCTCCTCCCTGAAAATGCCCATCAGATTGTGAGAGATTTCTAGCAGGCTGTTCTGCCAAGAGCCATATATTGTCTTTTGGTATCAAAATAGACAGCACCTCCTGACTTGTTGAAAAAGCAAAGATCTGATCTTTAGAGTTCCTGGTTTTCTCCGTTCATGAGGATTTCAGATCTTCTATTAAACCTGCATCACCGTCATTGTGATAATGGATCTGAGCACCTGCAACTCCTACTGATGTAAGTAGGAGTTAGAGGACTCATGTCTCAGGATCAGGCCTGGCGACGGCATTTATGTGGTCGATCAGGGCTTTCCTGACTCGTGTAATTATTTCCTGGAGAAGAACACTTCTTGCAGCTGCATGTTTGCTTCTCCTGTGACAGACCTAAAGTTATCCTGGATTCCCCAGGGCACTATCTGGTTACACAGAAAACAGCTGAAAGGTAAATTTTTAAATGGACACAACCAGCTGATCCTCAGATTAGAGGGACTGGAGCACCATGAAGATGGATGTAGGTGGAAAATGCCTCTTGTTACATGACTCAGCACAGTGATCACTGCCTGCCAATAGACAGTCCCTGAAGGCGCTGTTGTTCGCTCCTCCTCAACCAGATGTCACAGGCTGCAGTGCAGAAGCCCAGGAAAAAGAAATCTAGAATGGGAAAAACTGGGGAAGAATATGCTTCAGACCTTTCATCTGCTGAGACCCGAAGTGAGACAAAAGACCCAAAGTAATGGTGCAGGGAGCACAGTATACGAGGAGGTCAAATCTTTAGTATAAACAACACTTTCATCATCTCAGACTCACAATTCTGCTGTATAATGCAGGAGAATAAATGCAGGATAAGAGCACCCTTGTATGAGACATAGGAACGTTTGGATTTCAAAGGACAGACAATTAGAAGATGGGGGACTTCATGGATGTGGAACCCTGTGTATGTTTGACAGAGAAGCTACAAAAGTCTTCTGCTTAAATGCTCTCCCATGGTCCTTGGGAGACTTTTCTCTCAATTGCGGCTTCTGAAACTGACCAACTGCTGGACTGTTTCTGCCTCTTGAGAAATGTGAAGCAAAGATGATAAAAACTAAACACAGTTTATAACATTCTCCAGTACAGACGTCCCAGGGGAGCTGAAGAGCAAATAAGAAATATAAGTCTGGAAAGGGGTTTGAGCTCATTCCATCAAACCGCAATGTTTTTCAATTTAACAGAGCATTTTAATAGCAGAACCTATTAAATCAGTCTTTGTAGACAGAGTGTGTTCTGCACAACTGACCAAAACCTAGAATAAGCATGGTCCATTAAAAGTACATTTTGTTAAGCACAAGGTGAGGGGATTCCAGAAGTTGTTTCACTCTAATTCTTCTTCTTCTGTATAGCAAGAGAAGTGATTAGCAAGATTCAAATAACCAAGTCCAGATCAGTGAGCCAGTGGCAAGATGGTAACCTTCACATGGTGCATCTGTTACATCTTATTGATTAACACAATGAATGTCATCAAAAGGCTACTGGACATGGATTTGTTGATCTCTCCGTAAGAGTAGCAATGTTTCACATAAATCACACACAATGACAAATTTTTACCTTGAGTATTATCTCATATACCGCATATGTGTGTTTTCCCTGTATCTATGTGTATACTGTGTTTGTGTGTGTGCATGGTGAAAAGGTGTACATGGGAGAGCATGTGCTCACAGCAAGGAATGTTTACTATTATTTGTAGTTGTATGTGGTATTGTGTGTGTACATATGGTACAGGGATGTGATTTGATGTGCAATATGGGTGTGTGGTGTATGTGTCTAACAGAACTCACTAATAGTTTGAATAATTTGTAGGAAAACAGAAATTCATTTTGTTTGAATGCATTGCTCTTTGCTCGACAGATGAATTTGGCTTACTTCAAAAGGGTTTCTTCCATTTGACTGACACATATGAGGAATTTTAGGAGATTTGAGGATTATGATTGAGACATTTCTTGTTGTCTGGCTTTGTCATTTGTAGTATTGTTTGGCTGGCTTTTTAATAAACAAAAATAATCATCTTTGCATCTGTACCAACCTTCAGCTGAGGATCTCCACCATTTACAAATATTAGTTAATTATGCTTTACAACACCAGCAGTTTATCCCCAAAGTCACACAGCAAATCAGCGGTGGAGCTGGGAATCAAATCCAAAACTGCTGACTTACTGTTCCAAATTACTCCAAGCTCTAGACAACACTCCCTGCTTGGGGGGGTTTCTCTTTGCCTATTTCTTACATTAGTACAGGTTTTAGTGTAGCAGCCATGTTCGTCTGTATTGGCAAAAAGAACAAGGAGTCCTTGTGGCACCTTAGAGACTAACAAATTTATTTGAGCATAAGCTTTCATGGGCTACAGCTCACTTCATCAGATGCATAGAATGGAACATACAATATGAAGATATATATACACACAGAGAACATGAAAAGGTGGAAGTTGCATGTTCTGTGTGTCTACATTAGTATATTACTTAGGCTGTAAACTCTTCAGAGCAGGATCTGTCTTTTCATTGCATGCTAGGTGCTGTACAAACACAATGGGACCCCTACACACCACCCCAGTATAAGAAATAATATAACAATAAGAATGTTATGTTTTACATCTTGCTTTGGAAATACATATTTTCAATTGCAACAGAGATCCAATTTCTTGTTAGGATGACCAGACAGGAAGTGTGAAAAATGGGGTGGGGATGGGGGTAATAGGAGCTTATATAAGAAAAAGACCCAAAAATCGGGACTGTCCCTATAAAATTGGGATGTCTGATCACCCTAATGGTTGTTCAGTGACATAAATGATTGAGACGGTCCCACTCCATATGGTTGTCCATCGGTGTGTTGTAAGACAGAATGTGGTGCTGTTCTGTATAGATCTGTGATGTGTTATTATTACATGTGCGTTGGGAGGGTGGATTATATACAGATACACTCCAGAGTTGTGTTACTGCAGTATGCATGTGGGCTATGTATTTGTAGAACGCCACCACGGTGTATTATGTGTTGGGTAAATTGTGCGCTGTTGCCTGTACGGTGCAGTATACCACTGAGTACTAATATCAGCCAGTACTAGTGTTCTAGGGCCTTATTCTGCAAGAACCTGAACATATCCTGCTGAGGCACCTGGCAAGAGACACCCCCAGAGTGAGGCCATGGGTGATTTCTACATTCAGGATATCAAGCCGTGAAAGGCTTATTTCTCCGGGTGCACTGGGGGACGCTGGGCTGTAGACGTGAGTGTTCAGAAGCAACCAAAGTATCGGATAGAGAAGAAACAAGAGTTCTTCATACATTCCTGCTCTGTGTTTGCATTGACAGTGCCTGGGCTGCTGGCAAACAGATGACGCAGCATGGGAACACAGTCCTGTGAGGAACAGAACTTACCATGCAGAATTGGTAGGCCCGTCGACCTTGTGAAGAGTTAAAATAGCTGAGGGGGAAATCACATAGGACCAGCTCTCGTCCTTTAACAGTCTTACCAAGGACCTGACAAGAGCCCAGATGCTGAACATCAGTGAACTCACTGGGTATTGATGTCCCTTGCTAACATTATTTAGTTTGCACAGTGTAAAAAACTCTTACATGGGAAAACCACAAACCTTCCCCCATTCAATAAAGAGCAAATGATCCTTGGCATCCCCGGGCAATGGGTGCATTGGGAATCCCTGGGGCCAAGTGGCTAGTACAGGATGAATTCACTCATCCAAAATTCTTTGGGAGGTTTCAGGTGAACAGCACTGTGGATGACAGAGACTTGCACCTGCATTAGGGGAGCAGACAGAGCTCTCTCTTGGGGAGCCAGGAGCTCCAGTGAAAGGAGGTTAGATTATTAGGGGAACAGGTAGAACTATCTCTTGGGGAGCGAGGTTAGATTCATCCTTTCCCTTAGTCATGGTGGGAGAGGGGGAAGCCAGTTGCATTAGCCTTAGTTGGGCATTTCCTCCCAGGCTGGCAGGTCCCTGGCCCTTCCCTGGGAGGTGGGGTGAGTTTCTGTCCCTTTGCTTTTCAGCAGCCAGGTGTATTGACCTTGGTCATCAGCCCTTTCCAGCCCCGGGCCCGGCACGAATCGTCCTCATCCCCTCCCTGGCCATTCTAGGACTAGCCCGAGTTTGCAGAGGCGGGTCAACCTGTGGCCCCAAGTGGGTGGCCTGGCTGAGAGGGGAGCTCCAGGTGCCTGGCTCTGGAGTTGCTGGAAGGACCCTGCTGGGCTCTAAACCCACCTCCCTGGGGCATGGGGCCAGAACAGGGGGTGTGGCTGCCCCCCTTGAAGTGGCTTCCAGCATATCCAGGGGTTACAGTTGGGTTCAAGGGCTCTCAGCCCCCCTCCTTCCCAGCCCACCCGCCCTGGCCCTGACCCCCACGCCAGCCCTCCCCCCCGCACTGACCCTCCCGTGTGCTGCCTCCTCACCTGTATCCCTCCTCTTTGCCCACGTCTATGGGCCCGTCCGACTCGGAGCCCGACCAGCTCTCCTCGCTCAGCCGCTTCATCCTTCGCGACAGGCGGGCGAACAGGCTCCGCTGCAGTCTGCACACTCCTCGCACGTGGGGGTCTATGGGGGGGCTGTCCCGCACGTGGGGGACTATGGGGGGGCTGTCCCGCACGTGGGTGTCTATGGGGGGCTGTCCCGCACGTAGGGGCGATCGGGGGGTCTATGGAGGGTTAGAGGCTCCCCTGCACGTGTATGGGGGGAGAAACGGTCCCGCGTCCTCCCCGCACCCGTGGGGGTGTATGGGGCGGTGTGTGGGGGCGGAATCTGGAGCTGTCCCACCCCTGGCCGGGCGCGGTGCTATCAGTCCTGTCTCCGCTCCCTGCTCCCCTTCTGGCTGTAGGACGTGAAGAGACACAAGCCCCCCCTCCCCCGCCCGGGCAGAGGAAATCGCCCCCCGACGCCTGTGGGCAGCTCCGCCGCCCGGCCCCGTCTCTCTCTGCTCGGCACGTCCCGCACCCCGGATCGCTCGGCTGCTCCGGCTTTCCCAGGTTCCCACCCCACTCCCTGCCAAAGGAGCAGCCCGTGTGAACCGACCCGGCTCCGTCCCCCCCTCCTCGCCCCCCTGCCCGCCGCGCTGATTGGTCCCCGCCGCGGTTTAAAGGGACCGGTGACCTCACTGGCAACAGAAAACCGTGGGAACGCGATGGGCCTGATAAAGCCCTGGCTTGTTGCAGGGAAAAATCAACATCCCGCCCCACACGCCCAGCCGTCGGCGGGGCTCCAGCGCCCTGGGATTCACATGCAAACCAGCTTAGCCTAAGCCCTGGGCTGATTTCAAAGGACGACGTGGATCCCTCGGCCCCAGCGGCCGGGCTGGTGCTTTCAGTCCTAATTAGGTCCTAAGAAGGGCCAGGCTGGGTCAGACCAAAGGTCCAGCCAGCCCCAGGTCCTGTCTTCCCACAGCGGCTGCAATTCAGATCAGGGATTCTTCCCAGCCAACTCTCCTTGTGGTACCTCTCCTGACTTGTGGCTCTGTCTTTGTGACTCTGGGGCCCAGCTCCCCAGGAGGACGTAGGTTCCTAATTTCCAGTGCAGGCACTGGGAGTTAAGAGCCTAGCTAAACCCCCTTTGGTATTCTCTTGTGAAAAATCACCAGCTCCTGGGGGCCAGGAAGACCTTTTTTCATCTCTTCCTGGCCCCCTAACTCTGTGCCCCGGGGGCCTGTTGCTAACCTCTCAAGTCCTAGAGCAGTTTCCAAGCAGCTGCTATTAAAGCAAAAGAAATCTGCCAACTCATTTCTACCTTCTTTCCTGCAAATGAGGCTTTTCCTCCAGAATTCCCCATCCAACTGCTCAGATCAGCGCCACGTTCTGCAGAGCCCAGGAGGGAATTATTTTCCCACCGGGTGGAAGTTTTTGATGTTTTGAAAATTGTTCCCAGCTGGAATTGGGACCTACAGTCAAAATCTCCAAACAGTTTGTGAACTGAAAAAGTAAATGGGTCGGGTCATTCAAAATGTTTTGTCTCAATAATTTTGAACTGGTTTGTTTTCAATGTTGACCTTTTTTTACGATATTTTCACTTAAATTTGAAAACAACAAGCTGTTTCAAACTGGAAAGCCAGACTTCTTCCTTCTAAAAATGTCAAAGGGAAACATGTCAACAATTTTAAACCCTTTTTTTTTTTTTTTTTGGTTTGGAGGAGAACAGGATATGGCAACTGACCTGCAAAAAGCTTCATTTTTGATTATTTGACATTTTCTGATGAAAAAAAAAACAATTTATGAAAAAATTCCCACCAGCTTCATTCAGGGCTAAACAGACTTAAGGTTTGGTATCCCATGAACTATTAGAATGATGATCCAGGGCTTCATTCCAACAGAGGGGAGCTGGGATTCCCCATTCGCCAAAGGGATCTAGTATTTGTTCCTAGCCATGATAAATTGTGAGGTATTGGCCTTTAAAAGCATGACATGATTTACAGAAAAGCTCTTTTAATGGGGTTTCTAGTTATACATATTCTCTCTCTCTCTCTCTCTCTCTCAGACTCATGATACTAAAGCACTTGGATTTATATGCAGAAGAATATGAAAAACAGTGCACCAAACTTTTTTAAAACTCTCTAAAACAGGCTGTATATAAAAGGTCTGTCATAAACAGAGTAAAGAAGGGTGTGCTGTCATATAAAGGCTCCCTTGCCCCTTGTTTGGGTCCATGTGCATAACTTACTCATGATTTACCCACTCATCAGGAATGATGTAATGGCAAAAGAAAATGTTAGTCAAAAGTGGTTGGAACAATTTGCAGCCCACTCACTCCTAGAAGTAACAGCCCTAGGATGGAGATTGTGTTACTGCTTTGAACGCTAGTTCAATTGCTGTTGTCTACATGGCAATCCCATGTCTGATTAGGTTAGGCCCAGGATATACAAGGGAATCTGTCTCACACCCGGCTTTCTATTTCAATGGCTTGATGTATTTTGGCCCCCTTGTTCATTCAGTCCTGCATCCATCCGCTCCCTATTCCACAAAGTGTGTTCCAACCTGCCCCCGTTCTGGGCAAGAAGGGAATATACCCTCCACGCTCATTCATTCCGGGGCCTTTCCTAAGCATCATTATCTGGGTTCAATCGTTGAGTAATTGGCAACGTGTTCTTCTAGGATTACTCCTCATTATGGATGGAGCAGAGGCCATGAAACTCACTGCTCTTGTAATCAGATCCATCGTCTTGCCTGTGCTCCTGGAGAGTCATTTGTAATCATGCCTGCTAAATTGTTGGGTATTGTTAGAGCCACTCCGGGTTTAGCAGAAACATATACTGTGCTGGGCCCACTTATGGCTGGGCTCAATAGAGACTAGAGGGAAAGATTAAGGGGAATTAGCTACAGGATAGGGGGGATGCATGTGTAAAGAACAATTGTTCCTTTGCCTGGCTAGGGAGGGTGTGTAAATGGACATACCAGACACATGCAGAAATCGGCGAGGGGTCTGAGGTGAAACACTCACTGTGCTGCCCACTTCCAGTGCTTTCTTTTTGTGCTGTTTTGAGCTGGGCTGGGTAAGATTCCCACCAAGGCTAACAACAGAACAGAAATCTGGTTTCCCATACCGGTCCTCACCTGGCTCAGAACGGCTTTGCCTGCTATTCAATGGCTAGCTCGAGTCACTAAATCATGAAAAATGTCTCTGACCAATGTCACTGACCTGCTCTTACGTATCATTTTAGGGGCCTGCCACCTCTTTGCCTGCAATACGGTTATTCGAGGAACGCAAGAGAGAAGAGAGAAGTGGATCTGTGAGAAGTTCCTTCCCACCGTCAACAGCAGGACCGGAGACAAAAGGAGATCAGCGCAGCTCATTACGAAGCTCTTAGAACTTTGTATGCCAGCAGAATAGATTAATCAGAGCTTCCACCAACCTGCCAGACAAGAATCTCATTCACCAAGGCAATGAGTTTTCCCAGCTAATTCCCACTGCCAGGCAAGTTTCTAGTCAAACTTTTGAAGTATGGGAGCAGCTTCCCCTGATGTTTTGAGGAACTTCTCCTATGTGCTCTTCCATCTCCGGTGACTTCCCTCCTTTCACAGCCTATCACAGCTGTTTCTAGAGTGCTCATCCCCATATGATCCCTGGTCCCACCTTGCGCCTCTCCTGCCCCCAGCTATGTGCCAATTTCCCAGGTGTATTGGTTCACCGAGACCACCATTGGGGGTCACCATCTCAAAAGAAAGTCTGGTTTTAATAGTCCATCAAGACCGCAAGAGAAGTGATCTCACAGGTAAGGGAGACCAGCGTTAGAATTGCTCATGAAAAACCTACATCTTTAGGGAATTTCATGTCTCGGGCAACTTGCCACTGAATACGGAGCCTTTCACCGCTGTCTCTAGTGCAAATCCAGATGAGGTGGGCAGAGACAGTCAGAGCCATCCAAGGCTTGCTTGTTGCCCATGGTGAAACAAGTTGTGGATTGTAAATTCAGTTTCTAGGGGAAGGGTAGTATCAGCACAACATCTACCCATCAATCACGTCTGGCTCTAAATGGCAAGCCCATTTCCAAGGCCAAAATGCCAAGGAATGAAGAAGCCACCAAGACTTATGTCCCCTCCTTGCTCTCGGGGACCCTGTGGATAAATGATTCTAATCCCCAGGACTTTTCAAACTGCCACTGCAATTAAACAAACAAACCAGCCACAGCTTTGGGATTCCTGCCTCCCCACTCTCCTCGCTCCGTGCCTCCCCCACCCCATTCAGCTCTGGGAAATGTCCCCAGAGAGCTGCCAGCTGTGAAAAGCTGCAGCAGCTGGAATGTGGGAATGAGAGCAGAGCTGATGGAAATAAAGAGGTGGTAGGCAGAGCATATCTGTTACCTTCTGGTGAACCGACACCTCTGATTTAACCCCGTACATGCCTGGAATACCCTGTCCACACGTCTTCTGTCAACATCAACTCCTAACCACAGGTTCCACCACAGACTGCCAGATCAACAGCTGTAATGTCAAGAGTAGAGGCCTCATGGGGGTATCTCGGACAGGATTCCTGTCTGCAAGCATGGCATCTTGAATGGACAACATTTAATCTCTGTGTTCGGTCAAGTCTGGGACACAGCCCGAGGGAGATTGCTTATAGTGACACAGATCCAGGGGTGTTCAAAATGTTAACCTCCCCCAGCCCGCACACCGACACAACATGGAGAAGGCGCAGTAAACAGTCAGAGACCGACAAGGAAGACAATTAAATCCCCCAAGACACCCATGCACAAGATCACCTTTCCCAAGGGGAATGCTTACCAGGATCTTTGGCCGCACAGCTGAAAGGATTGTCACCATTCTCCTTTTGGCCTGGCCGTGTCGGCACTCTGTGTGTGTGTGTCTTTGCAGGTAGCGCCTGGGACTGGGGCTGGCTTCTGAGCATCACTGGTCCAGTTGATCAGCTCTGAGCCTCCTGGCACAGGAAGTGTGAATTCACACCTGTCAGGTTCTCACCTTCTGGTGTGCTGGGGACGGCTCTGTTACCCTGGTACAGGGGCGAGGAATTCTGCCTGATAAGATAGCGCTTGCCCCTCAGAGCCAGCCCCCAGGGCCTGTCTAGAACCCACTTCAGAGTGTCTGTCATCAGCACCGGCCCAAACGGCCTGACACGGAGCTGCTGGCAGCTCTCACTGCACCTCGTGGGTGAGGTGTAATACAAGACAGACCAGTGGGATGAGCCCAAAGCTCCACCGTAAACTGTCTGTAGAGGCAGTGTGGCCTAGTGGATAGCTGACTGGGACTCGGGGGGTGGGGGAAAATGGTTTCTAGTCCCAGCTCAGCTGCTGGGTAACCTTAGGTGAGTCACTTCCCCTGTCTGTGCCTCAGTTTCCCGAGCTGTTAGATTGGGGTAATGACACTGATCTCCTTGGGAAAGCGCTCTGAGATCTGATGAAAATGGCTGAGTAGAATAGGAAAGATCCCCACTATTAGCATTACAGTAGCATCCGAGGCCCCAGAAATGCTCAGGACCCTTAGTGAGTGAACCTAAAACAAAGGGCAGTTGCTACCCCAAGGAACTTCCTGGGTGGAAATGGGGCTGCCCTTCCCTCACCTGTGTAACATGCCGAGCGGTAGTGATGGGATGCAGGGGCACCCTGAAGGGCAGTGGGATAAGGATTTTCCAAGTGAAGATGCATCCCCCAGCTAGCAGAATGGGCTCAGCTGCCTGGCTCCTTCCGTGCTGGAGATCACTGCTTCGAATGCCAGCAGGTGTCTATTACCGCACTGCCAGTGCTCCTGCAACAGCGGGAACGTGAAGAAAAAAGTCTAGTGTAGCCAAGGCCTAGGAGCCCCCTGGGGCCAGCCCTGAGGGACTCCAGAGAACACAATGCCAGGACGTGAATTTGTCCTGCACCTGCCTTCCCTGCCTCGGCCCCAAAATACCTACCAGCCAAGAAGGCTGGTTCCTGCCTCCCCACCCAAGCGATAATCCTCCAGCCCCCTCTCATGAGCTGCGGGAGAGCTCAGCCTCGTAGACAGTTTCGGCGCTTGCTACGTTTGCGTCCATCGATCTTGCCAGTCAGCAAACACAAACGGACGCCATCCCACCCCAGATGGAACGCATCAATCCCAGAGCCTTTCTTCTCCCACCACTTCAAACTTTCCTTTCTTCCGCAGCCACAAGAAGGCCCATTTTGGAAAGCAAATTAGTAAACATCAACCGAGCTTGAACGGCAAACAAAGGGGTTGAGACTGTTTTTAATTACTGGGTTTTCAAAGGGGCTCTATTCGGTTAATTACTTTCAGTTGTAAAACGTTCTTCTGCCTCCCACCCTGATCGTCGTTGCGTTGCTGCTGGCCAGATGGTGCTGGGAAGGTAACAAGGGCACGTGTATTTGCAGGGTGCGCACGTGAGCACCCACGTATTTCCTCGACCACATCCTCCCCGAAAGACGACGACAGCCCGAGCTCTTCTGAAGCGACTGGGGGCATGCCGCGGCCTTGGAAACATTTGGAGAGCGGGAGGTGCTGGTAGCCTTGAAGAAAATTGTAAACCCCGGATATGACGGAAACCACTTCAAGCCGGGGGGCAGGGGGGCTATACCGTCAGCATCCCTGAGGGTCTCTCAGTCTCCTTGAGACCCCAAAATGAGTGCTCAGGAAACGGCACCTCAACTGAGCGCCCAGCAGGTCTAGACACTTTTGATCGTCGTGGCCACAGCATTAGACTATAAGCAGTTTGGGTCAGGGACTGTCTTCTTGTTCCATGTTTCTACAGCACCTAGCCCTGGTGTGGGAATGGGGCTTCTACACCCTCTGGTGATACATAATCCTACACATTCCTGGTCCAGAGGACACCGAAATGACACTCTTGGCGTGGTCAGAGCTCGGCTCAGTACGACCCAATACCGCAGTAACTGCTCCCGCAGCACTTGGGAAGGAATTAAATGTGTGAGGATGAATTTGTGCATTCACAGGTTTGCAGAGAGCGCTGATTCTGACTGTGTCACTGAGGCGTCAAAGCCAGCTGGGAACACCAAGCCTGGGTGAATCTCTGGGAGGAGAGGAGGGTTAACGATAACGAGCCAGCAAAGGGCCGTGAAAGGCGTCTTGAACAGAGACACCAAGAGCACAGAGCTGCTGGATGAACACGTTTAGTGCTGTGATGTTGTCCCAGCACCTGGCTCACGAGTTATGAGGCAAGAGAATAGGAGAAAGAGTCCTAGAAGCAGACCAGCTTCCACTGAAATCACAGGAAATCTTTCCCTTGACTCAGATAGGAATTAGAGTGGGCTTGAAGGGATGAAAGGAGAGACAGAAAGAGCTTGAGTCCTTAGGAACCCCAAGCCACCAGCGGCTCCTCAAAAGCTGCAATGAGGGGGTGGGGAAGGCAAGCTGGGAGTTGTGGAGATTTCGGGGGAGGGAGAGGGAGAGCTCACCAAACAGGGTCCAAAGCAAGCCGCTGTGTAGGCTCCAGCACCGGTAGACATGGAGCTAGATTTCATTAGCAGGGACACCTGTTTCCTCAGGGCGTGCACTGGGGCCTGGCCTGTGACTCCAGCTCTCCGTAGAGGAGCCTGGGGGCAGGGAAGCTCTGGGCTCCCTGTGCCATAAAGAAGGGGCATCCTGACCATGCCCCACGTGTCTCCAGTCCTCTGGCGGACACAGGAGTCCACGACTCCAGCCGGGCGGCGATCAGAGTGTAAGTGGAGGAGGGAGGCTTGTTTCTGCAGCCCCGTCGTTTCTTTGGGCTTTTCGGAACGCCCTGCCCACCAAAGGCCCAGGGAGGCCATGCTGAAGTTTAATCACTAAACCCGGAGCCAGGGGCCCAGACAAACCAGCCTCCCGAAAGATCCCAAACTGGGCAAAAGCAGCAAATCTGACATCAGGTGGCCAGAGCGGTGAAGAATAGGGACGTGCTGTCCCCCATGGGGACTCACAGTGATAGGCTGGACATGGGCAAGGGGGGTGGATTTCCATGGCTACAAGCCCTTACCAGGGAGGTCAGGGCTCAGGGTGAGTTCCGGCCGCAGACTCAAGTCAGTTCTCATTTGATCTGAAACAGTTCAGCTGACCCAGGTAGAGCCTACTATGCCGTGGGTTCGCCAGGCACCTGGTGGGTCTCATGGCTTCTGTGGACAGAGCTCACTGGACAATACTGCCCCTTCCAAGATGGCCACTCTCCTGCCACCCATGGCTACTCTCCACCAGGCTGTCTCTGTCAAAGCCTGGTGGCCCCTGACTGCTTTAAGCAGGATGATTCGCCATTCAAAAAATAACATTTATGACCCACGGTTAAAATGTCGACTATACATGGCTCTGCTAGGAGTAAGAATGGGAGAAGTGGCTTACCTAGTGAGCTTCTTCCCTGCAGTGCCCTGCCAGTGCCGGCTGGGACCCCAGCGCTGTGAGCTTCCTCCTTGCAGTGCCCTGCCAGTGCTGGCTGGGACCCCAGCGCTGTGAGCTTCAGTGCCCACGACTCGGAGCCACACTGCTCCAGAGGAGGGTTTATCCAGAGCTAAGCATGGTGGGTGGGTCTTTTCTGCCAGCCGCCAGTGGCGGGTGATGGATGGCTACTTACTGTAATTGAATAACAGGAAGTTAAAGCTTGTGTCTTTGCATTCTAGCCTGTGGGCTGGAACAATGGCCCACCTGTGGCACCCGCCCAGGGTAGAAATAAGGAATGAATGCAGTGCTGGCAGAGGACTGGCCTGCACGCCCAGAGGATCGCCAGACATTGTACAACCTCAAGGGAGAGAGAGCGGGGTGACAGTGTGGGCTGGGGTCTGCAGGGATAGCTGCACATCGACAAGTGTGTGTGTGCGTGCGGGGTGGGGGGCTTGT
This sequence comes from Dermatemys mawii, assembly GCA_007922305.1. Taxonomy (NCBI): domain Eukaryota; kingdom Metazoa; phylum Chordata; order Testudines; family Dermatemydidae; genus Dermatemys; species Dermatemys mawii. The sequence goes on from ML677388.1 coordinate 6,291,345, forward strand.
TGTTGCCCTTAGGCTTGTGTGGAGCATTCAGGTCAATGCACATGTGGGCGAATGTGCAAATGCAACTGTGCGCATGGCTGTGAGCAGATGTGAGCGTGTGGCCTGTACACACAACTGCATGGTTGTGTGCAAGGGATCCGCATCAGCAAGTGTGCTCTGGCATGCAACAGCTATCCGCACCTGTGCAAATGTGCATCTGTGCCAGTCTCTGCGGGTGTGTGGTCTGTATCCACAACTGTGTGGGTCTGCACCAGTGTCTGCTGGTATGTGGTCTGTATTACACAACTGTGTGCTTGTGGGTGCAAGCGTGTCACGGAAGCCTGCATGGGCACGTGGCATGGATACACAAGAGTGTGCAAACCTGTGAGTAGCTACAAGGCTGCACTGGTGTGTGACACGTATACACAACTGTGTGCTTGCCTGTTAACTGTTAAATCTCCAACGTTAGATTTTGCCGCATTCTCTCTCTTCAGAGCATTTAAAAACAAAGCGTGGTCCTGGAATCCCACATTCTCACCCCGCCCCCAGCCCTGCGCTGCCCTTGCACCATTAGCTCACCAGACAGCAGGCTCAGGCCAGGCCCCCACCCCCGTGCGAATCACTCGAGATGCCAAGCAGCAGCAGCTGCCCCAGCTGGGCTGAGTTTGCTGGTCAGGCACAGCTGGTGGGCCAGCTGAGAAAGAGCGAGAGGAAGCTTGCTGGGAAAGGAGCAGGCCCGTGTGTGCGTGTGTAGGCCCCTGTGTGGGTAAGTGTGTGTCTGTCACAGAGAGGGGGCGGGTGACATCCAGGCACACACACAGAAGGACGTTGTTTCTGCAAGAGGAAAGAATTAATTGGCCGGGACAGAGTTGGCAGCGAGTCAAAACCCCGTTGTTCCAAAAGGCCAAAGACAAGACATCCCCCCCACATCCCTTGGAGCGACGCTGTCGCCTTTGTGCCGCTCGCCAGGCTGACACAAGGGCGTCTGTCCAGGCACAATGTCCCCCACACAAGGATGAAACAGAGCCCGAGCTTCGTCCCACCGCCGGGCCCTTTCATCCCACCTCGCACCCTAGGGCTGCCGTGACTCTGTAGGCGACTCTGCTCCAGGGCCTCCTTCCAGTCAGTAACTGTGGTAACCGAGCTGCTGTTTCCCTGTTTGTTTTCTCCGGGGCTCTGTAATGGGGCCTGGCGCTGGCCTCCTCCCCGAGCTGGAAGTGGTGGGGATTCACGGCCCAGCAGTTTGAATGAAGCCAGATCCCCAGGCGCATTCTTGTGGGGTTCCCGCCTCCCGCCCCTCCCCTCGTTTGGCACAAACGAATGGATTCAAAAGGAAACCAGGCCTGGCAGCCGTGGGGGGAGGATAGAGGGGGGAGATGAAAGAGGGACTCGCTCCCGCTTTCCCTGCCCGTTCCCACTCTCCGCCAGCCACTGCAAAGCTGCTAATCGTTCCCAGCCGCACCTGGAGGAGGCAGCCCAGGCTGACGGGGCCGTGGGGAAAACCGGGGCTATTTATAAACAGATGGGAAAAGCGCCGGGTGCAGCAGCAGGCCCCACCCCCCCGCCCTCTCCGGCACAGCCGTCGACGGCGTGGCCCCATCTTAAATGCCCGACATGCCGGAGCCAGTTGGTGAGACAGCCGCCCTGTCCCCATTACACCCCCTGTGGGGCTGAGCCAGCGACCGCCTCCCGTACACGGCGCCCAGCGCAGGCCCGGGCCAGGACAGCTGCCCCGTCTCCAAAGCGCCTCACGCCAGAGCCCACTGCCGAGAAAATCCCCCAACCCAACCGCACTCCTCTCCGGCCGGCTGAGCTCGTCCCTGTGCCATCCCCAATGCACTGCTCCACAGAGCCCAGGAGGGAGATGGCTGCCCCAGCCCATAGGCCCCACCCAAGACGCCACTCTCGGCTAGGGGAACCAGACAGCATGTGTGAAGAATCAGGACAGGGCTGGTGAGGGGGGTAATAGGAGCTTATGTAAGAAAAAGACCCAAAAATCGGGACTGTCCCTATAAAATCGGGACATCTGGTCACCCTACCGGCCCCAATTGCGCCCTGCACTGGGGCAGATCACGAGAAGGGAGGAACTTTCCATGCAGATCTGTGGACACAACGTGCAGCTTCCACCCCCCTCAGAGCGCCAGCTTTAGAGCTCTGGCCTGGGGCGCGGCCGTTCTCACGGGCAGGGGATAAGAACCCACCAGGGTGAGTTTGGGCCTTTCCCGCTGTTCTCCCATTTTCCTCCCCCAGCTCGCGGAAGACGCAGAGCGCTGCAATGATTCATGCCCCCTGGTGGATGTCTAATGGCACAACTGTCCCCAGCCACATGCAGAGGACACGCAAAGAGCCAATGAAGTTTTAGCCCACGAAAGCTTATGCCCAAATAAATGTGTTAGGCTCCAAGGTGCCACAAGGACTCCTCATCGTTCTTGTGGATACAGACTAACACGACTGCCCCTCTGACACCTGTTACAAATATCCTGGGAGCCACAACAACAGAGATCAGGTTGGTGTATAGAGCTCAGACAGAGGGAAACTCTGTTTGAAGTAAAGTGAAAGTCCCATGTTAATTTCACTCATTGCAGCCTGCAAATAGTAATTCTGATTAGAATGAACTTCTGCAGAGAGTGACCTCATGTAATGAAACAAAACTTCACAGTAATAATAAAATAATAATAATAATAATAATAATACCCAGCTCCTCTATTTTAACATTATAAAGGGCTTTCACTGTATTTCTGTATGTAGCCTATATGCAACAGATGCATAAATGACACATACACACATTTAATAAATGAAGTCACATTATACTTGTGTAACAGTTTAAATTTACCCTCATTTATACTTTGTTCAAAATTATTCGCCAGATAAATTATCTGGCTGTTTCTTGATCTACAGAATGATCATGCTGTACAGATGGTTTGTGAGCAGTGCTTTAAAACGGACTTGATTGGTAAGTTTTGATTGGGAACAAGTCACATGGTATGTTTCCAATCCCTGATTGGGTCAATGTAATTTAGAATCAGATTTTTGATGCTGATACTTGCACTTGTAAGATCAGAATTCATTTCCCCGAACGTTCAGCAACCATCACTTCATATTTACTGTTTCCATGAACATCCCTGCCAGTAAATTTGTTGAGCTGAACACTTATTGAAAGCAAAGCAAAAGGGGAACAAACACATTTCAGATTTATTGGTGTGACCCTTCACAGGACACACCCAAAACGGTCCAGACCACTGTGCTACCAACAACTGTATTTAAAGAGGATTGTAGCCAACACCGTTCAGCTCCCAGAACTGTACAAATGGGATCCACAGGGGCTGAACTATGGGTTCCTTTCCATAGAAAAGGATCAGCAAGGAGCAATTGTCAGGAGAGAGAAAATAAATAGAAGAATGCACTGGGCTGAGGGGAGGAAGCACCACTGTGAGGCAGGATTGTTTCAAGCACTTTACTGATTTTCTTTTTGAACTGAAACTGCGCTCATCAAGTGATGTCCTTCCTTCAGGAATCTGACCACAGCTGTGCCCTTCTCCTGCATTCTGGAGACTCACTAGGTCCCCCTGGTGACCACTGATGTAATTTCCCAACTTCCAAAATCAACCACAGAAAAGTCAGTGATTTTAAAGAAAGCTGCAAACCCCAGACCGAAGCCTGGCCCCAAGTGATAAACCTCGCACTCCAGTCGTGAATAAAACTCCCAGGAGCAGTCATCTCTGACCAGGTCACTCACTGCATTTCAGTTGAATTAAACAGACAAATAAATGTCTGAAAGGAAAATCTCCGGTCATCAGGAGGAAGTCAGCTACGTTAGCTCTGGGTGAGATTATCTGAGCCCTGCCGAGTTTGGGAGCCAAGTATCTCTCTGATTTCTGACCAGAGGTGAATGATGATCCTGTCTCCTGCCTCAAAGGGTTTTTCCTTTGGTCTTATATGTTACCCCTCATCTCAGAGGAACAGTGGTCTGTACCACAGCCACCCTTCGAAACGGCAGACACCTGAGTCTGCGGGCAGGGTAAGGCTGGTTTAAGGTGCACACCTACACTAGGGCATTACAGACCCATGCCTAGGACGCTCAGGGCCTTAATCCAGCACCGATTAAGGACACTCACTGCTGCACTGGCTCTACCTTCAGCTCCATATAAGAGCAGCACGCCGGGCCGACAGCATGCTGGCAATCTGCCTGGCTGCCAAGCAGGGCCCTGAAGCAAAGGGGAGAGGACAGGAAAAACCAGGTTTGATTTCAGTCCGGTAGCTCAAGGGTTATTATCTAATGGTGCGGACACCAGGCCCTACACAATCCGCCCCGGTCTACACTCCTGGCTAAGTCGTGGTCAACTTGGTGCCATCTAAACTGACTGTTCAGAGACATGATCACCCCGCTCACAGGATGGTCACAGGTTTGTGTCCCCCTCCTCCCCCCGGCCCTGGCTCTCTCCGGAGAGCACTACGGAGGAAGCCGGTTACAGGATGGTGGTAAATCCTCCTTCGGAGCTGGACTCACCCCTGAGCCGATTCTTGGCAGAGCGGGAGAAACTAGTTTCCTGCGTCAGCGGCACGAAGTTGTTCCGCACGTGCTCTGTTGTGACCCGGCTCCCCAGGCAGCCCCCTCCCGCACCCCACCCCCAGCCCAGCCTGCCCGAGCTCAGGCTGAGGAACCATTTGAGGGCTCCCCTGTCAGAGGCATCAGCCAACGCCGCTATAAATAGCCGTGTCAAAGGAAAGCGATGGCCAGGCTGTCTGGATACCGGCAGCAAACCTGCTCTTGCTGAAAGCTGGTGCCCGCGGCCTGGTCTCTGACCACAGAGACACCCCGGGGTTCCTTCAATCCATGGCCTTTCCCTGATATTGCGGCTGGTTGCATTGGGGATTGCGGCAATGCACCTGCCATGTGAAAGCACAGAGCCCCTGGTGTAACCCACACTTCCTGGGTGACTCTCTGCCCCCTCCGTGGCTGACCGATCCACCCACCCACCCACAGAGGTTTGGGGCTTTGGTCCTGGCAATGAACTAACACAGGGGGACCCTTTAATTCAGGCCACTAGCAGACTGGACTTTTAGGTCAGCTGTCCTACAGTTGATAGCTCACCTAAGAGCGTGGTGTTACACCGGCCAGCGGCTATAAAACAGACCCACAGGTCACTAGGTGCTTGAGAAGACAGAGGTTCCATTATGTACATGGTGAGCTCCGGGAGACAGGGCCCCCCATGTCATTCAGTGTTTGCACCGCACCTAGCACAAGGGGCCATGAGGTGCTACAGGGATACAAAGAACCAACAGGTTACATGTCACTCAGCCTTGGTTTTATGAACCACTTCACACAGGAGGATCTCAAAGTGCTTTACAAGCATCACAGCTCTGCCCCCAGCCCACCAGAGGGTAGGTAAATATTCCCCTCAGTTTGTCTGTATGTTAAACAAGCCAGTTGCAGAACCAGGACTAGAACTAGGAGACCAGGCCCGGTCCTGTACTCCGACCACTTGGACATCGGTGTCTTTCACTCTTTGGGGATGAGCCTCACCAGAACCTTCCCCTTCAATTCCAGTCTCAACCCCGTCAGCGGCTTATCATTTTGCCTATGAACATGCTGAGAACCGGTTACCTTGTTATCACTTGTTCTAACCATGTTTGACCGACAGCGTAATCATCAATTGGCTTCGCCTTGTCTTCTGCGGCGTCCCTTTCAAAAAGAGGCTTGTTGCAAATCCCCCAGGAACTCTGATGTGCCAAAAAAAAGGTGAGAAACATGGGCCGTGGAATAACGATTAACGCTCTGCACACAGAACCATGGGTCTAGTGGCAGTTAATGGCACTGCTCAGTCACATGCCTGCCGTTGTATCCCATTCACTCCCAAGCCTTCCAAGTCTGTTGTCCAGTTGGGTCCCCCTCCTGCATGCTGTGCCATGTGGGCGTGGACCACTGAGATCAGTGGAGCTCTGTCTGCTTGTCCGTGTTCACCTGCACAATACAGTTTCCAAGGCCGGCAGTTTAGACCGGAAGATCTCAAACGCCGGCAGTGACATCAGCTGTATCGTTGCTAGTGTACTCTGAGCACGCCCCGTTGTGGAGTTAAGTAAGCTTCGGATGGTTGGTATACGAACATGCAGTGCTGTGGAGGAATCACACTAAAAACAAACATACATAAGACTGCTTCCCACTAATCTCCCAGTTGCTTTAGGCTGACCAGTGCTGACGATGCTGTGCTTGGACGTGGGGCATCCTTTCCCTAGATTTGTCAATGGCTGCACCATGTGGATTTCCCTAACACCCGTGTCCTGTTTCACAGGAGGGGTGAGCAGGAGAAGTGGTGCTCGTGTTAACTAGTCTACAACACGCCAATGGTGCTGTTCAGACAAACCTGGGGCTTCTATACAAATCTCCTCCTAACAGGCCTTTTCCCCCCCTCCCCCTCTGGTGACTGGTAGAGGCTCTGCTCGATGGAGCTCTTTTGCCAAGTGATATTTTTACCCAGGGCTTGAGGCATGAGTCCAAATTACCACAGGAGATTTCTGTGCAGAGAGACAGCCACCTCGGGTTACACACCACTGCTCCAGCCACTGCCTGGAGAGCCCCAGCCCTTCCTGAGGCTTCTCCAGCTCCCAGAATGCTGCTGTAAACCATTTCCCGCCTTCCTTCTGGGGGGCTGACTGGCCCTGGAATCTCCAGCCCTGCCTCCTTATTCTACTAAAACACCTAGGAGGGCCTAAGCAGAGGGTTAACCCCTTTCTTGCTGGCCTGTCATCCCCTGACACTCATCCCCGTAATTCCAACAGGCGAAAATGAGTAGTACCAGCTGTAGTTTATTGCAGACAAACACGCATAGGAATTTCCATTGCTACACCAGTTCATTCACAGATAAAACCCTCAGAGGAGACAGGAGCAAAACCCACACACCACAACGGCCAGGAGGGCATAGGAGCCACTGGTTCGATGCAAGAAACGCCACCAAGCCATCCAAGCGTGTGATGAGCTAAGAGTCTCGGTGGCCATTGCAAGGGGGCTGCTGGCAGGACGGAAACTCCATCCCGAACCAGGAGATGACAGAGGGACACAAGGAAGCACATCACTAAAGCAGTGAAATCCAGCTCAGCCAATGATGGTGCACCCTAGGAAGCAATATGGATAAAACTGTACAGTGGCCATCAAAAATGGGTAGGGCAATAAACCCATTCAGTGCAGGCAGGAGTCATGCACTGCGGTGGAGAGTCCTTGTTTCTCCGAGTCCTGTATTTTGCGGGGAGCTTCCTGGGGCCTCCCCGCTATACAAGCAGGGAAGTGAGTTCTGGGTCCACTTGCCTCATGCTGGCCGGGAATGAGAAGAGGCAAGGCAGGAGTTGCCCAATACACTTGTTCCTGGCCCTCTGCATTTCTTTGTGTCTTAAGTGCTGGAAACAAAATTAAAGTGCAAGTCACGCAGCCCTCTGAGGCTGCGGTGTTGGCATTGCCGTCCGTGCTTCCCCTTGTCTCCTCCAGAACTGGGCACAGGCTCTTTCCCAGAGCTAGAGGCACCTTGGAACGGAGTGGAGGTCTGCTTGCCAGGCAGGACAAGCCCCAGCCCTTGGGGTTTCTTCTGAGCGTGACAAGCTCTCTCTACCATCAAGTGCTGTTTTTAACTAATCGCTCTCTCACACACACACACCCCCCCCACAAGTAACACTATTGCACACGCGCACACAATCAGGTACTCACAGACATCCACGTACCATCTCTCTTTCTCTGATGCACACGTCTATAGGACAGAGGTCAGTAACCTGTAGCACGCGTGCCAAAGGTAGCATGCAAGCTGATTTTTAATGGCACGCTGCTGCCAGCCGAGGTCCCGGATGCTGGCCCCGCTCAGCCCACTGCTGGCCCAGTGGGACGGAACCCCAGGCCAGCAGGGAGTTGAGCGGGGGCTGGTGGCTGGGACCCCGGGTAGCAGGAGCCAGCAGCCAGAATCCCAGACCAGCAGTGAGCTGAGCTGCTCAGCCTGCTGCCAGTCTGGGATACCAGCTACCAGCCCCGCTCAGCCCACTGCTGGCCTGGGGTACCGGCAGCCAGCCCAATCTCTTTCTCAGACACACACTCAAGACCACCCATTACAATCACTCTCCCATATACACATTTACACAGATGGCTATGTTCGGTCACAAGTCCCAGACCCAGACAGATACAATTTCCTAAGTGTTAGCTGACTGTTCTGCTCTTCATTACAACTAGTAGTTCCGGTTTCAATGTCATCTTCTAGATTTAGGGGAAGATCTGACTTGGACTGCTTGCACTTGGCAGAACTTCCCAAAATGTCAGTCAATGCCAATCCACTGGCAACTCCTTTGCATGTATCCTGACAGGCTGGTTGGAAGAGTCCCTGTCAGACAGTTTCGACCCCAACCTCCTTCTACTTTTCATGAAACTGATTATTAATAGAAATGGTTTTGTGATATTTCGTTTCTTTACAATTTTTTGGTTTGGATTTAAAACCTTCCCCTGAGGTGTCTGCAACCCAAATGCGGCAACAGCGAGTGAATTTTAATTTGAAACTGACCAGAGAAACTAGATTTTTTTTAAAAAAAAACATTACCAGTGCTTTCATTGTCCAAGCAGGATTTAGTGCAAGGAACAAAGCAGGATAAGTGGTGACGCGCACGGTTGATTGTTAATATTATTTCAGTTGATATAATAACCCAAGCCCTAATCTCATGCTTCAAAATGGTCGAACCATTTTAACTGAAAATGTGCAAAAACATCAGCCCGAGGCAGCCACCTCCTGTGGAAAATTTCAGCCCAAATGAAATGGTCTAAGTTTGGTAAAGTTATAAGCAATCGAAAACGTGGTCTTATAATGGTAAGTGCCAGGCAATCTTAACCATAGACATCGCTACTTCTGCTACCTAGAACCCACCAACAGAGGAGGAGTATTCTTTAAAATGATCTTTAACCCTCTATTGTTCCTCCAGTCTGCACCTTCACGTAAGAATCTTGTGCAGTGAATTCCACACCCTGCCTTCACAACGGCTCTCTGACTGATTCCTTTCTGAACTGGGGATTTAATTCTTTCCCACTGTGTTAGCAGCATCTTTCAATTTCAGGAGACACCACAGGTTTTAGGAAAGTGCCAAGGGAAGGGTCATCAAATGCGCAGTAGCCTCGGTTTCAATGAAACTTGAATTTTGCTATGGGCTAACAAAAGACTCAGGCTTAAATTCTGAGCTGATATAATTGTCAATTTCAAGAAAATGTGTTTCCTCCCCCTCCCTCCCATGGGTTAGGACTGTCTTTCAGCTTACACAGATTCCAGCCTGGGTCCCAGAGGCCAGGAAGCCACATTTTGAAAAGTGGCTTCTGATTTTGTATGGCTCAGTTTTCAGATGCTCAGCTTGAAATGCCTTTTCTTCCAGGTGTCACTTCTGGATTTAGCAAAAACAAGGAGTCCTTGCGGCACCTTAGAGACTAACAAATGTATTTGGACATAAGCTTTCATGGGCTAGAACCCACTTCATCAGATGCATGGAGTGAAAAATACAGTAAACAGGTATAAATATACCACACATGTACGTGTTATATTCATGTGCTGTATGTTTATACCCACCCACTGTATTTTCCACTCCTTGGGAACAGTCTAACATGAGCTCCCCTCTGGTGTAGGCTTATCAAGTCTGGCTGGGTTTCAGTTTAAGTTCTCCAAGCTTTGTGGTCAACATCTGGTGCAGAACTTAAGCGTGAGCTCCCCTGGATTTTCATGGGCCCCTGAAACACAAGGGAGGCATAGCGGGATCTGAATGGCTGGTGCTGGGCTTAGGCATGAGGGCAGAGAGGCGGGTGGGGTGATGAGGTGGCAGCCGATGTGGCGCAAGTCAGCAATGGCGGATGCGGAGACGCAGGAGCAAAGGTAGCAGAGGTGGGTTTAGGCATCAGTCAACCCTTCTGATCTTTATGCATGGGGCATAGGGGGTGATGCGGCGCTGGAGGGACAGAGACTGTCAATAAAGTGCAACACACACAGGCAAAAGGAAACTTTTGCTTCAACCCATCCAGACAAGGCACCTGAAACTTCACTACTAATCAACAAGGACGCTCAGACCCTGCAGACCCGGCTCTCAATCCAGGCACGATGTCCTGATCAGGGATGCTTTGCACATGCTCCCTGGTTGGGTAGCCACCCAGTCACAGTAGCCACCGCCGGCTACGCTACTTGCTGTTCTTGGTTTGTTTCTCTTGCGCCGTCCGCCTCTGCTTCTGTGCTATGCCGTACGGGACGTGGGCCGCGATGGTGCCACTCTCCTTCGCCCCCTCCACATGGAACATCTGGTCGTCAAAGAAGATGTGCGGACGAATCTTCTCCAGCAGCGGACCCTTGGGCGCCCCGGCCAGGAACAGGGCTTCATCTGTTTCTAGTCCCCAGCTGCGGAGAGTCTTTAGGGCACGAGATCCAGAGCTGGCAGCGCTCCGGGCAGTGACCAGGTAGGTGCGAATCGGACACTCCAGTCTCAGACCCTTGGAGTAGAACTTCTTCTGCAGCTTCCCCAGGGACTCCAGAAAGCCCTTCAGGGGCCCCTATCAGAGCAAAGAGACACGGTCAGTCACAGCCACCTTCATCCCCACTCTCCATGCTTTGGTCCATTCCCGCAGCAGGGAAAGGCCCTGTCCTTGCAGTGGGAATCCTCTAGCCAAGCATATGGGAACCACAGCCTAGATTCTCAGAGCTATTTAGGTACCTGACTCCCATTGAACTCCCCTGTCTTTCACAGCCATCTCCTGGCAAACCCAGCATCAGCCTCATGCCGCTCTGCCCCCTCAGCTTCTGCTCAGGGCTAATGGACTGGGAATTCCTGGGACTGTCAGCCAGTTCCCAGCGCTGCTTGTCCCTGAACTGGTTCCTGGGCTAGCGGGGCAGGGGGGTGATGGGCTGTACCTGGGCCAGCGGCTTGTTCTCATAAGCCTTTTCATGTTCAAAAAACACGTCAAGGCCATGCGCCTTCACGATCCGCTCCGACTCGTCCGAGAAGAGAACGGCGTCCCCGTCGAACGCCACCCGCAGCTGGCTCTCCGACACGTTCACGTCTTTGCTGGGGCTGAATATGGTAGCCGCGGCGATTCCTTGTGTGGGGGGGAACGAGAGAGAAAAGTGACAGGCGGCACGTCTCCTCCCGCTGTGCTTCCCAGGTCCTCCTAGTGCAGAGCCGAGCAACAGAACCGGACCCGCACAGAGCAGAGATGTGCCAGCCCCGGGCCTTACATTGGACAAATGTGTCTGGATGCTCACATCAGCCTCTAGGAAAGCCAGATGCTCTTAGATACCTAGGTGAAGACATGAGCTTGTCTATGAAGGATCTAGTGCTCTCTTTAGATGCCAGCCTCCTTCCCTGCCCTGCTGCTTCACAGCCCTGGGTATGATCTAGTATTTAGTGGGGATGGGGTGGGGGCGAAGATTGCAGAACGTATGTAGGTTTCCATCATTTGCCTCTCCATATCTTACACGTGCTTTCAGAGCCTCAGCTGCTCTCACCAGCATGGAAGGAGTCAGTATCCATCCAGCAGCCAGCTGAGGAGAGCAGCCCACTGCACTTTGAGATGCTATAGAGATCAGCAGATGCTGTTTCCATGGAAACAAGAGGTCCCACATCACCTCAGCAAGAGCAGGGGTATGACGGAGACAGGGTGTGGGATGCCTCCACTACACAGCTGCCACCCAGACCCAGAGGATGGAGATCCCAGGGCTACTGGTCCTTACACCGCTCTCCTAGAGCAAGGGGATGTGGGGTGCGCCCCCCACCCCCTGCCACCCAGGGTTTGACCGTCAGACTCACCCTCTTCAATGGCCTCACTCACTTTCTCGGCATCAGAGGAGAGGTACAGGTTGGTGTGATAGGCCTTCAGGTAGCACATGGGGCTGTTCCCTCCAGTCATGCAGAACCTCTCGATGAGCAGATCTGAGGACAGCCAGACACACCGAGTTAGCTGGGATGGACCAGGAGGGACCCAGGCGGCTATCCAGCCCTATGGCACGCTGGGGCCCAGCAGCTTCCACTGGTCGGGGAGTGAACCAGGCTGGGGATTTGCTCCCCCTCTGACACCAGGCCGGAGGAAAGAGATGGCAAAGGAGCACAGGTCAACCTGGCCACCAGAAGGGTGGGGGCCCCATGGCTGCTGGCAATGGTGATGCCCAGGCCAGCCCTGTCACAGATGTGGATGTGGTAGTGCTGCTTGGACACCATGCCTTCTACCTAGTAGCTGTTGCATTTGTTTCCTGACACCTGTTGGTAAAGGGGTTACTGAGCCCCTGCACAGGAAAGCCCCAAAGGGGCAGGTGGTATTCAATATTGACATATGTAGAGACTGTGTATCCTAGTGTGTAGAACAGGCTGTGACTCAGGAGGCCTGGGCTCTAACCCCAGCTCTGCCACTAACCTGCGGAGTGACTTTGGGCAAATCACTTCACCGCCCCTCGCTTCAGTCTCCCCATCTGTAAAATGGGGATAATGTCACTGACCTTCTTGTAAAGCACTTTGAGATCTACTGATGCAAAGTGCTAGACAAGAGCTTATTATTACACTGCTTCTACCCTCTCCCATCATTCCTTCCATTCCCAGGGTTAGTCACACCAAGGACTCAGATCTAAACTAGGGATATGGTGCAATCAAGGTTGCTTTGAGTTTGGCAGAAACTCATCAGATGGCTTTTGATCTTGGAAAGTACCCAAGTGTCGTGTGATCCTGGTCTTGTTCCATCCAAGTATCCAGGAACTGCATAAACTGATTTTGGCTTAATCCTCCCAAGAAAAGATGGCCCAAAATGGAGCTGATGTTGCCAAGCCCCCATTTACCAAACCAGAACCAAGGCGAATTCAGACCTGGATCACATTTTATTGGTGCCCTCGAAGGGTGGAGAGGGTTAGTCTTCAACCACCTTTAGTCTAAGGCACAGGAGACTGGGGCTTGCTGGGTGGTTTAATGGAATAGCGGGGGAAAGAAAAGATAAAGCTTTGCTCTCCAGCATTTCCACTGTCACAGTCACTAACCAAAGACCCCGTGGCCATCAGCTCCCAGGTCATTTCAGTGGTTCTGGCTCAGGGTCTTTCAGTGCTTACTGTGATGATTGATGCTGTTGATCAGGCGGACCCCAACCTGGGCGTGGTTATTGGTCATGAGGACAATATCAAAGAGTTCTTCGCTGTCGGGGTAGAGCGCTCGCAACTGAGTGTTGACTGCTTCAAGGGCCTACAAGACCAAAGAAAGATGAAAGAATGATCTAGCCACCAGCTCACGCACATGCTCCTTAACAAGAGAAGTGGATGGGGGAAGAGCTGAAACTTGATGCCCACTGATTTACATGCAACTCTCTCTACTTATAGTCAATATGTTCCCATATGCCCTCTACTACTATCTGTGTGACCATGAACAAAGGATACCAAAGGGTGGAAGGAATTAGGTCTGTCCCTCAAGTGGAGTTAGCAATTTGTTTCTCCTGAAAGTATGCGTCTCCTAAGTTCTCATCTTTTAAAAATAAATTTGACAGCACTAGCTACTCCTGCTTGTGTCCCATCTTGCCCATCCATATTCCATCCATCCATCCACTACTCCATTGTTTCTCTCTGAAATATTGATGCTCAGGTGCTTTCAGAGAAGACAGCCCTGTCAGGAGAGCATCCATATCTCCTTCCTCCATGGCCCCTCAAAGGGCAGAGGAAGAATCTAATCAAATCTTTTACATGCCACAAAACAGGCACAGCTCAGAGCCATGACTCCTTGGGCACACCTAAGAAGCCAGGCAGTTGGGAAGATTTTTACCCAAGCTGAATTTTTCAGTTCTAATCCATGTTGTTCAGTGGAAGCCACTACCCTCAAAGTTTTCTCAGGGTATTTTTCTTTCTCTCCCTCTCTTCCAAGGTTTTCTAGATTCTTTGAGCTGCTCTCTTACGCCAGTGGGAATCCAGAGTAGCTCCATCGTAGCCAATGCAGCTGTTCGGGATTGATACCAGAGTGATGAGAGCTGAATTCTCGAAGGTTGGTGTTTACCTTCAGTTTTATCCAGGACACTGAGTCCAGGTCGTTGTGCCTTGCTCTGGTGGTGGCGGACTTTGGAAAGGCAAAGGATCTCAGGGGGCTGGAGCGATGGTGCTCACCTTGACAAATGGGAAGGCAGCACCAGGTAGGAACGGTTCATTCTCATGGTCCAGCTGGTATTTCACATATGCCTCCACCCCTTGCTCCGTGTAAATCTTCTGCTCTTCCTCCATGCGAAACAGAGCCCGTGAGGAGACCGCAATGGTTATTGCGTTCTCAGGCTTTGGCTGCATGACAGAGAGAGACAGAAATTACATCACTAATCCCTACATTTTCTACCCATGGCCACAAGATTACGGACCCGGTTCCAGCGCAGTGGGGTAACATCAAATGCCAGGCCAGAAATGGAGCACCAGGTCCACCCCTCTCCAGAGTCTCGGAACATCAGTTCTGGATCGTTCTGCAGATCAGAATGTAAGGACTGGGCACATATCTATTAGAAACAAACCCATCCCAGTCTCCTCACTCCCAATGCAACTCCATCTAGCATAGCCCTCGGGGCCCAAGAGTCACACACACAGGTTTCCTCACTGCCTCCATTTCACTTGGCTGGGGGTGGGGGTAGGGGGGACTCTGTGCTGGGAATCACACGCAAATCAATATTACTCTAAAGTTATAGGCAAGGAGCCAATGCTTCAACTGTTAGCACTTCATCCCAGAGCGCATTCTGCACTGGAACATTTCCATTCCTTGCACTCCGGGGCCTCTTGCAGTTAAGAGATTTCTAGGATCAGCATCCTCAGTCCCATGACCCCTCTGAGCTGAGACATTTCCATTCCCTGCACTCTCAGTCGGGGTCACTTGGCTCTCCCCCAACTGCTGGAAAACCTCTCCATGTTTCCAGCTGAAGGAACTCTGGGGGCCATCTTGCATAGAGTGTGATGGGTTTTTGCCTCCTGGTTTCATGCAGCATCTAGTGTCTGGACACTAAGGGCCAAATTCAGACCTGGTGTCCATGAATGCAACTCAGCGGAAGACCATGAACGGCACCTGATTATACCAGGCACAATGTGGTCCCTAGGGTAGGGTGGCAGGGGCATCAAATGAACAGAGTAGCTGATTGGTTCCTGGGATGCATGATGCAAAACTTTGACAGATCGAAGTATCCTTCCCCTCCACCACCATCATTCATGGGGCACCTTTCCCTCAATGCCCAGCACTGTTGCTGCAAACAGGGGCTTCGGATAATTATAAAACACTAAGCACTGCATTGTGGGAAGGAGTTAGGAAAACCACTGGACACCGTGCATTAGCAACGTTGGGGGCTTCCCATCAACACAGGGAAGAAACCATTACAGATCCTGCCAGTTCAGCCCGAACTGAGCTATTATAAAGGACTTTGTCCCAGGCATCAAAACCAATCCGTGCCAGCAATGCTTGGAAAATGCCTGAGGAAGGCTGGTGTGTCTGACTGGAAGGCAGGGAATGGGTATTGGAAGCCCAGGGTGAGCCAAACCACCATTGACTAGCGATAATTATTAATCTTTAAGGACTTGATCGACAGCCCACAGAAGAAATCAGAAGATTCTTGTCATGGATTTCCATGAGGCGTGGCTTGGGCCCAGACACGTGTCTATGGCGCTGGAGGTGAGATTGGCACCTGGCAGAGAGGGGTGACGACACCACCTCCCGCCAGAGGAGTTCACACTCTCAGCTCGGAGTCAGACATTAACCTCACGCCCGCCCCGGAGGCGAAGTTGTGATGTGCTGCGGGCTTCTCAGAAGCAAAATGGTGCCTGCATGGCAACTCGTGGGTTGATAAAACAATCGGAAGCAAAGCCTGCACGGTGACTCTCCTGCAGACGTGGCCAGCGATGTGCTGCCAAGAATCTAACAAAGCCGATGCCTCCTCGCCTGCAGCAAAGCCTGAGACGCTGCCGGGGGGGAAGGCGGGCACTCGCAGAGAAAGCAGACATTGGCTCCTGGGCAGTACTTTTATGGCCTCCGAGAATAAGTCATCTCTGCCAGTCATGATTTAACAGTGTCCGGGATGAGGAGGAGAACTCCACCTGAGACAGGGAAACCAGCCTGGCCTCTCTTTCATTTGGAGAGGAAATTTTAAATAAGACCACCACCACCACCCTGCACCTCCAGAGTTCCCTCCAGCACATCAGGGACCATCTGCAGGGGGAGAGGGCCGGAATTGGGAGAGAATCTCTGAATCTTAGGCTAACAGCAACACCGTAATGGACTTCTCTGCCCCAATCCTTGGAAACAAACCCAATCCATACATCAGGTCGACACTGGGGAGCAATCTAGCCACTCGTGTTCCTGTTGTCCTGAGAAAGACATGGCCAAACCCTGCTCCTGGTTGCACCTGTGCAACATCCATGGAATTGCAGCAGCATAGCTGAGAGCAGCATTAGGTCCACTGTGTTTTCAAAATAGCCCCCCAAATCTGAACGCGCCATCTCTGGCACGCACAGAGGCATACGGCGAGGGATTTTATGCTCTGGGACACAGCAGCTTAGCTGATCGCAGGGTATTATTGATGCATTATGCTGAGTGCATTGGCTTGGCTGATCCCACTCTGTTAGATTATTTAGGAATTATTAGTTAAAATCAATGTTAGAGAGAGATGACATGGCCGGGCTACAACAGTCTTATTGCTCATCCTGAGGCACCAGTGAAAGGGCCCAGTTCCATTGTTATTGGAGCTGATTTGAAATGCGTGTGTGTGTGTGTACAGTGAACTGCAGTGTGTAAAGTCAGATTTGAGGTTTCCCATGATTTCATGTAAAGAGGTTTGGGGGCAGAGGGTGGGGGCTGAACCTGGATGAAAACCTAGAGCAAGAGGTTAATATTTAGGGGATGTCATAGGGGATGGGTTATTATATGGAGACAGTGAGTACTCGAAACCAGAGGATATGGAACGGTGAGTTAGATGGGACCAAGCCCAGTAGGGGCAAAATTTTCAAAAGTGCCCAAGTGATTTAAGTGCCTCAGTCCCATTTTCAGACGTCATTTGGGCACATAAGAGCTTAAGGCCTTGGTTACACTGGCACTTTATAGTGCTATAAAGCCTCCAGGAGCGCTATAACTTACTACCCGTCCAGACTGGCGAGGCATGTAGAGCGCTATAAACCCACAGTTATACCACTGCTGGTAATCCTCCCTTCCCTGAAGATTAACAGCTATTGCGTATTCCGTGTTCCGTTTTATCTCAAGTGTGAATGAGTATTAACACAGATAGCACAACAAGTGATCTCTGGGGACGCCCCGAGCCATTTAAGGCAACTGACATCTCTTCCCCTTGTTTTTAACTCCGGCAGGAGGAATGCGGAAGTATGTTTTCAGAGTCTCTCTTAACTCGAAAGATAAGCAATGCAAATGTTTAGGGAGGAAGCCTGTGTGAAATACAAAGCTTGCTAGTCTTCTCTGTCAAAGAATGCTTACTGACAGGCTCTCAGAAGGACGAACTCTCTCCCTCCGCATACACACAACACGTTCCCTCTCACCCCCGTCGTTTGAAAAGCACGTTGCACCCAGCTGAATGCTGGGATAGCTGCCCATAATGCACCACTCCTGTGCCACTGCAAGTGCCGGAAATGTGGCCACGCTACACCACTGGCAGGTCTCAGTGTGGACACGCTATAGTGCTATCCCTATAGCTGTATATGAAGACAGCTATAACCAATACCGCTATAAACCTGTAAGTGTAACCATGCCCTTAGTCTCTTTGAAAGTAAATGGAATTCAGGAAGGACATGCTTAAGGGACAGATTTTCAAAGAGATTCAGGCATTTAGCAATGCAGACAGGCACTTAGCAAGATTTCCAAAGGCGCCTGCCATGGGTCTTGGGCACTTAGGTACCTAAAGACCTTTTTCAAAAGTACCTAAGGTTTTTTTCAGCTCTGATTTCTAGGCTTCCTGTTTACTAGGTTGTCCTGGCCAGTACTGCTGTAATTGTAGTATTGGTATAGGTAGGTGAGCTGGTGTCTTTCCCACCCTGTTCTACAAACACTTCCACACCCTCTGCAAAATGCAAATGCCCTGCCCCAGCGTTTGGCTCTCTTAAGAACAGCAACACGCTTACAAGGATTCGCTCAACCATTCTCCGCAGGCTCAGCTGCTCTGAAGGCTTGGGCCTTCTCTCCAGACTGCTCAGCCCTAATCCCCTACCACCCTTAGAGAGTCCCTCCCACCTCCCTTGCACCCAGCTGGGATGAAGTCACTGCCTCAGTGCATTAGCACAACCCACCTACTCCTCTCTCAGCAGGATCACGGCCAGCTAACAGAGCAATTTAGGCAGATGCTAACACGGTGGTCCACGGTAGTTATACAGCCCAGAAAACCGCCTTGCAGACAAACACTGGAAGTGTCCCTATGCAGTGTTCATACACCAGGACAGTGACCTGAAACCAACAGAAGGGGACCCTTTCAATAGAGCTAAAACAAAAGTACAAATTCTCCTCTCCAGCACTCCCAACGTCAGATGCACCGAAGAGGATTTGCAATCACTTGTTCTGCGGGGATGTGCATGGACTGTTGTTCCCTAAAATGGCGTCTCCAGGGCTTTGCTGGTGTGGCTGTCCAGGACCTCAGATATTACAGTCATGGGTTCTTGTGAGGTCCCCCAAGACAGAGGGGAGAATTCATTCTCTCCCACTAGCCCAGGATTTTGGCCGAGTAGCATAGCACAACAAATACATAATTCACATGTGGCAAATAGTAGCAAATTTGCCATTTTAAGATCAGCTACCCAGGGGGCCTTAGTCACTTACTAACTAGTCATGGGCCAGCTCTTAATTCTAATTTGCATTAATAACTCAGGTGTCATGGGTCATTTATGAGCCAAGATATTAATTAATAACTATTAGAGGTCCCGGTCAGTTCGTCATTAGCCTTTGGCAGTTAATCCAGTTCCTGGGCACAGCTGCTATTACCCAAATCAGTTTTCTGGGTAAAGCAAGTGCTATAGGATGTGTGTCTCCATTTCCTGGGACACAACAGACAGCAGCAAAGCACATCCTCCGGTTACAGCTGTTTAAGAATTTCCTGCAAGATGAAACTGGGTCAGTGCTGTGACTGTCACAACAGCTTAGTTTGATCAGACCAACCCAGGGTGCTCTGGAAAGCCGTTCCACGGGCCTTTTCAAAGATGCCGGGGTTGGCATGGCACGGCATGGCACAGAGAAATCTAATTCTGCTGTCATACCTGCATGCATCTCTGCACTGCACCCACCTTGCATGTAGGTAAATGTGCCGCTTAGGCCCTTGTCTTGTGTAGCTCTTTACAAGATGCTCCCTGTTCTCCCCTTGCCATGTAAGGTACAGGCCCCCCAAGGGGTAATTTCAGAGGTAATAAACACAGCGAGAAATGTATCATTAAGCCAGACACTCAGCTGTATCCCACCTTATAGTTCTGGCGTAGCTCCCTGCTGTTTTGTAGCACATCAGCGGGCGGGCAGAGCTGTCCAGCATCACTCTTTCACCCTCTGGGGACATGCAAACTTTTAAATCCTGCTCACTCCTGCTAAATATTGTGCACCTCTAGAACACTTTCTATAGGAGGACCGTACATGTTAATGAATTAAGCTTCACAGTTCATGCTGATCAGGTAGCGGAATTCCCCTTCTGTAGAGAATTCCAATCATTACAATACAATCGGTTTGAGCATTGGCCTGCTAAACCCAGGGTTGTGAGTTCAATCCTTGAGGGGGCCATTTAGGAATCTGGGGCAGAAATCTGTGGGTGAGATTGTGGCCTATGTTGTGCAGGAGGTCAGACTAGATGATCATAATGGCCCTTTCTGACCTTAAAAATCTAAATACCCTCAAATTTTGATTTTTGGGAGCAAAAAACTAAATGTTTCAATAAGTCACTTCAATGCAACTTTTATATTATAATATTAAGTGGCCTCTATACACATCACATTAACAGAATATTTCAATTAACATTTTACTTTAAGTCCAAATGAAATCAAAGTGGCACTATTGAAATGTTTCAACTCCTCGCCCGCCCCATTGAGAAGTGTCACAAAACCAGCCCATTCCCCAAGAAACATTTCAATTTTGATAAAACTGCCTTTTTAATAGAAGATTGTTCCAGCGATTATTTTTTACCTGCTCTATTTACAACCCTTCCATATGGGGGAAAAAAATCAGCTTTTGGCTCTACTTTACAAATGGGCAACCAGGGCTTGGAGAGAAAGATATTTACCCACAATCAGATGGCAATCCTTGGGCAGAGGCAGGAAAAGAACCCAGGAGTCCACACTCCCACTCCTGTGCTTCAACCACTAGACTGCGCTTCCTCTCCTTCTAATAAACACTTGTATTCTTTAGTGACCTTCTAACCACACTTCATATTCGCTGTCAGACCATACCGGACTCTATGCAACATCCCACTCCAGCATGACCTTGAGTGACCTTCATCCAAAGTGAGATTCTTGGGACCAGGAGACTGGATAGTTGAAGATAAACACTATTTATCCTCATAGCCATGTTCAAGGTCAGTTAATGCCACTCAGTGTCTGGAAAGCAGCTCGAGGGCTTTGTTGAGCTAAATCAAACTGAATTCTGCATTTTGGAGTTTTAAAAAAAAATAGGTCAGCTGTTCTACCCTCTTTCTTTGCCATTGGAGGATCAGACTGAAGGCTCCATCTAGCCCCTTTCAGCAGAGAATTAGTAAAAAGCTTAGCAGAAATATTATAGGAGAATAATACAGGCGAGTGAAGGGGAAGATAGTGCTGTCCTCTAGGGCTCTGTTCGTATTCTGGACTCAGCATCTTAAGACAAGAACAGAAGGGCAGCCAGGTAGGAAGCACCAGCCATCAGCAAACAATGCAATGCAGGGAAATGCTAAGAGGGATTTAAACCTTTGGGGACTGCAGATCCATGTCTAATCCTCCTCCCAAGCAGTCACAGGGCTAGCGGTCTGGAAAGTACATGCTTCCTTTAAGCCAATATCCCAGCTTTAGTGATTTGAGTTTTGTAGAATCACATCTGTACACATTACACCAGCCCTTTTCATCTCCCTGGATGCACCGGTTATGTAGCAAGCGAGACAATAACTCCCATAATTCCTCACCAGTCACCCCTACCCTCCCATGCACTCTATTTTCCTAGAAAAGCTTTAATGCCTAACCAGAGAGCTATGTTAAAATAAAAACTCTTCAAATACAGAAAGAAAAATAGGGAGATGATAGGGGGAATGATTAAAACTAATCATGTACATTTCTATAGCACCTCTCATCCCACAGCTCTTCACAGATGAGGTATACTCAGCACCACAGAAATGCTTTCAACTCTGGGGTGAACAAGGATGGCCAGCTGGCACACAGCACAGGAATTTTGGCGAGGATCCCAGAGAGGGGGAAGGGGACACATATCCTTAAAGAAAGCACCAAGGGAGCATTAACATCCTCTGATGATAGGCAGGACGAAGGTCTCCTCTGAAAGACCCAACACAGCTTTACCCTCCTCAAAAGGCTGAAGGGTTAAGGCAATTCTGCCAGATTTTCAGGGACTCTATGTATTTTAACCTTGATATTCAATGGCAAGCGATCCCTTCTGGCAAAACCAGCTTCAAATGTTGCACCAGATGGAACCCCTCTAATCTGGTCACCTAATCCTGTTACATGAGTGTTGCTGTGGTTACAATTCCTAAATACCCTTCCAAGAGTGGGTGGCTAAGTCCCAGAAATCCTGGATGCCACCAAAAACCCAGACCGGAGAGATGACTTCCAGTTGCCAAAGGTACAGGAGTTTGGGGCATATGTAGGGCTGGATCCCCTGCTGGCACCAAGGATGGTGCAGAGACCCCTGAACTTTACAGAAACTGAGGGGAAATCCCAGCTCAAGGGAGACACGTCCCACGCAGCCAGACAGAGAAACCCCTTCAACATATGCAAGGAGCAGGCAAGGCTGGAGTTGAGGACTTGAGAAGCAGGCGGACGGCATCCCAGAAAAATGGAGCATTGCAGAACAAAGTGCTGCCCTGACGTGGTATCTCCAGAGATGGCTCATCATCTCGTGTTTGCCACTCAGTGGGCAGCTGCCCGGGCCTTGGGCAGCTCCTGAGACAGCCTCCAGGTCTCCAGCCTGGCATCTCCCGGACAGCTCAGGAGTGGGCAACCTGCTCTGAATGGGCACTGACAGACTGTTCACTAAAACAGGACAAAACCCATATGCCCCTTCCAGCCGGGATGTGTCTGTTCCCCAGCGTCTAACGGTTAGAACATTGTCCCGTCTTGTCTCAACTGTTCCAAGCAATGGGGCATCCTTCCCTTCCTCCAGGACCCAATTACATCCTCTCCCTGTCAGAAATGTCTCTGGACATTCACCCTACATTTTCCCTTTCTTAATCCCCGCCCCGCCATTTCTCCTGGTTCTACCCCCTCCTGCCAGCCTAAATCATCCCTCATCCTCCTCTCAAATATTTGCAAACTTGTCTCCCTGCTGTGGGCCATCACCACAAGAGGCGTTTCGTGCTTTCCTCGCAAGCGCCTTAGCCTCTTGGGTCATTTCTCTCGCTTTTCTCTGAAGACCCTCCAGCCTGTCAATAACCTTCTGATCCCGAGGGGCGCAGAACTGAACGCCGTGTCTCCCCGGGAATGACAACGTGCTCCCTTTTAAAACTGTGTTAGGGTGACAGTCATTTATTGTTACTCCTGCATGAGTGTGATTTTTATCTATCCGCTAGGGCCAGAGCGTCAGCGGGTGTGACTCAACACTGAGGAGGGCCCAGGCTGTGTCCGATCCACAGGGAAAATTAATCTGTGAGTGCCCCTTAGAAGGCTTTAGCTCAAGCCGCAGCAGCTCAGTTCTGGAGCTTGCCAGGTTCAGTCACTGGCGTGTCGGCCAAGACTGGGCTGGCACCATGTCCAATTTAGCGCAGCTGAGACTCTGGGCCTTCATTTATGAACACAAAAATGATGAAAAATTCATATCATCTGAGGCCGGAGTCCAGCTGTGCCCGTGTCACTCTGAGGAATGCAAGTTACCCTCAAGAAAACCCTCTCTGGGAGGTCAGTGGCAGGAGCTGGGGAACAGCCGTCCCTGAGCTGTAACAGGAACCCGACTGCATAGCTGTGAGTGACTCTTCTTCACAGCAGGTGCCCCCCAGGCCTGTGGAGCTGGTTTCTTTCCCATCTCCAGAGGCTTTGCACCCATCAGTCCTTGCAGAGCAGTTCTCAAAAGCTTTGGGTAACGATGGACCTAACCAACACAATGGAGATGTTGATCTGGACTCAGACCCTCCCCTCCCTCCAAGTTCAGAGACGCCCGGATCTGGCATTTTGGTTTGGTCCATGTCCATTAGAGAGGGATCCGATGTGAAATCTGGATCCAGCTCTGGATTCCAGCTCCTTCTCCAGCACTTCAGGAGGATTTAGTTCCAGGGTCCTGTCTTGGGACCAGTTGAATGTCGGGGAGCACGCAGCATCAGCACCAGGTGGCAGACAAGACAAACGGGTTCATGTCCTTTAGACACACGGATAAGGGATCAGCCCTCTGAGGAGGGTGAAGGGGATTTATTCTGCAGGGAAAGGCTGGAGCGGCGTGACTTGGGGCAAGGGGACAGTTATACTTGGCGGCAGAACTGGGACTCTGCTAAGCAGAGAGAGGTGGGGAGCAGCACCTGAAGGGAAAACTCATTTTCCCAGGGGCTGCCTTGGTCCTGTACTGTACACTATTCACAGATGGATCATTTTCACCCTTTGGTTCTCATACGTGGAGTCACAGGAGAGGGTTATGAGGCCATTAAAAGGAACTCGCCTCTGTACGTCAACTACCTAGACTTTGAGAAGGCATTTGATAGCATTCACCATCCATCTCTCTGGAAGATCCTAAAAATGTATGGATTTCCTTTGAAAGTGATTAACATCCTCAAAGATAAGTATGCTGACAACAAGTGCTGTGTACATCATGAAGGACAGCAAAGCGACTGGTTCCATGTGAGGACGGGAGTCAGACAAGGGTACGTTCTCTCGCCCATCCTATTTCTTGTGGTCATAGACTGGGTGAAGCGGAGAGCCACAGAAGACCGACGAAGAGGGTTCGTATGGCGACTGTCTGGCCAGACTGAAGATTGTGACTTTGTGGATGACATCGCTCTGCTCCCACATTCTCAAATGGACCTCCAAGAGAAGACTGATAGGGTAGTTAGAGCGGCTAGATGTGTGGGGCTCAAGATCCATGCTGGTAAGAGCAAGATAACCAAAGCAAAAACAGCAAGCTCGGTGAAGACAGTCCTATATGACGTGGAATTAAAAGAGGCGAATGATTTCAAATATCTTGGTAGTTACATATCGGCTGATGGTAATATTGAGAAAGAGATATCCACCAGAATTAGTCTTGCAGCAAATGCTTTCAACAGACTTCAAGACATCTGGAAGTCATCAATCTTGCAAACTAAAACTAAAGTAAAGATCTACAGGTCAAATGTCCGCTCTGTATTGCTCTATGCGGCAGAAACGTGGAGGACCAACAAGAAGATAGAAGGTCGACTTCGGGGTTTTGAAGGAAGGTGTCTTAGGCGCATCCTTAACATACACTGGCCTCAACGTGTCACCAGTAGAGAAGTGAGCCGACTAACAGGCATTAACAACATAGTGGATGAGGTGAAACAACAAAGATGGAGATGGTTGGGGCACGTGTTGAGAATGGATACTACCAGACATCCTCACACTGCTCTAAGATGGATACCAGAGGGAAAAAGAAGGAGAGGCAGACCACTGGGAACGTGGCGAAGAACTATCGAAGGCGAAATGAAAAATATGAGAAAGACCCGGGATGAAATCTGCTGGTTAGCCCAAGATCGAGTCAAATGGAGAATGGTTGGTGCCTTATGCTCCACTAGGAGCAAAGAGAACTAACTAACTAACTAGGCATTGTAAGCATTATGAGATGATGGGTCTAATTCCTGACCCAGCCCTAGTGGGTGGAGGGAGACCCAAGTGAGAACCAACACTGCTTGGGGGGCTGACAGGGGCCCACTGTGAAGAGCACTGAAGAGAAGTGGAATTGGGACGAAGAGATTAGAGGGGCCTGGAAGGGGGTGGGGGTGGACTGATGCTTTATGGAAGGCCTCAAAGCCTAGGTGCCTCTAGGCCCAATTTAATGCACCTGTGACCCATTAGCTGTTTACAGCCCTATGACATCACCCTCCTCCTGCCTACTCCACATTCACTTCTGCAGCTATGGAAATCAAGAGCTCCCTATGAGCATCATCAGCCCCCTCCCCACTTCCCTCCCACCGCTCCTGGGACTGTGAGATGCCCCTGAGTTTCTCTCGCCTGGTCTTGTATCCAGCAAGCAGCAGGGCTATGAGATCAGCTGGGGTCATTCCAGGATTCCAGCTCTGACATGGAGACCACTCCCAGCAAAGAGGACAGAGATTTCCCCTGAGCCTGCGAAGGCAGCAGGCAGACAGAGGGACAGAACAGATGAGACAGACAGACTACTGACACCTAGCAATATCAGACAGACTACGGAGCCCTGGCCCCCATTCCCCGAGCGCTCGGGGTCAGATTAAAGTTCACTGCAATGGCTGGGATGCTTATGGGTTTTCCGAACACTATATAAATAATACAGGGAAATGCCTTGTGCCCATTCATCATGGGCTGTGACAGCTGCCTCCCAGAGTGTGCCCAGCTGTGTGTGAGCACAACGGAGCTGCAATGGGAGCTCTCTGCATGGCTGTTGGCACCTGCACCTCATAGCCTGCCTGAAACCAGCCCCCGGGGCAGGAGTGTGAACTGGGCATGGAGTCATGGCAGATCTCACAGAGAAGATTCCTGGCAATGTGGTCAGAGAGAGGGAGTGTTTTCCAGAGCCCAGAACTAAGAATCAGGCCTCCTGGCTTTTGATCCCAGCTCTGCCACTGACTGTGTGACCATAGGCAACTCACTTAACTAATTTTCCCCATCTGTCAAATGGAGATAATCCTACTGATTCCCCACTTTTGTGGGTGTTAAGAGGTCACATAAATGGCTGAAGCAGTCTGACAGCCTTGCATGAAAGGGACAGAGGATCATGGTTATAACCCAGGCTAGCTTATCCCTGCTCAGTTCCCACTACAGCTGTGAAGGCTGAAACCAGCAACCATCATCCATCTGCAGGAAATATGGCAGGATTCAAGGAACCAAACAAGGTTTCCACACAAGGAATGTGTCTGCCAGAGACAATGCCCAGAGCTGGCAGGTCTCCACAGAACGACAGCCTAGGAAGTCTCTCTCAGCCCGAGTTTACAGCTGAGCTTACAGGTGCGAGACAGACGTGAGCTTACAGGTGTGACACAGACTCCGGGCTTATCAGGGGACAGACTGGCAGCCCCATAAACACAGGAATTTCCAGACTGGACCAGCCGGGGGGTCTCTTGGCTCCAGGCAGGGCCTTGTCTCTCTGGGTCAGTGGGCAGTACCTAATGCTCTAGAGGCAGGTGCAAGAACCCCAGAAAGGGCACTGAACAAACAAGCAGCTGGCAGGGAGGTTTATTCCCAATTGGAGGCAGGTGGGTTTCTACACCTTGTTTTCCAGCCCCAGGTTCCTGGGGGTGCTCCTGGCTGTGGGAGTTTCTATTATTAAACCCGTGTTGGAGGGGTTTCTAGCTCAGGGCCTGTTAGATAACAGCAGGGCTCTGAGAGGAAGGGCACAGCCAAATGAGAGGGAACAGGAGCAGCCACATTCAAATGACATTAACTGGAGCTGGCAGGAGATTCAGCGCTAGGGCTGCCACCCATCCCCACTCCACCCCCTTTTAGGTGGGCAACGGGGGGTCACCCCCACTCCAGCAAGGACCAGAAGGCGGGTTACCGATGAGGCTTGGGAATCTCCTGTCTTGGCTCCAGGGGACGAGCCCGGTGTGCTCTGCCCTGGGACAAGCAGCTCCTCGCTGCAGGGGAGCGCCGGGCTCCGTGCCCGTCCCCAGCGGGGCAGGAGCCGCCTAGCTCGGGGCAGGAGCCGCCTAGCTCGGGGCAGGAGCCCACCAGAGCGGTGACCGGTGGAGCCCCAGCCAGCCTGCAAAGGCACCGCAGCAAAACGATGCAACAGGTCGGGGCGGCTCAAATCCTGGGGGTCTGTCCCGATCCCTGCACGGGGGGGAGTTTGCTGCCCCAGCCCCCCAAGTTCGCAGCCCCCCAAGGCTCGGCTCTTACCGGTTTGGGTCTCTTTAGCGGGCTCAGGCTGTCATAGAAAGTCTTGGCTTCCTCCCAGCGCTGCGGCGTCCCGGCCTCTCGCGCCCCGCCGGCCGCTTGGCCACCCGCTGCCGAGCCCTTCCCAGCGGCTGCTGGCTCCATCTCGCCGGCTGGAGCCGAACCCGGAGCGCGAGCAAATGAGTCTCCCCGGGACGCAGCGCGCACCTCATCCCCGCTGCTCGCCAGGGCGGGGGCGCTTTATAGGGCCGCCCCCCCCCCCGCGCCCGGCTCGGAGGGGCCAGCGGCCTTAACCCGTGCGGCGCTGGAGCCGGCCGGGCTCTCACCCCCACGCTCCCCAGCCCAGCCCTGCCCTGCAACCCGTGCCGGGGGACTGAGCCTCCGGGGATCGGCGCTGCACACCCGGGCCGGGCCCTTCCCGTTTGTCCTTCGGCGCTCCCTGGCTGGACAGCGCCTGGAGGTCCCCTTCTGGGTCTGCCCCCGTGTGACGTTGGGCCAGTCCCTTGCTGGCCGTGCCTCTGTTTCCCCTCTCGTCTGTTTAGATCTGGAGGCAAGTGGCTCTTCAATGTGTCTCCTGCGGCTCTTGGCAGCACATGATCTCCAAAGGCCCTGTGATTGGACATCTAATCCCGGAGGAACAGAAGCAATGAATTCACCCCACCGGGGCTCTCTGGGGTAATGCTGATCGCTGATTTGGCTCCTGAACCCCTGAGGTCTGAGTACAGCTGCTTTAGCCTGAAAGCCCCTGGACTCTTTTATTCTGTGTATGTACCGCGCCTAGCACAGTGGGGCCTTGGTCCCTGGGAGCGCCTGGGGGCTACAGCAATAACATGATGATTCTTTTTATCTGTGACATAGCTGCTATTCCCGGGAGATGGGTCCCAGGGTATTCGGGGACGCTAAGAAAAGACAAAGACTGAGCTCTGCAAAGGTATTAGAGCTTCTAACCTCTGCTGGAGTCAATGGGAGTTAGGAGCCTAATTACCTGAAGATCTAAAAGGCCAGGCCCCTACCCCCAAGGAGCTAACTCAGATGGAAACAATCCATGGGACAAAGGTCATGGGATGCCTGGAGCCTGCAGATCAAGAGGTGCGTTTTAAGGCAAGATCCCACCCAAGAGAGACAGGGGGCCTTGAGGATAGGAGGGGTGCTCCCGGAGTCTGTCAGAAAAGACGGTTCAAAGCTGAGAGTGGGGGAAGGAGGCAAAGAGAACAGTTAGAAGAGAGGGTACAAAGGAGCAGGGGGGATGAAACAGTAATAATAATACCTAACTCTGTATAGCGCTTGTCATCAATCAGATCCCACCTGCATCACAATCTTTACTGTATTATCTACACACACACACGCACACCGTGAGCAGACAGTTATCCCTTCTGTGCAGATGGGGAACTGACCCCCAGCGAGGCTAAGTGACTTGCCCAAGGTCACACGGGACATCTGTGGCAGAGCTGGGAATTGCACTTGGGTCTGCCAAGTCCTGGGCTAGGGCCCTAACCACTTAGGGTGGAGTTATGCAAAGCCCTGGAAGAGAGGAGGATCTTCAGTTTGGTGCTGCAGAAGAGAGGGTGCTGGTGTGAGGACTGCTGGGATTGGAGCACTGGGAGAGCAAGAGGAGCTAAGCAGTGACACTGGGGGAGGTGAGATGCAGCAGGTTTGCTAGTCAAGGCATGAGACAGCCAAGGGATGGGCCAGGCTTTTCACATCAGAGGTACAGAGAAGAGGTTGGAGTCTAGAGGATGGATGAGGCAGGAAACTAGAATTTGGCAAGGGTCTGTGTAGGGGCACCAGAGAGGAACCCCCAGTGTGACGCTGGGGGCCGGGGAGGGTGATGGAGTTCTTGGCAATGACGGAAACCTGCCCACCTTTTGATAAAATGATGAAGGACAGGTTTAGTCCTGCTGTTCTCCTGGGTTTGGGGGTCTGAGATGGAGACACTTCAGTGCACTCATCAGAATTCACCTGCTCTTCCTCGGATTCCCTGGCCGGGAGGGGAAACATGCTGTGCATTAGTGAAGGGAATTATTAATCTTATTCATTAGCTAATAAATCGTCTCCCAAGTGGATTCATTGACATAACCCAGCCCCTCTGAGTGAAGTCTGAGGCCCAACTGTCACTGCTAAAAACTCCATTTGGGACAAACCGTAAGAGGAACCCTTCCCCCTACAGTCGTGCAGAACACGCAATAACATTGCAGCATGTTTGATCTGCACCAACGCCCCTTTACTGCAAAACCTAGAACCGATCCATGCCCGAACCCACCCCTCGAGGAGGTCACTGCACAGACTCTGCTGCGCTGAGCCTCCAACCTAGAGCTGGTCAAAAAAACGGAGACTGAATTTTCCATTGGAAAATGCTGTTTCCTTGAAATCAAAATGTTTCCCAGGCACGTGCTGATTTTGGTGAAACATTAGACAGAAGAGTTTCAAAAATCAGAGTGCAGTGTTTCATTTCAACTTCCTCGTTTAAACTATTTATTATGGGATCATCATTGTAGTTATAGAACCTTCTATATTAAGTGGTCATTTC
This sequence comes from Dermatemys mawii, assembly GCA_007922305.1. NCBI lineage: Eukaryota > Metazoa > Chordata > Testudines > Dermatemydidae > Dermatemys > Dermatemys mawii. The sequence goes on from ML677388.1 coordinate 6,320,994, forward strand.
ATTTCAACACGGTCATTTCAAGGGTTCCAAATTAAAATGCTTCAGAACTTTTCCTTCTGGGAATATTTCAACCTTTCGTCCAGACTTGGGACGAAATAAACTTCAAAATGTCAGAAGTTGCCATGGGACTGAAATCCCATTTTCTGCCCAGCTTCACTTCAGACCAAGGGAGCCAACAACCTCCGCCTAAACCAAGCGGCCCTCAAGGACCTGGATTGAGACCTATGAAAGAACAGTGTATGAATCACTGGGAAGAATGGATCACACCCAGGCAACCAGGCTGTTAGGGATACAATACCTGCATGGCCCAGCAGCCTCATCACAGTGAAATGTGTAGAACTCAAACCAAGTACAGCATCATGGCCCATCCACTAAAGATGGAACCTGAGTAACACAAAGCACAACCCGGGCAGGAAGGCACAAGGATGAAAGGCAACACCCCACCCCAAAGCAACCTGCTACTGGATCAGGCAAAATGGGTTCTGTTGACAAATGGACACAGGGGATAAAGCCCCAGACCCCATGTGCAGCACCGTGCTGGGCAGATGCTAGGTGAATCGTATTTGCCTCTGACAGGGCCCCGAGGGTCTTGGCCTATTTATACTTTGGCAGCCATGAGGAATTTTAGTCAGGACTCCCAGGCATGGACTTTGAGTGTAGCAAGGGCCCATTGTCAAGGCTCCCATAGAACTGGGCACTGGCTGAGTGCCCAACAAGGCCATTAGATATGTGTTTTGCACGCTGTTTCATCCAGCAATTAAAGGGCTCATTTTCAGAGCTGATTGCCCAGGGGCTAATCAGACCAGCAGGGCCCTGCTCTCTTATTGTTAGCTAGAAGCACCAGGGAATGGACAAAACCAGAAACACTGTTGCATCTCATGTTCTAACCAGCACCTGAGGCTGGGGACAACGGTGCTGCATAGGGAGCTGCCGGAGAATGTCATTGGCTACAGAGGTGGCTTCCAGGCTGTGTTGATCCTGAACTGCTTGGATGTCCTCCGTGTGTGTTTGGTAACAGTTTGCCCTTGACAAAGAACCCCAGGAGGTGCTTTGCCAGTCTCCATACCCAGCAACTTACACCAGTGCAGGAGTGGGAGGGTGGCCCCGGGAGACGACACTACTTCACCATTCCTCCCGGAACAGATCCAGCTATTCCAGTCCAAGGCTTAAGTTACTGCCTTTTCTAATAGCATCTCTGGCTCATTACCAGGATCAAGGTCTGGGGCTTGCACAGAATAATACACTTGTGTGATGTGTATGGGTTCTCCTTCCCCAGCCACTTGCAGGGCTGCACAAACATGAGAAAGTTCAAGGCGACTCCATCTAACCCACCTCCCCCTCCCCCCCCGCCCCGATACGCTAAGGAGACTCTTTGGTTGGGGCAAAGCTTTCAAGTTCCCCAGACCCCATCCCGATTGGTATTCATGCTCAAAGCTTTTATAAGTGCAGCTCACCTGTGACCCAGCCAACCATCCAGCCGAAGGGACCCAACGAGACCTGCACGCAGCCTGCTTAGAGCAGCACCGGCCCAGAAAGCAGAGCACGGGCGCAGTGGATGTCTCTGCAGCCAGGGTCTTTGTCACCTCCATTTGGGCCCCCTGAGCTTGGGAAGCAAAGTGCCACGTTCCCCAAGCAGAAGGCAAGCTCCCCACACCCCTGCTTTTGGGTATGGCCCTGGGACTGTCCCCCTCAGCAACATCAACTGATTATCTTTCCTACACTGCAGGATTAGAGCTGTCTCCCGCCGTTGTCCTAGCTGTGATGCATGTGTAATGAGGGCACAGGGGTTTTTACCACTGTATCATCTAACGCAGTGGTTCTCATTTGCGGACCCCTGAAAAAATTCAGATGGAACTGCAGAGCCCTTTGGAAATCTTAGACATGATGTGCGGACCCCCAAGGTTCCTGGATCACAGCTTGGAAACAACTGATCTAACTCACGTCGAGGTGACAGTGGGAAAGGTGCCTGAGCTCTATCTACACTAGGGCTCCAGCTGTGCTACTGCTAGTGTAATAATTGGACAGTTCCTAAAAAATACCACTGTAGCCCAGGTTTCAGCATCTCTCTTTTTAGACCCCATCCTGGGGCAACGACTCTCCTTGGGTCTGACCCCTGCCAAGCGCTGAGCCAGTCGCAGCTCCTCCCCTCAATTCAGGATCAGGCCCTTTGCCGCACAGTACCACCCACGCCGTTGGAACTGAGCAAGAAAGGAGGGTGACCGGCGTGGGAGAGCGGGGTTTGCCAAGTCATCCTACCTTCGCACCTCAAAGCCAGGCAGAACGCCTGCCCTGCAGGGAACCCTGTGGGCACTTTGCTGCTGAAGATGGGCCAGGACCTTTTTTTTTTTTAATTTAAAAAAACAATTTAAAGCCATTTAAGATGCTAATAGGACAAGGGTTCCCTAGCAACTGGCGCTCAGCTGTTATCTTAACAAGTTTGTAATGGGGGTGTGTGGAGATGGCAGAGGAGAAGAGATCAAAATATAAGGAAGAATGAGACAGCCAAGGGAAGGAGACTGAAAAGGAGAGGGAAAAAAGGGGGAACTGCAGAGGGAGAGGATGGCTCCCCAATAAGCAGAGTCTCCCCATTATTATAATTATTTATATTGTAGTTGTGCCTCAGAGGCCCCAGGTATAGTCCAGGCCCTGTTGTGCTAGGCGCTGTACATACAAAGGCACTGTTCTCATCCAGCCCACATTAGCAATGACTGGATGTTGGTACCATGCAGGGGCAGTCTGGTAGCCCCCTGTGAGAGGAGTTTTCTGGGTCTCCATCTGGTTCCCACGGGCCACAGGACAACCAGCCCCCTCCTAGCACGCTCAGCAGCCCTCTCGTAGTGCCTGTGGGGAGGAGGCAGAACTGGCCGTGCCTCTGGCAGACAGAGAGCTCTCGGGCCATCTCCCAGGAGCCTGAAATTCATTGCAAGCTAAAAACGGAGGCGGAGGAGAGCAAAAGGGAAGGAGAGCGCGAGGAGCTGGCCCAGCCCCAGAGAAGTGGGCTGCGGAGCATCTGGCAGCATGACTCAGAAAGCTCCCTCAGTTCCTGGGTCTTCCATTGCCCTCTAGTGGAATGAGAGTCCCAGGTGCAGGCCTAGTTACTGAGCGGCCTGTGAGCAAGGGGTTCCTTCCGCAGGGGCTGGGTGGGGGGGAAAACTCTGGGCCTCAGTTTTGCCATGTGTGAAATGGGGCTGATGCTCACCTCCCTGAGGCATGCGAGAGGCTTTCACCACTCTCAGCTACCCAGTCACCCCCTTCGCCTTCGGTAGAGATTTTGAGCCAGGCCCTGCTAGCCACACACTAGTGTCAACCTGCCGGGAATCATCTGATGGTCTTGGATCTGTTATAACTCTGCTAAGCTCAATGAACAGAGCATGGGCCCCTTCAGTGGTCTCTTGGGCTGCAATCAGCTCCGTGCCCGATCACGTCAGCGTCCGTCATCAATTCCTTGCAAACAGAAATGCAGGAGTGCACGTCAGCTTGCCCTTCCTTTCACCCTGCCTGATGCAGTCACGACTCCCAACTGATAATAGACAACTGCTTCCTCCCATAAGAATTACATTCCCTCCAGCCTCTAAAGTAATTTGTGCCCAGTTTTGGGGGTGGAGGGGTGGGCAGCAGGGAGCCTTTGCCCCAGCCCTTCTTTTACAGAGAAAGTCAGAGAAGGGAGCCAGGCCAGGACTGGAAAATGAGCCACATTCTCCTGTATGTGACGCTGTTGCGGTTCCTTATCCCTGCCAGCTCCCTTAAGCAGTTCTCGTGACTGGAGCACCACTCAGGCAGGGTGAAGAGGCAGGAACTAAAGCTGTAGCAAATTGGAACTGCCCATGGGCTTGGTCACATGGGAAAATGGAGTTCTGTCCCAGAATACTGGGGATTTTATGCCACAATGATTACTCTGCTTTGGAAGAACACTCATTATTCCAGAAATCAAGTGACTTTTCTTCCAGAGTAGAGTGTCCACAGTGGGAGCTATTCTGGAATAGCTGTTCCAATCAATTGCTCCATGTAGACAATCTCTGAGAGAGGGATAGGGCATGGGAAGTCAAGATGCAGCCCTGGACCGAGAGCAAACTGTAAAATCTTGAGGGCAGGGTCTCACACACACCATGCTAGAAACTCTACAGACAATGGGACTCCAGTCTCAGCTGGTCCCTAGGCATGAGTGTAATCATCATAGGGAAATAAGCCGCTGGATTCTCTTGGGCTCTCTCTGTCTCTGCTGTCAACCTGTGCCAGGGAGTATATGCTAGTGGAGGAACTATGTATTCCTCATTCTTTGCTATATAAGAACACTGGCATCTGAAACAAAACTTGACTTTAATCAGGCAAAACTAGCTTTCTGCTAACTTGGAACAAGCTGTAGCCATTGTGAACGGGGCATACGAACGTGCGAGGGTGGCACTTGGGGGTGGGGGGGTTGCAAGTTGCTAGGGCAACTCTTGATGCTGCCAAGTTGGAGTGCCTCTGGGGCCAAGGCCCAATCCAGTGTTATTAAGGTAGATACATAATCAAGCAGCAGCTTTGGGACAGTTCTACCAGGGGTGCTCACAAGAGGGGAGGGGAGCAGGGCGGAGGTGATGCAGAGGAAATGCTGACAGAGTGCTGGGTTCTAGGCCCAGCTTTGCCACTGATTCATGCTCTGGTTTGCGGCAGCTCCCACGCTCCCCGGGCTTCAGTTTGTACAATTACAATGCGAAGCACAAAAGCATTGCAACATTTAGCCCCAACGGCTGAGCCTGTGTCAACTGTCCTGAGCACTGACCTGGGGTGCAGTCATGTTTAATAGATGTGCCCTTCGGGGAACCAGGCTCCATGCCCACCCTTCACACTGAGCAAGAGACAGGATCGGGCTCTACATTCGGCTTTGCAGCCGGCCTGGCACGAGGCAGGGCTCTGGCAGAGAGTGGAAACCAGCTTCAGCCACAGCCAGGGTGCTGCTTTGGCTGGTGCTGAGAAAACCAGGAGCCTTGGAGAGGGTGAGTGAGTTTTAGGGGCATTTCAACCCCTGCCTTCAGGGTAGCCACACACTGAACGCCCAAAGAAAAACTGGGGAAAGTCACCAGAGGGAAGAGACCATCCCCTGATCTTACTCACAGGGCAGGGATGAGCCCATCAGCTTTATCTAAGAAGGGTCCCCAGGCCAGGATGTGCGGGTCCCCAGGAGACTGGAAGAGCCCTGTGACCTAAGCCTCACAAGCAGACGCTGATCACCGTGTCTTCTTTCTCTCCCGCGACACTGGACGAGTTCTCTGAGGTGAGGTGTAGGGAGAAATCTCTTGCTACCCACATCAATCCACCTCCCTCTCTTGGATGGGCTTACGGAGTCTCACCTCAAGCCTGTAGCTGACTGCAGCTCCTAGTGCTGGAAGAGCCCAACAATGACCCTCGTGACATCCCGAGGCAGACCCCATCCCCAAAGCCTTCATCAGCCTCACTCCAGCCTGGCCCTTCCCAGCATGCACAGCAGTGGCAGGAATGGACAACAGGCTGGAGCCTAGTACAGGTGTCAGAAAGAGCCACAGGAGAAACCAGGCTGATGTTGGTTCTTACTGCACCAGGCACATGGGTGAGCTAGAGGGGGTCACGCTGCCCCGCTGTCACCAATAACTGCTCCGCGGAAACCCTTGTGGGACACATTTTATTTTTCAGTTAAAAAAATATATAAACAACTCCACGGCTTCCTCACAGTTATTACAATAATCAAAACCACAATGAGCAGACTAGATACACATCTGTGAACAAACGACTGTCCTGGGGTTGGAGAAGGGCAGAGGCAGGCTGGGGAGGGGAGATGCAGTTAAAAATGTCTCATTAAATCACTGCCAGGCCCTCAAACCTGCTCTGTGAAGCACAGCACGCCTGGCATAACCCCCCGGGCTGGATTGGTCCTTTTGGAGACTACAGTCACCAGCGGATCCCAGCTATTCTGCTGCTCCCCATGTCACTCCTACAACCTGCTACAGTGTCTCTGTGCCCTCCACCACCAACCCTCTGCCTGTTGAGATGTTCTCCAGGAAGAAGATCCCTGGCCCAATCTCATCACATATCACCCCATCACTCCTGTGGTCTCCCATCTTCCCCTCAACCCACCCCTCACTTCATACCCTCCTCAGACTCTCCTCTCATCTGGAGAGAGTCAACACTGCCACCCCACTGCAAAGGTCATGCAATTCCTAGCACTCTGTCCCACACGGCAGGTTGTCCCTCCACCCTGCTGCGCTTGGGAGCAGAAGTGACACCCAGGACTGAAACAGAAAATCAAGCCAATCTCTTCCAACTAAGCTAGACTGGCCTAAGACTCTTCTGGCTTAGTCTCCTCAGGGCAGGAAAATACCCATCTCTAGCAATGCCACTAATGGGCAGAACTCTGTATTCCACCCAGTGCAGAGGTCTAAAGCCTGCATTTAACATTAATGACAAACCCACCTCGCCCAAATCACAAGGAACTCACTCCCACAAACCCGCATTAACATTCATAGTGTGCGCTCATGTTAACAGCGAAACATCTACTCGGCTCTGGCCTCCCTTGGACCCAGGCAGACAAGAACCATTTTAACACAGGACCAGCCCTGACAGGCCAGGGCAACAGGAAAAGGGACTCTTGATTAGCTGAACAATGGCTGAACTCCAGGGCTGCCTTTGACTAGAGCATTCAGCATCAGTAGCTCCTTCCTTAGCCCATTGAGAACACCTGTATTCAATGGTGGCTTTGATTTCCGGTGGGCCTGGGGAGCAGAGGGGTGCAGTTTAATTTCAAGGTGAAAAGAGGGGTGCGTGAAAACACACTTGAACCCCAAAGCTGCTGGCTCTGCAACGCTCATTAGCCAGACAAAACGCAGCCCTCTGGGATTTTACAGCTAGACCCTATGGAAAGGGGCAGCAGAATCAGTTATTTCTAAATGTCTCAATGCCACAAGCGCCTCACCTACGGGAGCCCTGCAACCAACGCCGGCTGCTGACAGGCCGAAAGGGGGAGACGGCAGGAGAGCAGCTCTTTTGGGAGGTGAAGGATTGGGGCCCAGGAGCTACTCTAACAGGGCCCAGTTCCGGACACTTCAATTTGGGGCTCCATAGATTGGGGTACGCAGTGTGGGGGAGGGAAGAGACGGGCAGGACTGGTAGCAAGGGGCCTAGTTTGGGGCATCACCAGAAATCAGGTTTGACACAGGGGGCAAGAATTCATTGGTTTCAAACAGCCCCTGACCAGACAGCCCAGCTGGGGCTGTAGGAACTGGGGATGAGAAAGAAGCGTTTTGGGGGAGCCAGACGGCTTGATGTTGGTTATGGGGTGAACACTGCCTTGGACAGTCCACTTCAGGGCTGGGGGCAGAGAAGATTTAAGTACTGAGGAGGCTTAAGCAGGTATTGGGAGCTAGAGGGGGAAAGAAGAGCAGATACGCTCTTGGCAGGGTGATTCTGGGATGGATCAATAGGGGATGGGCTGTGGGGTTGAACACAGTCCAGGGATTTTTGTGGGGCAGATTGTTTGGGGGGGTTTAACAGGGCATGTGATCAGGCAGTCCCTTCGGGGGGAAGTGGGGAGCAGGATGTAGAGGTTAGGAAGTGGAAGACTGCAAGCAGAACGAAGTCTGCTCCAGGCAGTTGAGTGCACAGCTCTGGGAAGCAGGGGCTGGGGGCAAGGCTGTGGGGAGGGTGGTCACCGGTCCGCTGGGGCACGCGGCCTTGGGCAGTCCAGCTAGGGAAACGCTATTTCTGCATGTCACATTGCAGGAGAAGGACAATAGAGGGGTCACTCTTGGCCGCTTCCTTGAACTCCTCCAGGGTGATCTGATCATCCTTGTCCTTGTCCATCTTGGTGAAGATCTTGTCAACCCGCTGCTGGGGCGTCAGCCCGTCCTGGTTCATCCTCATCATGATGACCGTCCCCACCATCTTGTAAATGGCCTGAGGCGTGAAGGACAGAGGGAAGAGGGGTGACAAGAGGGCTCCTTCTGCATGGTGATAACAGCCATGCTAACAGGGGCAGGGCTGAGCAAGTCCACCCAGCACGTGAAGGGGTGGTTGGAGCACAGACGGGGTACCCATGCTAGCTTTAACCCAGCTAGCATGAGTAGCAATAGCATGGCACAGGGAGGCACGGGCTTGGCCTGGATTGCTAGTCCATGTCTCCACAACCACTGTTAGCCACACGACCTGCATTAAAGCGTATCCCTACCTGTGCTACAAACCACACCTTCCCCGAAGCCCTGCCTGCCCCCATCCATGCTGCTGCAGCTTCACTGCCGAGCTTCCTTGAGCTAGCTTTGATCCAGCGCAGGTGGGTCAACACGTCACCCCTTACTGACTGCAGCGGAGACATGCCCCTGGCTAGGTCTACGGCTGCACCTGCAGCCAGGGGGAACTTCCAGCTTGAATCGCTTCACCTGCACTAGCTTGGACAAGTGCGCTTAAAAAGTAGAGTCATGCAAGTTCATAACAAGGGATGGGTGTGATTGTATCAGGGAGCTACCCTGTACCACTCCCCCATGTAGCCATGGTTACAGCTATTTTGCTGTGTGCTAGCGCAGGTAGATCTATGGGTGCCAAAAGTTACACCCTAGGCTGCAGTGTAGGCATTCCAACCTGCCGGTCACTTTTCCCCTGCTGCAGTGATTGTGGGCCAGACTGTCTGCTGTGGACATCACCCGGTGCCATTTCAATCAGCACAGAGCAGCGTTAACACGAGCAGAGCTGGCCTGGCCCAGTATCAGGGCCCAGTCTGCACCGGAGGCAGGGCACTCGTTGCCAGAGGGGATTCGGTGTTCGAGCATGGGGACTTTGTTCTTGGGAGGGACATAGGAAGGGGAGAACAGCCTGGAAGGGAGGGCTAATGCTCTAGGGGATATGGATTTACTACACGGGGCAAAGGGTGTTTATTACCTGTGGCTTGGGGCTTGGAGTTTGGACACTCGTGAGCTGCAATTTTTTGAAAGGGCTTCTAGTCTCGTCACTTGGTCCCGCTCTCCAACTTCCCATCAGTACTGGGGCGAATGATCAGAACCAGCCCACCACAGTGTCTTTGACCCCACTGTCTTCACACACAGAGAGAGGGGCCAGTGCATTCCAATACCTCAATTATTTCTAGCATCTCCAAGCGGGTGATCTTCCCGTCTCCGTCGAGGTCATACATCTCAAAGGCCCAGTTCAGCTTCTGCTCAAAGCTGCCCCTGGAGGTGACGGACAGGGCACAGATGAACTCCCGGAAGTCGATTGTCCCGTCGCCGTTCTTGTCAAAGGTGCGGAAGGCATGCTGGGCAAACTTGGAAGCATCTCCATATGGGAAAAACTGCAGGGTGAGAAGAGGCTAGCAAGAGATCTAGAGAGATAGAGGACCTGTGGTGCAAGGGAGCATATGGGATTCGTTGCTGCTTAGGGACGGATACACACAGAATCTGTATTTCTAGTATAGAGAGATACAGGGCATTGTCTTCAATAACAGCCAGGGGAAAGGAGTAAGATTTGGACCTATTTGATTCTAGGCACAAGTCTGTGAAGGCTGGAACGAACCAAGAACTTTAGAGGACTTCTTTAGCTCCCATGCTATAGTAAGAGGCTGATTAAATTTTAAGGGACTTTGAACTCTAAATAGGGCCCCTTCCTATCACTGCAGAGAAAGGGGTGTGGAAAACCATCGAGACAGTCACATACTTCAGGAGACACACTCCGGGCGTGTCAGCCTGCAGATAGAGGGGAGCAGAGAAGGTTTTAGGGGCAGGGGGTTAGGATCTTGCTCTGATTGGACATAGGTGGTTTGATTTGTTCCTTCCACAGCTTAGAGCACGGTCAGGGGTTCTGCGGCTCCAGCCCAGGATCCTGCTAGCAGAGGGAGATCTACTAGAGCTTTGCAAGACCAATCCATCCCTCGGGCTATCCTGAGCCAGCCACGGCCAGCAGGGAGGCCCCATTTCACCCAAACCATAAAGTTCTCCGGAGAGGTCAGGGTCTGGACAGCACCAGCAGTGACGGGTACGGTTCAGGGATGCTCTGGACCTCTGGCAGCTCTAGCACTACCTGTTGGCTTTGCCTGCACCCAGAGAGTTAGCGGTCTCAGCTAGTTACCAAATGCAGCCTTTTAAACAGCCGTAGCACCAGGCTTCTCAGCAGCTTTCTCAGCGCCTGCCCCCATCCACCCAACACTGACCCTCTTCTTCCCTCCCCTGTACCTTGATGTAGAGCTGCTGGAATTCGTCCAGGTTGAGGATACCAGTGGGACAGTCCTTCAGGAAGCCCTTGTACCACTGCTTTAGCTCTTGCTCACTGAACTCTGTGCTTCTCACCAGGTCGTCCAGCATCTCGGGGGCCAGTTTGCTGTTGTGTTTTCCCATTGCTGACTCTGGAAAGGACAGCAGAGTTCCTAGAGGCTGAAGGCCTGGCAGTGTTCAGGAGAAGGCTGAGAGACAGCAATTCATGGGCTCCTGTCCCAACTGAGCCCCTGACACCTCGCTTCATCTCTGTGCCTCAGTTCCCCCCCCCCCACTCCCACTCCCACTCTGCATAGTGAGGGAAGCCATGCTGACCAGCCTCATGGGCATGCGTGGGAGGGTTTGCTAGTTAAGCTTTGTACAGAGCACTGACATCGTCAAAGGTCTTGGAAACGTTGGCCACATTGGTACTTGATGCTTCCGAGGGCACAAACGTTACTGGAAAAGCCTGACTGATGAACACGACTCACTAGCCACCTCTCACCCAGAGCAAAGCCCTGAGATCTTCCTGCCATCCCCACCACTCTATGTGGTTGTTTGGGGCTTGGAGGTTTCCATACAAATCACCCCTCTTTGGGCCTTAACCAGCAAGGCTTGTAATAGCATTTGGGACTAGGGCCATCCTGGCTCCTCCAGAGGAGAGACTAGACAGCTGATCCCAGGAGCACCAGCTGATAACCTCACTCACTTTTCAAGTCTGGTTTGGACACCCCGAGACCTCAGCCAACACCCCGAGACCTCAGCCAGTCATTGGCACCTGCCCTCCTGACCAAACCTCAGTGCCCAGTGATTCGGTCTCATGGCACCTGCCACAGTGCAAGATAGGCTTTAGGAGCAGCTGAGATGGCTCACAATATTCTATTCCTGCAGGCATCGCAAGGACATTAAGAATCATCTTGTCCAGAGCTTTTCCCTGGGAGGATTTCAAAGGCTCCCCGAAAGCAGCACAACTGGGAGGAATCCCCAGTCTTGCTGCTGGGGAGTTGCAGTAGCAGCTGAGAACCCTTTTCCTCTCTTCTCCGTGGCTGTGGAGGACCAAACCAGCCATCAGGTGGCCAGAACACCCTCCCTCTTCCTGGAAGAGAGCAGAGCACCTTAACGTCATGTGCTCCGGAGCACTTCTCTGGGGACGGAGAGTCAAGGAGGCATCAGATCTGCTTAGTGAGGAAGCCTCCAGCAATCATTGGACATCATGTTCTAACAGTGCTAGAACGTCTCTTGGCCAAGAGAGACGGTTTTCACTCAGTGCTCGAGTGCACATGGGGGAGCAGGAGCAGGTGGTAGCTGCAGAAGTAAGGAGGCCTGGGACGAGTCTTTCCATAAAAATACTTCAAAGGAGAAAGAGCGCACGCACGCTGAAGCTGTGAAATCAGAGCACGGACCACCAAATGCTATGAAGGGTTAAATAAATTAGTATTCATAGAGGAAAGGAAAGGGGTGGGGCAGAGTCCAGGAGATCCCTTGTCTGTTTCAGGGGCAATGTCACCCCTTCCCCCCCGGTCCCAACTTTCAGATGCAGGGAGAGGTGAGAAGGAAGAAGACTATGTTTTCGCAACAATCTCACCTGTGCGGTTCCCACTCAGGGTACAGAGTCGGCAACAGGGTGACCTTGCGCACTACTCTCCTGGGTTTAGTGCGAGACTCGGGATATTTGAGGTTTCATTTGAAGCCCTGGTGCCTGTAGTTCTGCGAGTACAGAAGAATCTCTGCTTTAAGTTTTTTAAAGTTAGTTTCTAGCTCTCGTGGGTGCAAAGGAAAAGCTTGAAAAAAAGTCACACGAGTGTAGCCCAAGAAGCTTGGAACCAAAAAGGCAAAGAAACAGAAGCCCAAGTTTAGAGAAAAATCTTGGGATTTTTGAACATTGGGGCTTAGCTCAGACAGACCGACCCACTTTTTAGCCCAAGAGGTGGGCAGTTGGCCACATCTGAGAACTCCAGATACAGGAGAGTGACCAGCACTGATCTAGGGAAGAATCTGAGACATTTCTCCACCCAGAACACACCCTCCTTCTCCGCATAAGGCCGGCTGCTTTTTCCTCCTGGTGCAAGTGTCAATAGACTAGATCCGGAGGGAAGGGTTTGGGGAACAAAGAGGGCTCCAGCAAAATTTGAGTAGCTATAGAGACGAACCTGGTGCTGTTAGCTGTGGTCAGAGCAGGGAGGCATGATTTCCGACTTCTATTTGTGACTGTGTTGCTCTGCAAGCTCAGGCAAGACACAGGTCAGCCGTTGTGCCTCAGTTTCCCCTTCTATAGAACAGCTGTTATACCTCGCCAAGGGGAGCACTGTCTCTCTAAATGAGTGCCTGGAAAATGCTCTGAGATTCTTATGACAGGTGCAATATAAGGGCAAAATATTCACTGTTTGATGAATTCCTGAGCCAGGAACCGGTGTCTAATGAATTCCAGCAATGGATGCCAAACCCCCACTGAGGGAGGGTAACTAGAGAGCAGAGAAGAGGGTGCAGGTGCTCTAGAGAGGTCAATCCTCGCACAACCACCCCAGACAGACACAGGTCCCAAGACTTTCAAGTCTGAAGCAGATACCTCTACCACTTGAGCTAAAAGGGAATAAATCCCTGAAGAAGTAGCAGTAGTAGGTTCTCATCCCTTGTGCTCCAGCCAGCAGAGGGTGACAACATTTAGCAAGCATTACACTGGGCTGCTGTATTGTGGAAGTCATGATTTCAACGGTACCGTTGGCGCAGCTCTGACATTCGCCTGTCAGCATCAGTCAGCCCTTTATAAATTAGCACTTGCTTTCATGCAGCTCCTTCCATCCCCAGGCTCTCTCCCGGCACTGTACAGAGAAGCCAAAGACTGGCAACTCAGGCTAGGCAAAGAAAGAATCTGCATCACTTTCTGCTATTACTCCCACACAGCCTGGGTTGATATTTGCAGTTTAATCAGATGCGGATGGTTAGCTGGGAGGACACTGGGGTTACCTTGTACACTCAAAAAAAAAAAAAAAAAAAAAAAAAAAAAAAAGAGTTACAGGAAATTGGATGTTTATGTTCACCAGGAGACAGACCAGGACGACAGACAAGCCCAGATCTCAGTTTGCTGCATCTTCCAAAATATGGCACTTTAAGTGCAAGTGATTTACAGACATCTGCTTTGGCACTCCTCTCTGTCTCCCCAACCGGCTTCCCTCCCCATGTCTGCCTCTTTGTGTACTGTCCTGGGTTGCCCAGGACATTTTGTTCCTTGCCCCCCCCTCCCCCAAGAGACAGGCACAGATAGTCTCAAAATGCTCACAAATAAATGATGCTCCTTCCTAGCATAGACCTCAGCAGCACAGCACCTTCCTGCTGCTCTGTGCCATCAGCATTAGTTCCAATGCCGAAGTCACAGGGCAGGAGTTGAACCTGTCTACAGAAGTGACAGAGCTGATAAATGCCTGGTGCAATCTGTAGAAGCTTTGCCATTGATTTCAGTGAAGATCAGAGACTGAGCCAACCTTGTTTGGGATCCCAGGCCAGTTGTCTAGTCTCTTGGGACGGATGTTAATTTCTCTGCATCTTGGATACCGTGCAGTCAGGCATGCAGGAAGAGAGCTCGCCCTGTCAGCGGAGCTGGCTGGCGGAGGGACCATCCCACAGGAGAAGGTGTGGCAGGCATCTAGTCCCCTGCTGCAGCATTCTACTCCAGCAATTCTCGATGTTGAGCAATCGGAGACGATAAATATAGGCATCTAGATCTGCAAGTTTAACCTTCAAGAGGAAGGCTTCCTAATTACACTAGGCCAAGATCGCACCCCCCTCCCCATCTCACATCAACTGCTGCCTCGATCCACCCTTACTCCCTCCTGATGAAGCCTGATGGAGAACTGCTGAAGGGGGAGAAGCAGGCTCCTGGAAGAGTGTAAGGCTCTGGTCTCCAAGTCACTCATTGACCCTCAGCAGGTTCTCAGCTGAGGCGGATTTTGTTCCAACACACGTGGGCCAGGGGTTGAGTTGCGGGGGGTGGGGGGTCTGAAGACATGGTGGTTTCTTTCTGGGACTCGTGCCTTCTGTTACCAGATGGTGCCGCAAACACCAGCGGCAGTGTGCTGGACACTGACATTTCATCTCCACACTCAGAGCCCATCCCAGAGAGTTACTGGGTGGAATGAGACCTGCTGCTAGTGACAGGCAGGGACCCAGTCCTGACACTGTATGATGCCGATTTCCTCATCTCCTCTGCGGGGGAGCTCTCCCACAGAGCTGAAATGCACCAACCCGCTCAGGTACTGCTCTCCCTACTCTGCCAGTGGGGTTTTGGGTTTGGATCCTGCCTGGCGCCCAGCTCCCCACCTTTACGGCACGAACGGGCTAGAACGATGCCACAGCTTGGGGCTCTTGCTCTGCAATGGGCATTTTGCTTAGACAAAGCAGGATCTCTAAGCAGAATTCGGACCTTTCAGGAACCCCAGTTTAGTAATTCCCAGCTTTGCTTTTGTGGAAGCTTTGCCCCCAGCCTGACAACTGATGGCCCCTGCCCTGCCACACCCTAGAATAGTTGCAGCCCGTCTCACTCAAACTACACCCACCCCAATCTTTCTCAGTATCCCAGAGCCAAGTGCCTTGACTGCCACACATCAATGGGAGCGGAGGGCATTTAGCATCATGAAGGATCTGGCCTGGTCCTAGCTTGGGTCTCTTTTCTGTCTATTTCCCCTCCCGCTTTTTGGGAGGCTGCCTCCCCCAGTGACTCCCCATCCCTGCAACTTCACCCTCTGCAGAAGCAACACATTTGCCCCTTCCCAGACACATGCAATGGAGGTGCATGTCAATGCAGCTTCCCCTGATCCCAAAAAAAGACACCCCCACACCCCCTCCTCCACTGGACTGTTTCCAGGCCCAAGTGGGGCAGACACTGTCCAAATCCCTCGTCTGTCTCTGACACCCCTGCCCGTGTCAGGCATAGGGAGGTGCAGCTGTGAAGGGACGGAGACCAAGCTACCCCCTTCCCCCAGGTCTCTGTTTGTGCTGATGCTGAAAGGGGGCAGGGACAATCTCCTCATTACCCTGGTACATATAGGAGCTGATGCTGAGGAGGTTGCCATGGTGACAGCTCCACTGTGGAGAGATGGTTGCCAACAGTAGCAGCATCCCCAAAGCTCCAGCCAACTCTTCCCCTCTGTGCCTTTTACTTCCAGACCTTTGCGCTTCAGCCAAAGCCCACAAGATTAAATCACCCTCTTTTCTGGGGAAGAAAAGGGAGGAAGGGAATCATGGCCAGTAGTCCTGACTGGGAGGTTGAAACAAAACCAGGTTCTCTCTACATTCCCCACCCCCTCCACCACCACCCAGTGCTTGTCCCCTGAGGCTTGGAGTAGAGCATCTGGCTTTTGAGATCTTTGGGTCCCTCCCATCAAGCTGTCTGCACCTTTCACTTCGGGGCTGGCTGCCCCACATTTTAAAGGGGTGGATCATTTGGCCCTGATGAATGAGATCAAGTGCTGCAATGCTTCATCTCACCACGGCCAGCGCCAGCAGTGCCAGAGAGGGAAGAGTCCATGCCAAGGGGAAGCTCCTGGCGTCCCCATCACTGCTCTTAAGCCAAGACAACCTAAGAAGTTCAGAGCAGGAACATGTGTAAGTCCCTGCTTCATGCTCACAGCCACTGTGTCCCAAAAACCTCGCACAACCACCTCACAGTCCAGATCCATTTCACAACTAGGGGTCACAGACACTGCCACAGCGAGTGCATCTGTTCTCCAGAAAGCCCAACGAGTCTGCAGACCTGGGTCTGGGAGCTAACAGGGTCAGGTGTTAAACAGGACCAGCCTGGGCCAGTACTACTTGGATGGGAGATCTCCCAGGAACACCAGAGTGCAGGACGTGCTGTTGAGGATTCTTCTGAGCCAACATGGGTCCTGTATCCCAGCTTGGTGCTGCTGGAGATTCCACCTTTCACATGCTGTTTGCAAAACAAAGTCCCAATTCCTTGTTACTATTAAAGATTGTATAGCTTCTTGGGTGGGAAGGAGATGGAGTGTATGAAGAATTCAGTGTTAAATTCATGACTTGGCTGAAATTGGACTTGGGTCAATTCCTTTCCTTCCACTTCTAATTCCCCCTGCCTCTCTAACAGAGCAGTGACCAGAGCATATGTCTGGGAGCCAGGAACACCACAGTGCTAGTTCCAGCCATGCAGACTTGAGAAAGTCACATCACCTCTCCATGCCCCCCACCCCCAATTCCTCCAGCTGCAAAATGGAAAGATGCTTATCTGCCTCAGTTTTCCTTCTAAACTGTGGTGCAATTATGTGGTTTCACAATAGCTATACTCCACCCCAGAAGTGGCCGCATTTCAGTGGTCAAGTGACAGAAACCCAAGCCACAGCCAGTAAATCAGTTTAAACCTGCAGAGCACAGTGAGCTGAAAGATGTGGTGAGAGTGTATTTGGAGACACAGGAAGCCAGAGCGCAGGAGTTATTCTCTGGGACTCACATGGAAATTCTCCATGCTCTGTGTTTTCCATCTTGCTGCAGAGATTTATTATTAGGAATGTCAGAGAAAGGCCTTTGATACAGCTGTTCTGCTCCCCCAGCCCTTCTGATTGTGGGGCTCAGTCTCCCGAAGTGCCCCTTCCTTCCATTTAGTGGGACCGTGTCCCTCTGCAGATCACCATAAGTTTTGACTGATTCTAGGCACAGGCAGCTATGCTACTGATAGAGAATTCACCCTTTTGCTCCTAAAGCAGTCAGGGTTTTCCTGGTGCAAAAGCCATTGCTGTGAACAAAGGCAGAAGAATGGCTGGGCTGGTGGGCTCAAAGGAAGGGAGACGGCTGGGCTTGAGGGATCCCCTCCAGTGTGCAGACACAAGAAGGATGATCCTTCCCAGGAGATGCAAAGCAAGGTTCTCATGTGGCTGGAGCAGGCACACTTTGCATAAGAACAGGGAGACCTGTTGTGAGGAATGCCACCGAGTATGGGCGGTATTTGCATGGTCACTATTCAGCAGCAGTGGACCCAGCACTCCGGGAGCAGCAGAAAGGGGTGACTGGAGATCACAGCGTGTGATCAACCCTGTGGTTTGGGGCAGACAGGCAGACATTTCCTGCGTGGATCTGTCAGGAGTGCAACACTACCAGTGTATATAATATCTAGCCAGGTTACATACACACTGAATGTGTATGTTCAAGTTGTGCACTCATATACATTGTGTGCACAGAGGGGACTGTGTGTGTGTGTGTGT